>CALZFC010000001.1:8790000-9265000 GCA_945643635.1 Allodiplogaster sudhausi | reverse complement strand
TGAAAACCAAAAAGTTCTTCCGGGCCGATAATTGAACCCGGGTCTCGCATGTGACAGACGCGGATACTAAACACTATCTTACCCGGGACACGTTCTCATTGTCATTGTTGTATTTTACATGAGACTGAACAAACCACGGCTTCTCTATGCGCCGATTTATGCGCTGTCATATGTACATACATTTAGACATGCCAACTCTTCGGGGCCATATCCACCCCCATCATCATTGGCTGTAAAAAAAACAAAATCCTCGGAATAAGGAAACTGGGGAAAGAGAGATACATTTAAATTATCTCTAATGTGACAGATAATTCTGAAGTTGAATTTAAAGAAAGTATCCGGCGAATAATTATACAGTAGCGCTTGAGTGCCACTTTGAATGCGCGCGCTCATAAAGTTGCCTGTCGCTCCGTCGAGAGAGCATGCGAAATAGGAGGGCGGCTCTGACCTACCGTAGCTAATTCTCTACCCACCAGTTTTTCACGTTACTATTGCTCAGAATGTATTGAAAAAAAATCGCTCAAACTTTCTGGATGTATGTTTTACGCCAAGATGAACTTATCCACATAGAACAAAACATAGGTTAATTATTCTCCGGATACCTCCTTTAAAAGAAAGGCATTCTGTTCTGAATTTGCTGGTGAAAACCAAAAAGTTCTCCCGGGCCGGGAATTGAACTCGCATGTGACAGACGCGGATACTAACCACTATACTACCCGGGACACGCTCTCATTGTCATTGTTGTATTTTACATGAGACTGATCAAACCACGGCTTCTCTATGCGCCGATTTATGCGCTGTTATATATGTACATACATGGAGACATGCCAACTCTTTGGGGCCATATCCACCCCCATCATCACTGGCTGTAAAAAAAACAAAATCCTAGGAATAAGGAAACTGGGGAAAGAGAGATACATTTAAATTATCTCTAATGTGACAGATAATTCTGAAGTTGAATTTAAAAGAAAGGCATTCTGTTCTGAATTTACTGGTGAAAACCAAAAAGTTCTCCCGGGCCGATAATTGAACCCGGGTCTCGCATGTGACAGACGCGGATACTAAACACTATCTTACCCGGGACACGTTCTCATTGTCATTGTTGTATTTTACATGAGACTGAACAAACCACGGCTTCTCTATGCGCCGATTTATGCGCTGTCATATGTACATACATTTAGACATGCCAACTCTTCGGGGCCATATCCACCCCCCATCATCATTGGCTGTAAAAAAAACAAAATCCTCGGAATAAGGAAACTGGGGAAAGAGAGATACATTTAAATTATCTCTAATGTGACAGATAATTCTGAAGTTGAATTTAAAAGAAAGGCATTCTGTTCTGAATTTACTGGTGAAAACCAAAAAGTTCTCCCGGGCCGATAATTGAACCCGGGTCTCGCATGTGACAGACGCGGATACTAAACACTATCTTACCCGGGACACGTTCTCATTGTCATTGTTGTATTTTACATGAGACTGATCAAATCACGGCTTCTCTATGCGCCGATTTATGCGCTGTCATATGTACATACATGGAGACATGCCAACTCTTTGGGGCCATATCCACCCCCATCATCACTGGCTGTAAAAAAAACAAAATCCTAGGAATAAGGAAACTGGGGAAAGAGAGATACATTTAAATTATCTCTCATGTGACAGATAATTCTGAAGTTGAATTTAAAAGAATATCATTCTGTTCTGAATTTGCTGGTGAAAACCAAAAAGTTCTCCCGGGCCGGGAATTGAACCCGGGTCTCGCATGTGACAGACGCGGATACTAACCACTATACTACACGGGACACGTTCTCATTGTCATTGTTGTATTTTACATGAGACTGATCAAATCACGGCTTCTCTATGCGCCGATTTATGCGCTGTCATATGTACATGCATGGAGACATGCCAACTCTTCGGGGCCATATCCACCCCATCATCACTGGCTGTAAAAAAAAAACAAAATCCTCGGAATAAGGAAACTGGGGAAAGGGAGACACATTTAAAATATCTCTCATGTGACAGATAATGGTGAGGTTGAATTTAAAAGAAAGGCATTCTGTTCTGAATTTACTGGTGAAAACCAAAAAGTTCTCCAGGGCCGATAATTGAACCCGAGTCTCGCATGTGACAGACGCGGATACTAACCACTATACTACCCGGGACACGTTCTTATTGTCATTGTTGTATTTTACATGAGACTGATCAAATCACGGCTTCTCTATGCGCCGATTTATGCGCTGTCATATGTACATGCATGGAGACATGCCAACTCTTCGGGGCCATATCCATCCCATCATCACTGGCTGTAAAAAAAACAAAATCCTAGGAATAAGGAAACTGGGGAAAGGGAGATACATTTAAAATATCTCTCATGTGACAGATAATTCTTTAGGTTAATTTAAAAGAAAGGCATTCTGTTCTGAATTTGCTGGTGAAAACCAAAAAGTTTTTCCAGGCCGGGAATTGAACCCCGGTCTGGCATGTGACAGACGCGGATACTAACCACTATACTACCCGGGACACGTTCTTATTGTCATTGTTGTATTTTACATGAGACTGATCAAATCACGGCTTCTCTATGCGCCGATTTATGCGCTGTCATATGTACATGCATGGAGACATGCCAACTCTTCGGGGCCATATCCACCCCATCATCACTGGCTGTAAAAAAAACAAAATCCTCGGAATAAGGAAACTGTGGAAAGAGAGATACATTTAAATTATCTCTCATGTGACAGATAATTCTGAAGTTGAATTTAAAAGAAAGGCATTCTGTTCTGAATTTGCTGGTGAAAACCAAAAAGTTCTCCCGGGCCGCGAATTGAACCCGGGTCTCGCATTTGACAGACGCGGATACTAACCACTATACTACCCGGGACACGCTCTCATTGTCATTGTTGTATTTTACATGAGACTGATCAAACCACGGCTTCTCTATGCGCCGATTTATTCGCTGTCATATGTACATACATGGAGACATGCCAACTCTTTGGGGCCATATCCACCCCCATCATCACTGGCTGTAAAAAAAACAAAATCCTAGGAATAAGGAAACTGGGGAAAGAGAGATACATTTAAATTATCTCTCATGTGACAGATAATTCTGAAGTTGAATTTAAAAGAAAGGCATTCTGTTCTGAATTTACTGGTGAAAACCAAAAAGTTCTATAGGGCCGATAATTGAACCCGAGTCTCGCATGTGACAGACGCGGATACTAACCACTATACTACCCGGGACACGTTCTTATTGTCATTGTTGTATTTTACATGAGACTGATCAAATCACGGCTTCTCTATGCGCCGATTTATGCGCTGTCATATGTACATGCATGGAGACATGCCAACTCTTCGGGGCCATATCCACCCCATCATCACTGGCTGTAAAAAAAACAAAATCCTCGGAATAAGGAAACTGTGGAAAGAGAGATACATTTAAATGATCTCTCATGTGACAGATAATTCTGAAGCTGAATTTAAAAGAAAGGCATTCTGTTCTGAATTTGCTTGTGAAAACCAAAAAGTTCTCCCGGGCCGCGAATTGAACCCGGGTCTCGCATTTGACAGACGCGGATACTAACCACTATACTACCCGGGACACGCTCTCATTGTCATTGTTGTATTTTACATGAGACTGAACAAACCACGGCTTCTCTATGCGCCGATTTATGCGCTGTCATATGTACATACATTTAGACATGCCAACTCTTCGGGGCCATATCCACCCCCATAATCACTGGCTGTAAAAAAAAACAAAATCCTCGGAATAAGGAAACTTGGGAAAGAGAGATACATTTAAATTATCTCTCATGTGACAGATAATTCTGAAGTTGAATTTAAAAGAAAGGCATTCTGTTCTGAATTTGCTGGTGAAAACCAAAAAGTTCTCCCGGGCCGGGAATTGAACCCGGTCTCGCATGTGACAGACGCGGATACTAACCACTATACTACCCGGGACACGCTCTCATTGTCATTGTTGTATTTTACATGAGACTGATCAAACCACGGCTTCTCTATGCGCCGATTTATTCGCTGTCATATGTACATACATGGAGACATGCCAACTCTGTGATGCCATATCCACCCCCATCATCACTGGCTGTAAAAAAAAAAGCAAAATCCTCGGAATAAGGAAACTAGGGAAAGAGAGATACATTTAAATTATCTCTCATGTGACAGATAATTCTGAAGTTGAATTTAAAAGAAAGGCATTCTGTTCTGAATTTGCTGGTGAAAACCAAAAAGTTCTCCCGGGATGCGAATTGAACCCGGGTCTCGCATTTGACAGACGCGGATACTAACCACTATACTACCCGGGACACGCTCTCATTGTAATTGTTGTATTTTACATGAGACTGATCAAATCACGGCTTCTCTATGCGCCGATTTATGCGCTGTCATATGTACATACATGGAGACATGCCAACTCTTTGGGGCCATATCCACCCCCATCACCACTGGCTGTAAAAAAAAACAAAATCCTCGGAATAAGGAAACTAGGGAAAGAGAGATACATTTAAATTATCTCTCATGTGACAGATAATTCTGAAGCTGAATTTAAAAGAAAGGCATTCTGTTCTGAATTTACTGGTGAAAACCAAAGAGTTCTCCTGGGCCGGGAATTTAACCCGGGTCTCGCATGTGACAGACGCGGATACTAACCACTATACTACCCGGGACACGCTCTCATTGTCATTGTTGTATTTTACATGAGACTGATCAAACCACGGCTTCTCTATGCGCCGATTTATGCGCTGTCATATGTACATACATGGAGACATGCCAACTCTGTGATGCCATATCCACCCCCATCATCACTGGCTGTAAAAAAAAGCAAAATCCTCGGAATAAGGAAACTAGGGAAAGAGAGATACATTTAAATTATCTCTCATGTGACAGATAATTCTGAAGTTGAATTTAAAAGAAAGGCATTCTGTTCTGAATTTGCTGGTGAAAACCAAAAAGTTCTCCCGGGATGCGAATTGAACCCGGGTCTCGCATTGACAGACGCGGATACTAACCACTATACTACCCGGGACACGCTCTCATTGTCATTGTTGTATTTTACATGAGACTGAACAAACCACGGCTTCTCTATGCGCCGATTTATGCGCTGTCATATGTACATACATTTAGACATGCCAACTCTTCGGGGCCATATCCACCCCCATAATCACTGGCTGTAAAAAAAAACAAAATCCTCGGAATAAGGAAACTGGGAAAGAGAGATACATTTAAATTATCTCTCATGTGACAGATAATTCTGAAGTTGAATTTAAAAGAAAGGCATTCTGTTCTGAATTTGATGGTGAAAACCAAAAAGTTCTCTCGGGCCGGGAATTGAACCCGGGTCTCGCATGTGACAGACGCGGATACTAACCACTATACTACCCGGGACACGCTCTCATTGTCATTGTTGTATTTTACATGAGACTGATCAAACCACGGCTTCTCTATGCGCCGATTTATGCGCTGTCATATGTACATACATGGAGACATGCCAACTCTTCGGGGCCATATCCACCCCCATCATCACTGGCTGTAAAAAAACAAAATAGTCGGAATAAGGAAACTGGGGAAAGGGAGATACATTTAAAATATCTCTCATGTGACAGATAATGGTGAAGTTGAATTTAAAAGAAAGGCATTCTGTTCTGAATTTGCTGGTGAAAACCATAAAGTTCTCCCGGGCCGGGAATTGAACAGGGGTCTCGCATGTGACAGACGCGGATACTAACCACTATACTACCCGGGACACGCTCTCATTGTCATTGTTGTATTTTACATGAGACTGAACAAACCACGGCTTCTCTATGCGCCGATTTATGCGCTGTCATATGTACATACATTTAGACATGCCAACTCTTTGGGGCCATATCCACCCCCATCATCACTGGCTGTAAAAAAAAACAAAATCCTCGGAATAAGGAAACTGGGGAAAGAGAGATACATTTAAATTATCTCTCATGTGACAGATAATTTTGAAGTTGAATTTAAAAGAAAGGCATTCTGTTCTGAATTTACTGGTGAAAACCAAAAAGTTCTCCAGGGCCGATAATTGAACCCGGGTCTCGCATGTGACAGATACTAACCACTATACTACCCGGGACACGCTCTCATTGTCATTGTTGTATTTTACATGAGACTGATCAAACCACGGCTTCTCTATGCGCCGATTTATTCGCTGTCATATGTACATACATGGAGACATGCCAACTCTTTGGGGCCATATCCACCCCCATCATCACTGGCTGTAAAAAAAACAAAATCCTCGGAATAAGGAAACTAGGGAAAGAGAGATACATTTAAATTATCTCTCATGTGACAGATAATTCTGAAGTTGAATTTAAAAGAAAGGCATTCTGTTCTGAATTTGCTGGTGAAAACCAAAAAGTTCTCTCGGGCCGGGAATTAAACCCGGGTCTCGCATGTGACAGACGCGGATACTAACCACTATACTACCCGGGACACGCTCTCATTGTCATTGTTGTATTTTACATGAGACTGATCAAACCACGGCTTCTCTATGCGCCGATTTATGCGCTGTCATATGTACATACATGGAGACATGCCAACTCTTCGGGGCCATATCCACCCCCATCATCACTGGCTGTAAAAAAACAAAATCCTCGGAATAAGGAAACTGGGGAAAGGGAGATACATTTAAAATATCTCTCATGTGACAGATAATGGTGAAGTTGAATTTAAAAGAAAGGCATTCTGTTCTGAATTTGCTGGTGAAAACCATAAAGTTCTCCCGGGCCGGGAATTGAACAGGGGTCTCGCATGTGACAGACGCGGATACTAACCACTATACTACCCGGGACACGCTCTCATTGTCATTGTTGTATTTTACATGAGACTGAACAAACCACGGCTTCTCTATGCGCCGATTTATGCGCTGTCATATGTACATACATTTAGACATGCCAACTCTTTGGGGCCATATCCACCCCCATCATCACTGGCTGTAAAAAAAAACAAAATCCTCGGAATAAGGAAACTGGGGAAAGAGAGATACATTTAAATTATCTCTCATGTGACAGATAATTCTGAAGTTGAATTTAAAAGAAAGGCATTCTGTTCTGAATTTACTGGTGAAAACCAAAAAGTTCTCCAGGGCCGATAATTGAACCCGGGTCTCGCATGTGACAGATACTAACCACTATACTACCCGGGACACGCTCTCATTGTCATTGTTGTATTTTACATGAGACTGATCAAACCACGGCTTCTCTATGCGCCGATTTATTCGCTGTCATATGTACATACATGGAGACATGCCAACTCTTTGGGGCCATATCCACCCCCATCATCACTGGCTGTAAAAAAAAACAAAATCCTCGGAATAAGGAAACTAGGGAAAGAGAGATACATTTAAATTATCTCTCATGTGACAGATAATTCTGAAGTTGAATTTAAAAGAAAGGCATTCTGTTCTGAATTTGCTGGTGAAAACCAAAAAGTTCTCCCGGGCCGGGAATTGAACCCGGGTCTCGCATGTGACAGACGCGGATACTAACCACTATACTACCCGGGACACGCTCTCATTGTCATTGTTGTATTTTACATGAGACTGATCAAACCACGGCTTCTCTATGCGCCGATTTATGCGCTGTCATATGTACATACATGGAGACATGCCAACTCTTTGGGCCATATCCACCCCCATCATCACTGGCTGTAAAAAAAAAAACAAAATCCTCGGAATAAGGAAACTAGGGAAAGAGAGATACATTTAAATTATCTCTCATGTGACAGATAATTCTGAAGTTGAATTTAAAAGAAAGGCATTCTGTTCTGAATTTGCTGGTGAAAACCAAAAAGTTCTCCCGGGCCGGGAATTGAACCCGGGTCTCGCATGTGACAGACGCGGATACTAACCACTATACTACCCGGGACACGCTCTCATTGTCATTGTTGTATTTTACATGAGACTGATCAAACCACGGCTTCTCTATGCGCCGATTTATGCGCTGTCATATGTACATACATGGAGACATGCCAACTCTTCGGGGCCATATCCACCCCCATCATCACTGGCTGTAAAAAAAACAAAATCCTCGGAATAAGGAAACTGGGGAAAGGGAGATACATTTAAAATATCTCTCATGTGACAGATAATTCTGAAGTTGAATTTAAAAGAAAGGCATTCTGTTCTGAATTTGCTGGTGAAAACCAAAAAGTTCTCCCGGGCCGGGAATTGAACCGGGTCTCGCATGTGACAGACGCGGATACTAACCACTATACTACCCGGGACACGCTCTCATTGTCATTGTTGTATTTTACATGAGACTGAACAAACCACGGCTTCTCTATGCGCCGATTTATGCGCTGTCATATGTACATACATGGAGACATGCCAACTCTTTGGGGCCATATCCACCCCCATCATCACTGGCTGTAAAAAAACAAAATCCTCGGAATAAGGAAACTGGGGAAAGAGAGATACATTTAAATTATCTCTCATGTGACAGATAATTCTGAAGTTGAATTTAAAAGAAAGGCATTCTGTTCTGAATTTGCTGGTGAAAACCAAAAAGTTCTCTCGGGCCGGGAATTGAACCCGGGTCTCGCATGTGACAGACGCGGATACTAACCACTATACTACCCGGGACACGCTCTCATTGTCATTGTTGTATTTTACATGAGACTGAACAAACCACGGCTTCTCTATGCGCCGATTTATGCGCTGTCATATGTACATACATTTAGACATGCCAACTCTTTGGGGCCATATCCACCCCCATCATCACTGGCTGTAAAAAAAAAACAAAATCCTCGGAATAAGGAAACTGGGGAAAGAGAGATACATTTAAATTATCTCTCATGTGACAGATAATTCTGAAGTTGAATTTAAAAGAAAGGCATTCTGTTCTGAATTTACTGGTGAAAACCAAAAAGTTCTCCAGGGCCGATAATTGAACCCGGGTCTCGCATGTGACAGATACTAACCACTATACTACCCGGGACACGCTCTCATTGTCATTGTTGTATTTTACATGAGACTGATCAAACCACGGCTTCTCTATGCGCCGATTTATGCGCTGTCATATGTACATACATGGAGACATGCCAACTCTTTGGGGCCATATCCACCCCCATCATCACTGGCTGTAAAAAAAAGCAAAATCCTCGGAATAAGGAAACTAGGGAAAGAGAGATACATTTAAATTATCTCTCATGTGACAGATAATTCTGAAGTTGAATTTAAAAGAAAGGCATTCTGTTCTGAATTTGCTGGTGAAAACCAAAAAGTTCTCCCGGGCCGCGAATTGAACCCGGGTCTCGCATGTGACAGACGCGGATACTAACCACTATACTACCCGGGACACGCTCTCATTGTCATTGTTGTATTTTACATGAGACTGATCAAACCACGGCTTCTCTATGCGCCGATTTATGCGCTGTCATATGTACATACATGGAGACATGCCAACTCTTTGGGGCCATATCCACCCCCATCATCACTGGCTGTAAAAAAAAAAACAAAATCCTCGGAATAAGGAAACTAGGGAAAGAGAGATACATTTAAATTATCTCTCATGTGACAGATAATTCTGAAGATGAATTTAAAAGAAAGGCATTTTGTTCTGAATTTGCTGGTGAAAACCAAAAAGTTCTCCCGGGCCGGGAATTGAACCCGGGTCTCGCATGTGACAGACGCGGATACTAACCACTATACTACCCGGGACACGCTCTCATTGTCATTGTTGTATTTTACATGAGACTGATCAAACCACGGCTTCTCTATGCGCCGATTTATGCGCTGTCATATGTACATACATGGAGACATGCCAACTCTTCGGGGCCATATCCACCCCCATCATCACTGGCTGTAAAAAAAACAAAATCCTCGGAATAAGGAAACTGGGGAAAGGGAGATACATTTAAAATATCTCTCATGTGACAGATAATTCTGAAGTTGAATTTAAAAGAAAGGCATTCTGTTCTGAATTTGCTGGTGAAAACCAAAAAGTTCTCCCGGGCCGGGAATTGAACCCGGGTCTCGCATGTGACAGACGCGGATACTAACCACTATACTACCCGGGACACGCTCTCATTGTCATTGTTGTATTTTACATGAGACTGAACAAACCACGGCTTCTCTATGCGCCGATTTATGCGCTGTCATATGTACATACATGGAGACATGCCAACTCTTTGGGGCCATATCCACCCCCATCATCACTGGCTGTAAAAAAAACAAAATCCTCGGAATAAGGAAACTGGGGAAAGAGAGATACATTTAAATTATCTCTCATGTGACAGATAATTCTGAAGTTGAATTTAAAAGAAAGGCATTCTGTTCTGAATTTACTGGTGAAAACCAAAAAGTTCTCCAGGGCCGATAATTGAACCCGGGTCTCGCATGTGACAGACGCGGATACTAACCACTATACTACCCGGGACACGTTCTCATTGTCATTGTTGTATTTTACATGAGACTGATCAAACCACGGCTTCTCTATGCGCCGATTTATGCGCTGTCATATGTACATACATGGAGACATGCCAACTCTTGGGGCCATATCCACCCCCATCATCACTGGCTGTAAAAAAAAAAGCAAAATCCTCGGAATAAGGAAACTAGGGAAAGAGAGATACATTTAAATTATCTCTCATGTGACAGATAATTCTGAAGTTGAATTTAAAAGAAAGGCATTCTGTTCTGAATTTGCTGGTGAAAACCAAAAAGTTCTCCCGGGCCGATAATTGAACCCGGGTCTCGCATGTGACAGACGCGGATACTAACCACTATACTACCCGGGACACGCTCTCATTGTCATTGTTGTATTTTACATGAGACTGATCAAACCACGGCTTCTCTATGCGCCGATTTATGCGCTGTCATATGTACATACATGGAGACATGCCAACTCTTTGGGGCCATATCCACCCCCATCATCACTGGCTGTAAAAAAAAAACAAAATCCTCGGAATAAGGAAACTAGGGAAAGAGAGATACATTTAAATTATCTCTCATGTGACAGATAATTCTGAAGATGAATTTAAAAGAAAGGCATTCTGTTCTGAATTTGCTGGTGAAAACCAAAAAGTTCTCCCGGGCCGGGAATTGAACCCGGGTCTCGCATGTGACAGACGCGGATACTAACCACTATACTACCCGGGACACGCTCTCATTGTCATTGTTGTATTTTACATGAGACTGATCAAACCACGGCTTCTCTATGCGCCGATTTATGCGCTGTCATATGTACATACATGGAGACATGCCAACTCTTCGGGGCCATATCCACCCCCATCATCACTGGCTGTAAAAAAAACAAAATCCTCGGAATAAGGAAACTGGGGAAAGGGAGATACATTTAAAATATCTCTCATGTGACAGATAATGGTGAAGTTGAATTTAAAAGAAAGGCATTCTGTTCTGAATTTGCTGGTGAAAACCAAAAAGTTCTCCCGGGCCGGGAATTGAACCCGGGTCTCGCATGTGACAGACGCGGATACTAACCACTATACTACCCGGGACACGCTCTCATTGTCATTGTTGTATTTTACATGAGACTGAACAAACCACGGCTTCTCTATGCGCCGATTTATGCGCTGTCATATGTACATACATTTAGACATGCCAACTCTTTGGGGCCATATCCACCCCCATCATCACTGGCTGTAAAAAAACAAAATCCTCGGAATAAGGAAACTGGGGAAAGAGAGATACATTTAAATTATCTCTCATGTGACAGATAATTCTGAAGTTGAATTTAAAAGAAAGGCATTCTGTTCTGAATTTACTGGTGAAAACCAAAAAGTTCTCCAGGGCCGATAATTGAACCCGGGTCTCGCATGTGACAGACGCGGATACTAACCACTATACTACCCGGGACACGTTCTCATTGTCATTGTTGTATTTTACATGAGACTGATCAAACCACGGCTTCTCTATGCGCCGATTTATTCGCTGTCATATGTACATACATGGAGACATGCCAACTCTTGGGGCCATATCCACCCCCATCATCACTGGCTGTAAAAAAAAACAAAATCCTCGGAATAAGGAAACTAGGGAAAGAGAGATACATTTAAATTATCTCTCATGTGACAGATAATTCTGAAGTTGAATTTAAAAGAAAGGCATTCTGTTCTGAATTTGCTGGTGAAAACCAAAAAGTTCTCCCGGGCCGGAATTGAACCCGGGTCTCGCATGTGACAGACGCGGATACTAACCACTATACTACCCGGGACACGTTCTCATTGTCATTGTTGTATTTTACATGAGACTGATCAAACCACGGCTTCTCTATGCGCCGATTTATGCGCTGTCATATGTACATACATGGAGACATGCCAACTCTTTGGGGCCATATCCACCCCCATCATCACTGGCTGTAAAAAAAAACAAAATCCTCGGAATAAGGAAACTAGGGAAAGAGAGATACATTTAAATTATCTCTCATGTGACAGATAATTCTGAAGCTGAATTTAAAAGAAAGGCATTCTGTTCTGAATTTGCTTGTGAAAACCAAAAAGTTCTCCCGGGCCGGGAATTGAACCCGGGCTCGCATGTGACAGACGCGGATACTAGCTGTAAAAGAAACAAAATCCTCGGAATAAGGAAACTGGGGAAAGAGAGATACATTTAAATTATCTCTCATGTGACAGATAATTCTGAAGTTGAATTTAAAAGAAAGGCATTCTGTTCTGAATTTACTGGTGAAAACCAAAAATTTCTCCAGGGCCGATAATTGAACCCGGGTCTCGCATGTGACAGACGCGGATACTAACCACTATACTACCCGGGACACGTTCTCATTGTCATTGTTGTATTTTACATGAGACTGATCAAACCACGGCTTCTCTATGCGCCGATTTATGCGCTGCCATATGTACATACATGGAGACATGCCAACTCTTCGGGGCCATATCCACCCCATCATCACTGGCTGTAAAAAAAAACAAAATCCTCGGAATAAGGAAACTGGGGAAAGGGAGATACATTTAAAATATCTCTCATGTGACAGATAATTCTGAAGTTGAATTTAAAGAAAGGCATTCTGTTCTGAATTTACTGGTGAAAACCAAAAAGTTCTCCCGGGCCGATAATTGAACCCGGGTCTCGCATGTGACAGACGCGGATACTAACCACTATACTACCCGGGAAACGTTCTCATTGTCATTGTTGTATTTTACATGAGACTGAACAAACCACGGCTTCTCTATGCGCCGATTTATGCGCTGTCATATGTACATACATGGAGACATGCCAACTCTTGGGGCCATATCCACCCCTATCATCACTGGCTGTAAAAAAAACAAAATCCTCGGAATAAGGAAACTAGGGAAAGAGAGATACATTTAAATTATCTCTCATGTGACAGATAATTCTGAAGCTGAATTTAAAAGAAAGGCATTCTGTTCTGAATTTGTTTGTGAAAACCAAAAAGTTCTCCCGGGCCGGGAATTGAACCCGGGCTCGCATGTGACAGACGCGGATACTAGCTGTAAAAGAAACAAAATCCTCGGAATAAGGAAACTGGGGAAAGAGAGATACATTTAAATTATCTCTCATGTGACAGATAATTCTGAAGTTGAATTTAAAAGAAAGGCATTCTGTTCTGAATTTACTGGTGAAAACCAAAAATTTCTCCAGGCCGATAATTGAACCCGGGTCTCGCATGTGACAGACGCGGATACTAACCACTATACTACCCGGGACACGTTCTCATTGTCATTGTTGTATTTTACATGAGACTGATCAAACCACGGCTTCTCTATGCGCCGATTTATGCGCTGTCATATGTACATACATGGAGACATGCCAACTCTTCGGGGCCATATCCACCCCATCATCACTGGCTGTAAAAAAAAACAAAATCCTCGGAATAAGGAAACTGGGGAAAGGGAGATACATTTAAAATATCTCTCATGTGACAGATAATTCTGAAGTTGAATTTAAAAGAAAGGCATTCTGTTCTGAATTTACTGGTGAAAACCAAAAAGTTCTCCAGGGCCGATAATTGAACCCGGGTCTCGCATGTGACAGACGCGGATACTAACCACTATACTACCCGGAACACGTTCTCATTGTCATTGTTGTATTTTACATGAGACTGATCAAACCACGGCTTCTCTATGCGCCGATTTATGCGCTGTCATATGTACATACATGGAGACATGCCAACTCTTCGGGGCCATATCCACCCCATCATCACTGGCTGTAAAAAAAAACAAAATCCTCGGAATAAGGAAACTGGGGAAAGAGAGATACATTTAAATTATCTCTCATGTGACAGATAATTCTGAAGTTGAATTTAAAAGAAAGGCATTCTGTTCTGAATTTGCTGGTGAAAACCAAAAAGTTCTCCCGGGCCGGGAATTGAACCCGGGTCTCGCATGTGACAGACGCGGATACTAACCACTATACTACCCGGGACACGCTCTCATTGTCATTGTTGTATTTTACATGAGACTGATCAAACCACGGCTTCTCTATGCGCCGATTTATGCGCTGTCATATGTACATACATGGAGACATGCCAACTCTTCGGGGCCATATCCACCCCCATCATCACTGGCTGTAAAAAAAAACAAAATCCTCGGAATAAGGAAACTGGGGAAAGGGAGATACATTTAAAATATCTCTCATGTGACAGATAATTCTGAAGTTGAATTTAAAAGAAAGGCATTCTGTTCTGAATTTGCTGGTGAAAACCAAAAAGTTCTCCCGGGCCGGGAATTGAACCCGGGTCTCGCATGTGACAGACGCGGATACTAACCACTATACTACCCGGGACACGCTCTCATTGTCATTGTTGTATTTTACATGAGACTGAACAAACCACGGCTTCTCTATGCGCCGATTTATGCGCTGTCATATGTACATACATGGAGACATGCCAACTCTTTGGGGCCATATCCACCCCCATCATCACTGGCTGTAAAAAAAACAAAATCCTCGGAATAAGGAAACTGGGGAAAGAGAGATACATTTAAATTATCTCTCATGTGACAGATAATTCTGAAGTTGAATTTAAAAGAAAGGCATTCTGTTCTGAATTTGCTGGTGAAAACCAAAAAGTTCTCCGGGCCGGGAATTGAACCCGGGTCTCGCATGTGACAGACTAACCACTATACTACCCGGGACACGTTCTCATTGTCATTGTTGTATTTTACATGAGACTGAACAAACCACGGCTTCTCTATGCGCCGATTTATGCGCTGTCATATGTACATACATGGAGACATGCCAACTCTTCGGGGCCATATCCACCCCCATCATCACTGGCTGTAAAAAAAACAAAATCCTCGGAATAAGGAAACTGGGGAAAGAGAGATACATTTAAATTATCTCTCATGTGACAGATAATTCTGAAGTTGAATTTAAAAGAAAGGCATTCTGTTCTGAATTTGCTGGTGAAAACCAAAAAGTTCTCCCGGGCCGGGAATTGAACCCGGGTCTCGCATGTGACAGACGCGGATACTAACCACTATACTACCCGGGACACGCTCTCATTGTCATTGTTGTATTTTACATGAGACTGATCAAACCACGGCTTCTCTATGCGCCGATTTATGCGCTGTCATATGTACATACATGGAGACATGCCAACTCTTCGGGGCCATATCCACCCCCATCATCACTGGCTGTAAAAAAAAACAAAATCCTCGGAATAAGGAAACTGGGGAAAGGGAGATACATTTAAAATATCTCTCATGTGACAGATAATTCTGAAGTTGAATTTAAAAGAAAAGCATTCTGTTCTGAATTTACTGGTGAAAACCAAAAAGTTCTCCGGGCCGGGAATTGAACCCGGGTCTCGCATGTGACAGACGCGGATACTAACCACTATACTACCCGGAACACGCTCTCATTGTCATTGTTGTATTTTACATGAGACTGAACAAACCACGGCTTCTCTATGCGCCGATTTATGCGCTGTCATATGTACATACATGGAGACATGCCAACTCTTTGGGGCCATATCCACCCCCATCATCACTGGCTGTAAAAAAAACAAAATCCTCGGAATAAGGAAACTAGGGAAAGAGAGATACATTTAAATTATCTCTCATGTGACAGATAATTCTGAAGTTGAATTTAAAAGAAAGGCATTCTGTTCTGAATTTGCTGGTGAAAACCAAAAAGTTCTCCCGGGCCGGGAATTGAACCCGGGTCTCGCATGTGACAGACGCGGATACTAACCACTATACTACCCGGGACACGCTCTCATTGTCATTGTTGTATTTTACATGAGACTGATCAAACCACGGCTTCTCTATGCGCCGATTTATTCGCTGTCATATGTACATACATGGAGACATGCCAACTCTTCGGGGCCATATCCACCCCCATCATCACTGGCTGTAAAAAAAAACAAAATCCTCGGAATAAGGAAACTGGGGAAAGAGAGATACATTTAAAATATCTCTAATGTGACAGATAATTCTGAAGTTGAATTTAAAAGAAAGCATTCTGTTCTGAATTTACTGGTGAAAACCAAAAAGTTCTCAAGGGCCGGGAATTGAACCCGGGTCTCGCATGTGACAGACGCGGATACTAACCACTATACTACCCGGGACACGCTCTCATTGTCATTGTTGTATTTTACATGAGACTGATCAAACCACGGCTTCTCTATGCGCCGATTTATGCGCTGTCATATGTACATACATGGAGACATGCCAACTCTTCGGGGCCATATCCACCCCCATCATCACTGGCTGTAAAAAAAACAAAATCCTCGGAATAAGGAAACTGGGGAAAGGAAGATACATTTAAAATATCTCTCATGTGACAGATAATTCTGAAGTTGAATTTAAAAGAAAGGCATTCTGTTCTGAATTTGCTGGTGAAAACCAAAAAGTTCTCCCGGGCCGGGAATTGAACCCGGGTCTCGCATGTGACAGACGCGGATACTAACCACTATACTACCCGGAACACGCTCTCATTGTCATTGTTGTATTTTACATGAGACTGAACAAACCACGGCTTCTCTATGCGCCGATTTATGCGCTGTCATATGTACATACATGGAGACATGCCAACTCTTTGGGGCCATATCCACCCCCATCATCACTGGCTGTAAAAAAACAAAATCCTCGGAATAAGGAAACTAGGGAAAGAGAGATACATTTAAATTATCTCTCATGTGACAGATAATTCTGAAGTTGAATTTAAAAGAAAGGCATTCTGTTCTGAATTTGCTTGTGAAAACCAAAAAGTTCTCCCGGGCCGGGAATTGAACCCGGGTCTCGCATGTGACAGACGCGGATACTAACCACTATACTACCCGGGACACGCTCTCATTGTCATTGTTGTATTTTACATGAGACTGATCAAACCACGGCTTCTCTATGCGCCGATTTATGCGCTGTCATATGTACATACATGGAGACATGCCAACTCTTCGGGGCCATATCCACCCCCATCATCACTGGCTGTAAAAAAAAACAAAATCCTCGGAATAAGGAAACTGGGGAAAGGAAGATACATTTAAAATATCTCTCATGTGACAGATAATTCTGAAGTTGAATTTAAAAGAAAGGCATTCTGTTCTGAATTTGCTGGTGAAAACCAAAAAGTTCTCCCGGGCCGGGAATTGAACCCGGGTCTCGCATGTGACAGACGCGGATACTAACCACTATACTACCCGGGACACGCTCTCATTGTCATTGTTGTATTTTACATGAGACTGAACAAACCACGGCTTCTCTATGCGCCGATTTATGCGCTGTCATATGTACATACATGGAGACATGCCAACTCTTGGGGCCATATCCACCCCCATCATCACTGGCTGTAAAAAAACAAAATCCTCGGAATAAGGAAACTAGGGAAAGAGAGATACATTTAAATTATCTCTCATGTGACAGATAATTCTGAAGTTGAATTTAAAAGAAAGGCATTCTGTTCTGAATTTGCTGGTGAAAACCAAAAAGTTCTCAAGGGCCGGGAATTGAACCCGGGTCTCGCATGTGACAGACGCGGATACTAACCACTATACTACCCGGGACACGCTCTCATTGTCATTGTTGTATTTTACATGAGACTGAACAAACCACGGCTTCTCTATGCGCCGATTTATGCGCTGTCATATGTACATACATGGAGACATGCCAACTCTTTGGGGCCATATCCACCCCCATCATCACTGGCTGTAAAAAAACAAAATCCTCGGAATAAGGAAACTGGGGAAAGGAAGATACATTTAAAATATCTCTCATGTGACAGATAATTCTGAAGTTGAATTTAAAAGAAAGGCATTCTGTTCTGAATTTGCTGGTGAAAACCAAAAAGTTCTCCCGGGCCGGGAATTGAACCCGGGTCTCGCATGTGACAGACGCGGATACTAACCACTATACTACCCGGGACACGCTCTCATTGTCATTGTTGTATTTTACATGAGACTGATCAAACCACGGCTTCTCTATGCGCCGATTTATGCGCTGTCATATGTACATACATGGAGACATGCCAACTCTTCGGGGCCATATCCACCCCCATCATCACTGGCTGTAAAAAAAAACAAAATCCTCGGAATAAGGAAACTGGGGAAAGGAGATACATTTAAAATATCTCTCATGTGACAGATAATTCTGAAGTTGAATTTAAAAGAAAGGCATTCTGTTCTGAATTTACTGGTGAAAACCAAAAAGTTCTCCGGGCCGGGAATTGAACCCGGGTCTCGCATGTGACAGACGCGGATACTAACCACTATACTACCCGGGACACGCTCTCATTGTCATTGTTGTATTTTACATGAGACTGATCAAACCACGGCTTCTCTATGCGCCGATTTATGCGCTGTCATATGTACATACATGGAGACATGCCAACTCTTTGGGGCCATATCATCACTGGCTGTAAAAAAACAAAATCCTCGGAATAAGGAAACTGGGGAAAGAGAGATACATTTAAATTATCTCTCATGTGACAGATAATTCTGAAGTTGAATTTAAAAGAAAGGCATTCTGTTCTGAATTTGCTGGTGAAAACCAAAAAGTTCTCCCGGGCCGGGAATTGAACCCGGGTCTCGCATGTGACAGACGCGGATACTAACCACTATACTACCCGGGACACGCTCTCATTGTCATTGTTGTATTTTACATGAGACTGATCAAACCACGGCTTCTCTATGCGCCGATTTATGCGCTGTCATATGTACATACATGGAGACATGCCAACTCTTCGGGGCCATATCCACCCCCATCATCACTGGCTGTAAAAAAAAACAAAATCCTCGGAATAAGGAAACTGGGGAAAGGAAGATACATTTAAAATATCTCTCATGTGACAGATAATTCTGAAGTTGAATTTAAAAGAAAGGCATTCTGTTCTGAATTTGCTGGTGAAAACCAAAAAGTTCTCCCGGGCCGGGAATTGAACCCGGGTCTCGCATGTGACAGACGCGGATACTAACCACTATACTACCCGGGACACGCTCTCATTGTCATTGTTGTATTTTACATGAGACTGAACAAACCACGGCTTCTCTATGCGCCGATTTATGCGCTGTCATATGTACATACATTTAGACATGCCAACTCTTTGGGGCCATATCCACCCCCATCATCACTGGCTGTAAAAAAACAAAATCCTCGGAATAAGGAAACTGGGGAAAGAGAGATACATTTAAATTATCTCTCATGTGACAGATAATTCTGAAGTTGAATTTAAAAGAAAGGCATTCTGTTCTGAATTTGCTGGTGAAAACCAAAAAGTTCTCCCGGGCCGATAATTGAACCCGGGTCTCGCATGTGACAGACGCGGATACTAACCACTATACTACCCGGGACACGTTCTCATTGTCATTGTTGTATTTTACATGAGACTGAACAAACCACGGCTTCTCTATGCGCCGATTTATGCGCTGTCATATACATGGAGACATGCCAACTCTTCGGGGCCATATCCACCCCATCATCACTGGCTGTAAAAAAACAAAATCCTCGGAAAAAGGAAACTGGGGAAAGGGAGATACATTTAAAATATCTCTCATGTGACAGATAATTCTGAAGTTGAATTTAAAAGAAAGGCATTCTGTTCTGAATTTGCTGGTGAAAACCAAAAAGTTCTCCCGGGCCGGGAATTGAACCCGGGTCTCGCATGTGACAGACGCGGATACTAACCACTATACTACCCGGGACACGCTCTCATTGTCATTGTTGTATTTTACATGAGACTGAACAAACCACGGCTTCTCTATGCGCCGATTTATGCGCTGTCATATGTACATACATGGAGACATGCCAACTCTTTGGGGCCATATCCACCCCTATCATCACTGGCTGTAAAAAAACAAAATCCTCGGAATAAGGAAACTAGGGAAAGAGAGATACATTTAAATTATCTCTCATGTGACAGATAATTCTGAAGCTGAATTTAAAAGAAAGGCATTCTGTTCTGAATTTGCTTGTGAAAACCAAAAAGTTCTCCCGGGCCGGGAATTGAACCCGGGTCTCGCATGTGACAGACGCGGATACTAACCACTATACTACCCGGGACACGCTCTCATTGTCATTGTTGTATTTTACATGAGACTGATCAAACCACGGCTTCTCTATGCGCCGATTTATTCGCTGTCATATGTACATACATGGAGACATGCCAACTCTTCGGGGCCATATCCACCCCCATCATCACTGGCTGTAAAAAAAAACAAAATCCTCGGAATAAGGAAACTGGGGAAAGGGAGATACATTTAAAATATCTCTCATGTGACAGATAATTCTGAAGTTGAATTTAAAAGAAAAGCATTCTGTTCTGAATTTACTGGTGAAAACCAAAAAGTTCTCAAGGGCCGGGAATTGAACCCGGGTCTCGCATGTGACAGACGCGGATACTAACCACTATACTACCCGGGACACGCTCTCATTGTCATTGTTGTATTTTACATGAGACTGAACAAACCACGGCTTCTCTATGCGCCGATTTATGCGCTGTCATATGTACATACATTTAGACATGCCAACTCTTTGGGGCCATATCCACCCCCATCATCACTGGCTGTAAAAAAACAAAATCCTCGGAATAAGGAAACTGGGGAAAGAGAGATACATTTAAATTATCTCTCATGTGACAGATAATTCTGAAGTTGAATTTAAAAGAAAGGCATTCTGTTCTGAATTTGCTGGTGAAAACCAAAAAGTTCTCCCGGGCCGATAATTGAACCCGGGTCTCGCATGTGACAGACGCGGATACTAACCACTATACTACCCGGGACACGTTCTCATTGTCATTGTTGTATTTTACATGAGACTGAACAAACCACGGCTTCTCTATGCGCCGATTTATGCGCTGTCATATACATGGAGACATGCCAACTCTTCGGGGCCATATCCATCCCCATCATCACTGGCTGTAAAAAAACAAAATCCTCGGAAAAAGGAAACTGGGGAAAGGGAGATACATTTAAAATATCTCTCATGTGACAGATAATTCTGAAGTTGAATTTAAAAGAAAGGCATTCTGTTCTGAATTTGCTGGTGAAAACCAAAAAGTTCTCCCGGGCCGGGAATTGAACCCGGGTCTCGCATGTGACAGACGCGGATACTAACCACTATACTACCCGGGACACGCTCTCATTGTCATTGTTGTATTTTACATGAGACTGAACAAACCACGGCTTCTCTATGCGCCGATTTATGCGCTGTCATATGTACATACATGGAGACATGCCAACTCTTTGGGGCCATATCCACCCCTATCATCACTGGCTGTAAAAAAAAAAAATCCTCGGAATAAGGAAACTAGGGAAAGAGAGATACATTTAAATTATCTCTCATGTGACAGATAATTCTGAAGCTGAATTTAAAAGAAAGGCATTCTGTTCTGAATTTGCTTGTGAAAACCAAAAAGTTCTCCCGGGCCGGGAATTGAACCCGGGTCTCGCATGTGACAGACGCGGATACTAACCACTATACTACCCGGGACACGCTCTCATTGTCATTGTTGTATTTTACATGAGACTGATCAAACCACGGCTTCTCTATGCGCCGATTTATGCGCTGTCATATGTACATACATGGAGACATGCCAACTCTTCGGGGCCATATCCACCCCCATCATCACTGGCTGTAAAAAAAAACAAAATCCTCGGAATAAGGAAACTGGGGAAAGGGAGATACATTTAAAATATCTCTCATGTGACAGATAATTCTGAAGTTGAATTTAAAAGAAAGCATTCTGTTCTGAATTTACTGGTGAAAACCAAAAAGTTCTCAAGGGCCGGGAATTGAACCCGGGTCTCGCATGTGACAGACGCGGATACTAACCACTATACTACCCGGGACACGCTCTCATTGTCATTGTTGTATTTTACATGAGACTGAACAAACCACGGCTTCTCTATGCGCCGATTTATGCGCTGTCATATGTACATACATTTAGACATTCCAACTCTTTGGGGCCATATCCACCCCCATCATCACTGGCTGTAAAAAAACAAAATCCTCGGAATAAGGAAACTGGGGAAAGAGAGATACATTTAAATTATCTCTCATGTGACAGATAATTCTGAAGTTGAATTTAAAAGAAAGGCATTCTGTTCTGAATTTGCTGGTGAAAACCAAAAAGTTCTCCCGGGCCGATAATTGAACCCGGGTCTCGCATGTGACAGACGCGGATACTAACCACTATACTACCCGGGACACGTTCTCATTGTCATTGTTGTATTTTACATGAGACTGAACAAACCACGGCTTCTCTATGCGCCGATTTATGCGCTGTCATATACATGGAGACATGCCAACTCTTCGGGGCCATATCCATCCCCATCATCACTGGCTGTAAAAAAACAAAATCCTCGGAAAAAGGAAACTGGGGAAAGGGAGATACATTTAAAATATCTCTCATGTGACAGATAATTCTGAAGTTTAATTTAAAAGAAAGGCATTCTGTTCTGAATTTGCTGGTGAAAACCAAAAAGTTCTCCCGGGCTGGGAATTGAACCCGGGTCTCGCATGTGACAGACGCGGATACTAACCACTATACTACCCGGGACACGCTCTCATTGTCATTGTTGTATTTTACATGAGACTGAACAAACCACGGCTTCTCTATGCGCCGATTTATGCGCTGTCATATGTACATACATGGAGACATGCCAACTCTTTGGGGCCATATCCACCCCTATCATCACTGGCTGTAAAAAAACAAAATCCTCGGAATAAGGAAACTAGGGAAAGAGAGATACATTTAAATTATCTCTCATGTGACAGATAATTCTGAAGCTGAATTTAAAAGAAAGGCATTCTGTTCTGAATTTGCTTGTGAAAACCAAAAAGTTCTCCCGGGCCGGGAATTGAACCCGGGTCTCGCATGTGACAGACGCGGATACTAACCACTATACTACCCGGGACACGCTCTCATTGTCATTGTTGTATTTTACATGAGACTGATCAAACCACGGCTTCTCTATGCGCCGATTTATTCGCTGTCATATGTACATACATGGAGACATGCCAACTCTTCGGGGCCATATCCACCCCCATCATCACTGGCTGTAAAAAAAAACAAAATCCTCGGAATAAGGAAACTGGGGAAAGGAAGATACATTTAAAATATCTCTCATGTGACAGATAATTCTGAAGTTGAATTTAAAAGAAAAGCATTCTGTTCTGAATTTACTGGTGAAAACCAAAAAGTTCTCAAGGGCCGGGAATTGAACCCGGGTCTCGCATGTGACAGACGCGGATACTAACCACTATACTACCCGGGACACGCTCTCATTGTCATTGTTGTATTTTACATGAGACTGAACAAACCACGGCTTCTCTATGCGCCGATTTATGCGCTGTCATATGTACATACATTTAGACATTCCAACTCTTTGGGGCCATATCCACCCCCATCATCACTGGCTGTAAAAAAACAAAATCCTCGGAATAAGGAAACTGGGGAAAGAGAGATACATTTAAATTATCTCTCATGTGACAGATAATTCTGAAGTTGAATTTAAAAGAAAGGCATTCTGTTCTGAATTTGCTGGTGAAAACCAAAAAGTTCTCCCGGGCCGATAATTGAACCCGGGTCTCGCATGTGACAGACGCGGATACTAACCACTATACTACCCGGGACACGTTCTCATTGTCATTGTTGTATTTTACATGAGACTGAACAAACCACGGCTTCTCTATGCGCCGATTTATGCGCTGTCATATACATGGAGACATGCCAACTCTTCGGGGCCATATCCACCCCATCATCACTGGCTGTAAAAAAACAAAATCCTCGGAAAAGGAAACTGGGGAAAGGGAGATACATTTAAAATATCTCTCATGTGACAGATAATTCTGAAGTTGAATTTAAAAGAAAGGCATTCTGTTCTGAATTTGCTGGTGAAAACCAAAAAGTTCTCCCGGGCCGGGAATTGAACCCGGGTCTCGCATGTGACAGACGCGGATACTAACCACTATACTACCCGGGACACGCTCTCATTGTCATTGTTGTATTTTACATGAGACTGAACAAACCACGGCTTCTCTATGCGCCGATTTATGCGCTGTCATATGTACATACATGGAGACATGCCAACTCTTTGGGGCCATATCCACCCCTATCATCACTGGCTGTAAAAAAACAAAATCCTCGGAATAAGGAAACTAGGGAAAGAGAGATACATTTAAATTATCTCTCATGTGACAGATAATTCTGAAGCTGAATTTAAAAGAAAGGCATTCTGTTCTGAATTTGCTTGTGAAAACCAAAAAGTTCTCCCGGGCCGGGAATTGAACCCGGGTCTCGCATGTGACAGACGCGGATACTAACCACTATACTACCCGGGACACGCTCTCATTGTCATTGTTGTATTTTACATGAGACTGATCAAACCACGGCTTCTCTATGCGCCGATTTATGCGCTGTCATATGTACATACATGGAGACATGCCAACTCTTCGGGGCCATATCCACCCCCATCATCACTGGCTGTAAAAAAAAACAAAATCCTCGGAATAAGGAAACTGGGGAAAGGAAGATACATTTAAAATATCTCTCATGTGACAGATAATTCTGAAGTTGAATTTAAAAGAAAGGCATTCTGTTCTGAATTTGCTGGTGAAAACCAAAAAGTTCTCCCGGGCCGGGAATTGAACCCGGGTCTCGCATGTGACAGACGCGGATACTAACCACTATACTACCCGGGACACGCTCTCATTGTCATTGTTGTATTTTACATGAGACTGAACAAACCACGGCTTCTCTATGCGCCGATTTATGCGCTGTCATATGTACATACATGGAGACATTCCAACTCTTTGGGGCCATATCCACCCCCATCATCACTGGCTGTAAAAAAACAAAATCCTCGGAATAAGGAAACTGGGGAAAGAGAGATACATTTAAATTATCTCTCATGTGACAGATAATTCTGAAGTTGAATTTAAAAGAAAGGCATTCTGTTCTGAATTTGCTGGTGAAAACCAAAAAGTTCTCCCGGGCCGATAATTGAACCCGGGTCTCGCATGTGACAGACGCGGATACTAACCACTATACTACCCGGGACACGTTCTCATTGTCATTGTTGTATTTTACATGAGACTGAACAAACCACGGCTTCTCTATGCGCCGATTTATGCGCTGTCATATACATGGAGACATGCCAACTCTTCGGGGCCATATCCATCCCCATCATCACTGGCTGTAAAAAAACAAAATCCTCGGAATAAGGAAACTGGGGAAAGGGAGATACATTTAAAATATCTCTCATGTGACAGATAATTCTGAAGTTGAATTTAAAAGAAAGGCATTCTGTTCTGAATTTGCTGGTGAAAACCAAAAAGTTCTCCCGGGCCGGGAATTGAACCCGGGTCTCGCATGTGACAGACGCGGATACTAACCACTATACTACCCGGGACACGCTCTCATTGTCATTGTTGTATTTTACATGAGACTGAACAAACCACGGCTTCTCTATGCGCCGATTTATGCGCTGTCATATGTACATACATGGAGACATGCCAACTCTTTGGGGCCATATCCACCCCCATCATCACTGGCTGTAAAAAAACAAAATCCTCGGAATAAGGAAACTAGGGAAAGAGAGATACATTTAAATTATCTCTCATGTGACAGATAATTCTGAAGCTGAATTTAAAAGAAAGGCATTCTGTTCTGAATTTGCTTGTGAAAACCAAAAAGTTCTCCCGGGCCGGGAATTGAACCCGGGTCTCGCATGTGACAGACGCGGATACTAACCACTATACTACCCGGGACACGCTCTCATTGTCATTGTTGTATTTTACATGAGACTGATCAAACCACGGCTTCTCTATGCGCCGATTTATGCGCTGTCATATGTACATACATGGAGACATGCCAACTCTTCGGGGCCATATCCACCCCCATCATCACTGGCTGTAAAAAAAAACAAAATCCTCGGAATAAGGAAACTGGGGAAAGGAAGATACATTTAAAATATCTCTCATGTGACAGATAATTCTGAAGTTGAATTTAAAAGAAAGGCATTCTGTTCTGAATTTACTGGTGAAAACCAAAAAGTTCTCCGGGCCGGGAATTGAACCCGGGTCTCGCATGTGACAGACGCGGATACTAACCACTATACTACCCGGGACACGCTCTCATTGTCATTGTTGTATTTTACATGAGACTGAACAAACCACGGCTTCTCTATGCGCCGATTTATGCGCTGTCATATGTACATACATGGAGACATTCCAACTCTTTGGGGCCATATCCACCCCCATCATCACTGGCTGTAAAAAAACAAAATCCTCGGAATAAGGAAACTGGGGAAAGAGAGATACATTTAAATTATCTCTCATGTGACAGATAATTCTGAAGTTGAATTTAAAAGAAAGGCATTCTGTTCTGAATTTGCTGGTGAAAACCAAAAAGTTCTCCCGGGCCGATAATTGAACCCGGGTCTCGCATGTGACAGACGCGGATACTAACCACTATACTACCCGGGACACGTTCTCATTGTCATTGTTGTATTTTACATGAGACTGAACAAACCACGGCTTCTCTATGCGCCGATTTATGCGCTGTCATATACATGGAGACATGCCAACTCTTCGGGGCCATATCCACCCCATCATCACTGGCTGTAAAAAAAACAAAATCCTCGGAATAAGGAAACTGGGGAAAGGGAGATACATTTAAAATATCTCTCATGTGACAGATAATTCTGAAGTTGAATTTAAAAGAAAGGCATTCTGTTCTGAATTTGCTGGTGAAAACCAAAAAGTTCTCCCGGGCCGGGAATTGAACCCGGGTCTCGCATGTGACAGACGCGGATACTAACCACTATACTACCCGGGACACGCTCTCATTGTCATTGTTGTATTTTACATGAGACTGAACAAACCACGGCTTCTCTATGCGCCGATTTATGCGCTGTCATATGTACATACATGGAGACATGCCAACTCTTTGGGGCCATATCCACCCCCATCATCACTGGCTGTAAAAAAACAAAATCCTCGGAATAAGGAAACTAGGGAAAGAGAGATACATTTAAATTATCTCTCATGTGACAGATAATTCTGAAGTTGAATTTAAAAGAAAGGCATTCTGTTCTGAATTTGCTTGTGAAAACCAAAAAGTTCTCCCGGGCCGGGAATTGAACCCGGGTCTCGCATGTGACAGACGCGGATACTAACCACTATACTACCCGGGACACGTTCTCATTGTCATTGTTGTATTTTACATGAGACTGAACAAACCACGGCTTCTCTATGCGCCGATTTATGCGCTGTCATATACATGGAGACATGCCAACTCTTCGGGGCCATATCCACCCCATCATCACTGGCTGTAAAAAAACAAAATCCTCGGAATAAGGAAACTGGGGAAAGGGAGATACATTTAAAATATCTCTCATGTGACAGATAATTCTGAAGTTGAATTTAAAAGAAAGGCATTCTGTTCTGAATTTGCTGGTGAAAACCAAAAAGTTCTCCCGGGCCGGGAATTGAACCCGGGTCTCGCATGTGACAGACGCGGATACTAACCACTATACTACCCGGGACACGCTCTCATTGTCATTGTTGTATTTTACATGAGACTGAACAAACCACGGCTTCTCTATGCGCCGATTTATGCGCTGTCATATGTACATACATGGAGACATGCCAACTCTTGGGGCCATATCCACCCCCATCATCACTGGCTGTAAAAAAACAAAATCCTCGGAATAAGGAAACTGGGGAAAGAGAGATACATTTAAATTATCTCTCATGTGACAGATAATTCTGAAGTTGAATTTAAAAGAAAGGCATTCTGTTCTGAATTTGCTGGTGAAAACCAAAAAGTTCTCCCGGGCCGGGAATTGAACCCGGGTCTCGCATGTGACAGACGCGGATACTAACCACTATACTACCCGGGACACGCTCTCATTGTCATTGTTGTATTTTACATGAGACTGATCAAACCACGGCTTCTCTATGCGCCGATTTATGCGCTGTCATATGTACATACATGGAGACATGCCAACTCTTCGGGGCCATATCCACCCCCATCATCACTGGCTGTAAAAAAAACAAAATCCTCGGAATAAGGAAACTGGGGAAAGGAAGATACATTTAAAATATCTCTCATGTGACAGATAATTCTGAAGTTGAATTTAAAAGAAAGGCATTCTGTTCTGAATTTGCTGGTGAAAACCAAAAAGTTCTCCCGGGCCGGGAATTGAACCCGGGTCTCGCATGTGACAGACGCGGATACTAACCACTATACTACCCGGGACACGCTCTCATTGTCATTGTTGTATTTTACATGAGACTGAACAAACCACGGCTTCTCTATGCGCCGATTTATGCGCTGTCATATGTACATACATGGAGACATGCCAACTCTTTGGGGCCATATCCACCCCCATCATCACTGGCTGTAAAAAAAACAAAATCCTCGGAATAAGGAAACTGGGGAAAGAGAGATACATTTAAAATATCTCTCATGTGACAGATAATTCTGAAGTTGAATTTAAAAGAAAGGCATTCTGTTCTGAATTTGCTGGTGAAAACCAAAAAGTTCTCCCGGGCCGGGAATTGAACCCGGGTCTCGCATGTGACAGACGCGGATACTAACCACTATACTACCCGGGACACGTTCTCATTGTCATTGTTGTATTTTACATGAGACTGAACAAACCACGGCTTCTCTATGCGCCGATTTATGCGCTGTCATATGTACATACATGGAGACATGCCAACTCTTGGGGCCATATCCACCCCCATCATCACTGGCTGTAAAAAAACAAAATCCTCGGAATAAGGAAACTAGGGAAAGAGAGATACATTTAAAATATCTCTCATGTGACAGATAATTCTGAAGCTGAATTTAAAAGAAAGGCATTCTGTTCTGAATTTGCTTGTGAAAACCAAAAAGTTCTCCCGGGCCGGGAATTGAACCCGGTCTCGCATGTGACAGACGCGGATACTAACCACTATACTACCCGGGACACGTTCTCATTGTCATTGTTGTATTTTACATGAGACTGAACAAACCACGGCTTCTCTATGCGCCGATTTATGCGCTGTCATATACATGGAGACATGCCAACTCTTCGGGGCCATATCCACCCCATCATCACTGGCTGTAAAAAAAACAAAATCCTCGGAATAAGGAAACTGGGGAAAGGGAGATACATTTAAAATATCTCTCATGTGACAGATAATTCTGAAGTTGAATTTAAAAGAAAGGCATTCTGTTCTGAATTTACTGGTGAAAACCAAAAAGTTCTCCGGGCCGGGAATTGAACCCGGGTCTCGCATGTGACAGACGCGGATACTAACCACTATACTACCCGGGACACGCTCTCATTGTCATTGTTGTATTTTACATGAGACTGATCAAACCACGGCTTCTCTATGCGCCGATTTATGCGCTGTCATATGTACATACATGGAGACATGCCAACTCTTCGGGGCCATATCCACCCCCATCATCACTGGCTGAAAAAAAACAAAATCCTCGGAATAAGGAAACTGGGGAAAGAGAGATACATTTAAATTATCTCTCATGTGACAGATAATTCTGAAGTTGAATTTAAAAGAAAGGCATTCTGTTCTGAATTTGCTGGTGAAAACCAAAAAGTTCTCCCGGGCCGGGAATTGAACCCGGGTCTCGCATGTGACAGACGCGGATACTAACCACTATACTACCCGGGACACGCTCTCATTGTCATTGTTGTATTTTACATGAGACTGAACAAACCACGGCTTCTCTATGCGCCGATTTATGCGCTGTCATATACATGGAGACATGCCAACTCTTCGGGGCCATATCCACCCCATCATCACTGGCTGTAAAAAAACAAAATCCTCGGAATAAGGAAACTGGGGAAAGGGAGATACATTTAAAATATCTCTCATGTGACAGATAATTCTGAAGTTGAATTTAAAAGAAAGGCATTCTGTTCTGAATTTGCTGGTGAAAACCAAAAAGTTCTCCCGGGCCGGGAATTGAACCCGGGTCTCGCATGTGACAGACGCGGATACTAACCACTATACTACCCGGGACACGTTCTCATTGTCATTGTTGTATTTTACATGAGACTGAACAAACCACGGCTTCTCTATGCGCCGATTTATGCGCTGTCATATGTACATACATGGAGACATGCCAACTCTTTGGGGCCATATCCACCCCCATCATCACTGGCTGTAAAAAAAACAAAATCCTCGGAATAAGGAAACTGGGGAAAGAGAGATACATTTAAATTATCTCTCATGTGACAGATAATTCTGAAGTTGAATTTAAAAGAAAGGCATTCTGTTCTGAATTTGCTGGTGAAAACCAAAAAGTTCTCCCGGGCCGGGAATTGAACCCGGGTCTCGCATGTGACAGACGCGGATACTAACCACTATACTACCCGGGACACGTTCTCATTGTCATTGTTGTATTTTACATGAGACTGAACAAACCACGGCTTCTCTATGCGCCGATTTATGCGCTGTCATATGTACATACATGGAGACATGCCAACTCTTCGGGGCCATATCCACCCCCATCATCACTGGCTGTAAAAAAAAAAAATCCTCGGAATAAGGAAACTGGGGAAAGGGAGATACATTTAAAATATCTCTCATGTGACAGATAATTCTGAAGTTGAATTTAAAAGAAAGGCATTCTGTTCTGAATTTGCTGGTGAAAACCAAAAAGTTCTCCCGGGCCGGGAATTGAACCCGGGTCTCGCATGTGACAGACGCGGATACTAACCACTATACTACCCGGGACACGTTCTCATTGTCATTGTTGTATTTTACATGAGACTGAACAAACCACGGCTTCTCTATGCGCCGATTTATGCGCTGTCATATGTACATACATGGAGACATGCCAACTCTTCGGGGCCATATCCACCCCCATCATCACTGGCTGTAAAAAAAAAAAAATCCTCGGAATAAGGAAACTGGGGAAAGGGAGATACATTTAAAATATCTCTCATGTGACAGATAATTCTGAAGTTGAATTTAAAAGAAAGGCATTCTGTTCTGAATTTGCTGGTGAAAACCAAAAAGTTCTCTCGGGCCGGGAATAGAACCCGGGTCTCGCATGTGACAGACGCGGATACTAACCACTATACTACCCGGGACACGTTCTCATTGTCATTGTTGTATTTTACATGAGACTGATCAAACCACGGCTTCTCTATGCGCCGATTTATGCGCTGTCATATGTACATACATGGAGACATGCCAACTCTTCGGGGCCATATCCACCCCCATCATCACTGGCTGTAAAAAAAAAAAATCCTCGGAATAAGGAAACTGGGGAAAGGGAGATACATTTAAAATATCTCTCATGTGACAGATAATTCTGAAGTTGAATTTAAAAGAAAGGCATTCTGTTCTGAATTTGCTGGTGAAAACCAAAAAGTTCTCTCGGGCCGGGAATAGAACCCGGGTCTCGCATGTGACAGACGCGGATACTAACCACTATACTACCCGGGACACGTTCTCATTGTCATTGTTGTATTTTACATGAGACTGATCAAACCACGGCTTCTCTATGCGCCGATTTATGCGCTGTCACATGTACATACATGGAGACATGCCAACTCTTCGGGCCATATCCACCCCCATCATCACTGGCTGTAAAAAAAAACAAAATCCTCGGAATAAGGAAACTGGGGAAAGAGAGATACATTTAAAATATCTCTCATGTGACAGATAATTCTGAAGCTGAATTTAAAAGAAAGGCATTCTGTTCTGAATTTGCTTGTGAAAACCAAAAAGTTCTCCCGGGCCGGGAATTGAACCCGGGTCTCGCATGTGACAGACGCGGATACTAACCACTATACTACCCGGGACACGCTCTCATTGTCATTGTTGTATTTTACATGAGACTGAACAAACCACGGCTTCTCTAGGCGCCGATTTATGCGCTGTCATATGTACATACATGGAGACATGCCAACTCTTCGGGGCCATATCCACCACCATCATCACTGGCTGTAAAAAAAACCAAATCCTCGGAATAAGGAAACTGGGGAAAGGGAGATACATTTAAAATATCTCTCATGTGACAGATAATTCTGAAGTTGAATTTAAAAGAAAGGCATTCTGTTCTGAATTTACTGGTGAAAACCAAAAAGTTCTCCCGGGCCGGGAATTGAACCCGGGTCTCGCATGTGACAGACGCGGATACTAACCACTATACTACCCGGGACACGTTCTCATTGTCATTGTTGTATTTTACATGAGACTGAACAAACCACGGCTTCTCTATGCGCCGATTTATGCGCTGTCATATGTACATACATGGAGACATGCCAACTCTTCGGGGCCATATCCACCCCCATCATCACTGGCTGTAAAAAAAAAAAATCCTCGGAATAAGGAAACTGGGGAAAGGGAGATACATTTAAAATATCTCTCATGTGACAGATAATTCTGAAGTTGAATTTAAAAGAAAGGCATTCTGTTCTGAATTTGCTGGTGAAAACCAAAAAGTTCTCTCGGGCCGGGAATTGAACCCGGGTCTCGCATGTGACAGACGCGGATACTAACCACTATACTACCCGGGACACGTTCTCATTGTCATTGTTGTATTTTACATGAGACTGATCAAACCACGGCTTCTCTATGCGCCGATTTATGCGCTGTCACATGTACATACATGGAGACATGCCAACTCTTCGGGGCCATATCCACCCCATCATCACTGGCTGTAAAAAAAAACAAAATCCTCGGAATAAGGAAACTGGGGAAAGGGAGATACATTTAAAATATCTCTCATGTGACAGATAATTCTGAAGTTGAATTTAAAAGAAAGGCATTCTGTTCTGAATTTGCTGGTGAAAACCAAAAAGTTCTCCCGGGCCGGGAATTGAACCCGGGTCTCGCATGTGACAGACGCGGATACTAACCACTATACTACCCGGGACACGTTCTCATTGTCATTGTTGTATTTTACATGAGACTGAACAAACCACGGCTTCTCTATGCGCCGATTTATGCGCTGTCATATGTACATACATGGAGACATGCCAACTCTTCGGGGCCATATCCACCCCCATCATCACTGGCTGTAAAAAAAAAAAATCCTCGGAATAAGGAAACTGGGGAAAGGGAGATACATTTAAAATATCTCTCATGTGACAGATAATTCTGAAGTTGAATTTAAAAGAAAGGCATTCTGTTCTGAATTTGCTGGTGAAAACCAAAAAGTTCTCTCGGGCCGGGAATTGAACCCGGGTCTCGCATGTGACAGACGCGGATACTAACCACTATACTACCCGGGACACGTTCTCATTGTCATTGTTGTATTTTACATGAGACTGATCAAACCACGGCTTCTCTATGCGCCGATTTATGCGCTGTCATATGTACATACATGGAGACATGCCAACTCTTCGGGGCCATATCCACCCCCATCATCACTGGCTGTAAAAAAAAACAAAATCCTCGGAATAAGGAAACTGGGGAAAGAGAGATACATTTAAAATATCTCTCATGTGACAGATAATTCTGAAGTTGAATTTAAAAGAAAGGCATTCTGTTCTGAATTTGCTTGTGAAAACCAAAAAGTTCTCCCGGGCCGGGAATTGAACCCGGGTCTCGCATGTGACAGACGCGGATACTAACCACTATACTACCCGGGACACGTTCTCATTGTCATTGTTGTATTTTACATGAGACTGATCAAACCACGGCTTCTCTATGCGCCGATTTATGCGCTGTCATATGTACATACATGGAGACATGCCAACTCTTCGGGGCCATATCCACCCCCATCATCACTGGCTGTAAAAAAAAAAAATCCTCGGAATAAGGAAACTGGGGAAAGGGAGATACATTTAAAATATCTCTCATGTGACAGATAATTCTGAAGTTGAATTTAAAAGAAAGGCATTCTGTTCTGAATTTGCTGGTGAAAACCAAAAAGTTCTCCGGGCCGGGAATAGAACCCGGGTCTCGCATGTGACAGACGCGGATACTAACCACTATACTACCCGGGACACGTTCTCATTGTCATTGTTGTATTTTACATGAGACTGAACAAACCACGGCTTCTCTATGCGCCGATTTATGCGCTGTCATATGTACATACATGGAGACATGCCAACTCTTCGGGGCCATATCCACCCCCATCATCACTGGCTGTAAAAAAAAAAAAATCCTCGGAATAAGGAAACTGGGGAAAGGGAGATACATTTAAAATATCTCTCATGTGACAGATAATTCTGAAGTTGAATTTAAAAGAAAGGCATTCTGTTCTGAATTTGCTGGTGAAAACCAAAAAGTTCTCTCGGGCCGGGAATAGAACCCGGGTCTCGCATGTGACAGACGCGGATACTAACCACTATACTACCCGGGACACGTTCTCATTGTCATTGTTGTATTTTACATGAGACTGATCAAACCACGGCTTCTCTATGCGCCGATTTATGCGCTGTCACATGTACATACATGGAGACATGCCAACTCTTCGGGGCCATATCCACCCCCATCATCACTGGCTGTAAAAAAAAACAAAATCCTCGGAATAAGGAAACTGGGGAAAGAGAGATACATTTAAAATATCTCTCATGTGACAGATAATTCTGAAGTTGAATTTAAAAGAAAGGCATTCTGTTCTGAATTTGCTTGTGAAAACCAAAAAGTTCTCCCGGGCCGGGAATTGAACCCGGGTCTCGCATGTGACAGACGCGGATACTAACCACTATACTACCCGGGACACGCTCTCATTGTCATTGTTGTATTTTACATGAGACTGAACAAACCACGGCTTCTCTATGCGCCGATTTATGCGCTGTCCTATGTACATACATGGAGACATGCCAACTCTTCGGGGCCATATCCACCACCATCATCACTGGCTGTAAAAAAAACAAATCCTCGGAATAAGGAAACTGGGGAAAGGGAGATACATTTAAAATATCTCTCATGTGACAGATAATTCTGAAGTTGAATTTAAAAGAAAGCATTCTGTTCTGAATTTACTGGTGAAAACCAAAAGTTCTCCCGGGCCGGGAATTGAACCCGGGTCTCGCATGTGACAGACGCGGATACTAACCACTATACTACCCGGGACACGTTCTCATTGTCATTGTTGTATTTTACATGAGACTGAACAAACCACGGCTTCTCTATGCGCCGATTTATGCGCTGTCATATGTACATACATGGAGACATGCCAACTCTTCGGGGCCATATCCACCCCCATCATCACTGGCTGTAAAAAAAAAAAATCCTCGGAATAAGGAAACTGGGGAAAGGGAGATACATTTAAAATATCTCTCATGTGACAGATAATTCTGAAGTTGAATTTAAAAGAAAGGCATTCTGTTCTGAATTTGCTGGTGAAAACCAAAAAGTTCTCTCGGGCCGGGAATTGAACCCGGGTCTCGCATGTGACAGACGCGGATACTAACCACTATACTACCCGGGACACGTTCTCGTTGTCATTGTTGTATTTTACATGAGACTGATCAAACCACGGCTTCTCTATGCGCCGATTTATGCGCTGTCACATGTACATACATGGAGACATGCCAACTCTTCGGGGCCATATCCACCCCCATCATCACTGGCTGTAAAAAAAAACAAAATCCTCGGAATAAGGAAACTGGGGAAAGAGAGATACATTTAAAATATCTCTCATGTGACAGATAATTCTGAAGTTGAATTTAAAAGAAAGGCATTCTGTTCTGAATTTGCTGGTGAAAACCAAAAAGTTCTCCCGGGCCGGGAATTGAACCCGGGTCTCGCATGTGACAGACGCGGATACTAACCACTATACTACCCGGGACACGCTCTCATTGTCATTGTTGTATTTTACATGAGACTGAACAAACCACGGCTTCTCTATGCGCCGATTTATGCGCTGTCCTATGTACATACATGGAGACATGCCAACTCTTCGGGGCCATATCCACCACCATCATCACTGGCTGTAAAAAAAAAACAAATCCTCGGAATAAGGAAACTGGGGAAAGGGAGATACATTTAAAATATCTCTCATGTGACAGATAATTCTGAAGTTGAATTTAAAAGAAAGGCATTCTGTTCTGAATTTGCTGGTGAAAACCAAAAAGTTCTCCCGGGCCGGGAATTGAACCCGGGTCTCGCATGTGACAGACGCGGATACTAACCACTATACTACCCGGGACACGCTCTCATTGTCATTGTTGTATTTTACATGAGACTGATCAAACCACGGCTTCTCTATGCGCCGATTTATGCGCTGTCATATGTACATACATGGAGACATGCCAACTCTTCGGGGCCATATCCACCCCCATCATCACTGGCTGTAAAAAAAAACAAAATCCTCGGAATAAGGAAACTGGGGAAAGGGAGATACATTTAAAATATCTCATGTGACAGATAATTCTGAAGTTGAATTTAAAAGAAAGGCATTCTGTTCTGAATTTACTGGTGAAAACCAAAAAGTTCTCCCGGGCCGGGAATTGAACCCGGGTCTCGCATGTGACAGACGCGGATACTAACCACTATACTACCCGGGACACGTTCTCATTGTCATTGTTGTATTTTACATGAGACTGATCAAACCACGGCTTCTCTATGCGCCGATTTATGCGCTGTCATATGTACATACATGGAGACATGCCAACTCTTCGGGGCCATATCCACCCCCATCATCACTGGCTGTAAAAAAAAACAAAATCCTCGGAATAAGGAAACTGGGGAAAGAGAGATACATTTAAAATATCTCTCATGTGACAGATAATTCTGAAGTTGAATTTAAAAGAAAGGCATTCTGTTCTGAATTTGCTGGTGAAAACCAAAAAGTTCTCCCGGGCCGGGAATTGAACCCGGGTCTCGCATGTGACAGACGCGGATACTAACCACTATACTACCCGGGACACGCTCTCATTGTCATTGTTGTATTTTACATGAGACTGAACAAACCACGGCTTCTCTATGCGCCGATTTATGCGCTGTCATATGTACATACATGGAGACATGCCAACTCTTCGGGGCCATATCCACCCCCATCATCACTGGCTGTAAAAAAAACCAAATCCTCGGAATAAGGAAACTGGGGAAAGGGAGATACATTTAAAATATCTCTCATGTGACAGATAATTCTGAAGTTGAATTTAAAAGAAAGGCATTCTGTTCTGAATTTGCTGGTGAAAACCAAAAAGTTCTCCCGGGCCGGGAATTGAACCCGGGTCTCGCATGTGACAGACGCGGATACTAACCACTATACTACCCGGGACACGCTCTCATTGTCATTGTTGTATTTTACATGAGACTGATCAAACCACGGCTTCTCTATGCGCCGATTTATGCGCTGTCATATGTACATACATGGAGACATGCCAACTCTTCGGGGCCATATCCACCCCCATCATCACTGGCTGTAAAAAAAAACAAAATCCTCGGAATAAGGAAACTGGGGAAAGGGAGATACATTTAAAATATCTCATGTGACAGATAATTCTGAAGTTGAATTTAAAAGAAAGGCATTCTGTTCTGAATTTGCTGGTGAAAACCAAAAAGTTCTCCTGGGCCGGGAATTGAACCCGGGTCTCGCATGTGACAGACGCGGATACTAACCACTATACTACCCGGGACACGTTCTCATTGTCATTGTTGTATTTTACATGAGACTGATCAAACCACGGCTTCTCTATGCGCCGATTTATGCGCTGTCATATGTACATACATGGAGACATGCCAACTCTTTGGGGCCATATCCACCCCCATCATCACTGGCTGTAAAAAAAAACAAAATCCTCGGAATAAGGAAACTGGGGAAAGGGAGATACATTTAAATATCTCTCATGTGACAGATAATTCTGAAGTTGAATTTAAAAGAAAGGCATTCTGTTCTGAATTTGCTGGTGAAAACCAAAAAGTTCTCCCGGCCGGGAATTGAACCCGGGTCTCGCATGTGACAGACGCGGATACTAACCACTATACTACCCGGGACACGCTCTCATTGTCATTGTTGTATTTTACATGAGACTGATCAAACCACGGCTTCTCTATGCGCCGATTTATGCGCTGTCATATGTACATACATGGAGACATGCCAACTCTTCGGGCCATATCCACCCCCATCATCACTGGCTGTAAAAAAAACAAAATCCTCGGAATAAGGAAACTGGGGAAAGGGAGATACATTTAAAATATCTCTCATGTGACAGATAATTCTGAAGTTGAATTTAAAAGAAAGGCATTCTGTTCTGAATTTGCTGGTGAAAACCAAAAAGTTCTCCCGGGCCGGGAATTGAACCCGGGTCTCGCATGTGACAGACGCGGATACTAACCACTATACTACCCGGGACACGTTCTCATTGTCATTGTTGTATTTTACATGAGACTGAACAAACCACGGCTTCTCTATGCGCCGATTTATGCGCTGTCATATGTACATACATGGAGACATGCCAACTCTTCGGGGCCATATCCACCCCCATCATCACTGGCTGTAAAAAAAAAAAAATCCTCGGAATAAGGAAACTGGGGAAAGGGAGATACATTTAAAATATCTCTCATGTGACAGATAATTCTGAAGTTGAATTTAAAAGAAAGGCATTCTGTTCTGAATTTGCTGGTGAAAACCAAAAAGTTCTCCCGGGCCGGGAATTGAACCCGGGTCTCGCATGTGACAGACGCGGATACTAACCACTATACTACCCGGGACACGTTCTCATTGTCATTGTTGTATTTTACATGAGACTGATCAAACCACGGCTTCTCTATGCGCCGATTTATGCGCTGTCATATGTACATACATGGAGACATGCCAACTCTTCGGGGCCATATCCACCCCCATCATCACTGGCTGTAAAAAAAAACAAAATCCTCGGAATAAGGAAACTGGGGAAAGGGAGATACATTTAAAATATCTCATGTGACAGATAATTCTGAAGTTGAATTTAAAAGAAAGGCATTCTGTTCTGAATTTGCTGGTGAAAACCAAAAAGTTCTCCCGGGCCGGGAATTGAACCCGGGTCTCGCATGTGACAGACGCGGATACTAACCACTATACTACCCGGGACACGTTCTCATTGTCATTGTTGTATTTTACATGAGACTGATCAAACCACGGCTTCTCTATGCGCCGATTTATGCGCTGTCATATGTACATACATGGAGACATGCCAACTCTTCGGGGCCATATCCACCCCCATCATCACTGGCTGTAAAAAAAACAAAATCCTCGGAATAAGGAAACTGGGGAAAGGGAGATACATTTAAATTATCTCTCATGTGACAGATAATTCTGAAGTTGAATTTAAAAGAAAGGCATTCTGTTCTGAATTTGCTGGTGAAAACCAAAAAGTTCTCCCGGCCGGGAATTGAACCCGGGTCTCGCATGTGACAGACGCGGATACTAACCACTATACTACCCGGGACACGCTCTCATTGTCATTGTTGTATTTTACATGAGACTGATCAAACCACGGCTTCTCTATGCGCCGATTTATGCGCTGTCATATGTACATACATGGAGACATGCCAACTCTTCGGGCCATATCCACCCCCATCATCACTGGCTGTAAAAAAAACAAAATCCTCGGAATAAGGAAACTGGGGAAAGGGAGATACATTTAAAATATCTCTCATGTGACAGATAATTCTGAAGTTGAATTTAAAAGAAAGGCATTCTGTTCTGAATTTGCTGGTGAAAACCAAAGTTCTCCCGGGCCGGGAATTGAACCCGGGTCTCGCATGTGACAGACGCGGATACTAACCACTATACTACCCGGGACACGTTCTCATTGTCATTGTTGTATTTTACATGAGACTGAACAAACCACGGCTTCTCTATGCGCCGATTTATGCGCTGTCATATGTACATACATGGAGACATGCCAACTCTTCGGGGCCATATCCACCCCCATCATCACTGGCTGTAAAAAAAAAAAATCCTCGGAATAAGGAAACTGGGGAAAGGGAGATACATTTAAAATATCTCTCATGTGACAGATAATTCTGAAGTTGAATTTAAAAGAAAGGCATTCTGTTCTGAATTTGCTGGTGAAAACCAAAAAGTTCTCCCGGGCCGGGAATTGAACCCGGGTCTCGCATGTGACAGACGCGGATACTAACCACTATACTACCCGGGACACGTTCTCATTGTCATTGTTGTATTTTACATGAGACTGATCAAACCACGGCTTCTCTATGCGCCGATTTATGCGCTGTCACATGTACATACATGGAGACATGCCAACTCTTCGGGGCCATATCCACCCCCATCATCACTGGCTGTAAAAAAAAACAAAATCCTCGGAATAAGGAAACTGGGGAAAGAGAGATACATTTAAAATATCTCTCATGTGACAGATAATTCTGAAGTTGAATTTAAAAGAAAGGCATTCTGTTCTGAATTTGCTTGTGAAAACCAAAAAGTTCTCCCGGGCCGGGAATTGAACCCGGGTCTCGCATGTGACAGACGCGGATACTAACCACTATACTACCCGGGACACGCTCTCATTGTCATTGTTGTATTTTACATGAGACTGAACAAACCACGGCTTCTCTATGCGCCGATTTATGCGCTGTCATATGTACATACATGGAGACATGCCAACTCTTCGGGGCCATATCCACCCCATCATCACTGGCTGTAAAAAAAAACAAAATCCTCGGAATAAGGAAACTGGGGAAAGGGAGATACATTTAAAATATCTCTCATGTGACAGATAATTCTGAAGTTGAATTTAAAAGAAAGGCATTCTGTTCTGAATTTGCTGGTGAAAACCAAAAAGTTCTCCCGGGCCGGGAATTGAACCCGGGTCTCGCATGTGACAGACGCGGATACTAACCACTATACTACCCGGGACACGTTCTCATTGTCATTGTTGTATTTTACATGAGACTGATCAAACCACGGCTTCTCTATGCGCCGATTTATGCGCTGTCATATGTACATACATGGAGACATGCCAACTCTTCGGGGCCATATCCACCCCCATCATCACTGGCTGTAAAAAAAAACAAAATCCTCGGAATAAGGAAACTGGGGAAAGGGAGATACATTTAAAATATCTCATGTGACAGATAATTCTGAAGTTGAATTTAAAAGAAAGGCATTCTGTTCTGAATTTGCTGGTGAAAACCAAAAAGTTCTCCCGGGCCGGGAATTGAACCCGGGTCTCGCATGTGACAGACGCGGATACTAACCACTATACTACCCGGGACACGTTCTCATTGTCATTGTTGTATTTTACATGAGACTGATCAAACCACGGCTTCTCTATGCGCCGATTTATGCGCTGTCATATGTACATACATGGAGACATGCCAACTCTTCGGGGCCATATCCACCCCCATCATCACTGGCTGTAAAAAAAAACAAAATCCTCGGAATAAGGAAACTGGGGAAAGAGAGATACATTTAAAATATCTCTCATGTGACAGATAATTCTGAAGTTGAATTTAAAAGAAAGGCATTCTGTTCTGAATTTGCTGGTGAAAACCAAAAAGTTCTCCCGGGCCGGGAATTGAACCCGGGTCTCGCATGTGACAGACGCGGATACTAACCACTATACTACCCGGGACACGCTCTCATTGTCATTGTTGTATTTTACATGAGACTGAACAAACCACGGCTTCTCTATGCGCCGATTTATGCGCTGTCATATGTACATACATGGAGACATGCCAACTCTTCGGGGCCATATCCACCCCCATCATCACTGGCTGTAAAAAAAAACAAAATCCTCGGAATAAGGAAACTGGGGAAAGGGAGATACATTTAAAATATCTCTCATGTGACAGATAATTCTGAAGTTGAATTTAAAAGAAAGGCATTCTGTTCTGAATTTGCTGGTGAAAACCAAAAAGTTCTCCCGGGCCGGGAATTGAACCCGGGTCTCGCATGTGACAGACGCGGATACTAACCACTATACTACCCGGGACACGTTCTCATTGTCATTGTTGTATTTTACATGAGACTGAACAAACCACGGCTTCTCTATGCGCCGATTTATGCGCTGTCATATGTACATACATGGAGACATGCCAACTCTTCGGGGCCATATCCACCCCCATCATCACTGGCTGTAAAAAAAAACAAAATCCTCGGAATAAGGAAACTGGGGAAAGGGAGATACATTTAAAATATCTCTCATGTGACAGATAATTCTGAAGTTGAATTTAAAAGAAAGGCATTCTGTTCTGAATTTACTGGTGAAAACCAAAAAGTTCTCCCGGGCCGGGAATTGAACCCGGGTCTCGCATGTGACAGACGCGGATACTAACCACTATACTACCCGGGACACGTTCTCATTGTCATTGTTGTATTTTACATGAGACTGAACAAACCACGGCTTCTCTATGCGCCGATTTATGCGCTGTCATATGTACATACATTTAGACATGCCAACTCTTCGGGGCCATATCCACCCCCATCATCACTGGCTGTAAAAAAAACAAAATCCTCGGAATAAGGAAACTGGGGAAAAAGAGATACATTTAAATTATCTCTCATGTGACAGATAATTCTGAAGTTGAATTTAAAAGAAAGGCATTCTGTTCTGAATTTGCTGGTGAAAACCAAAAAGTTCTCCCGGGCCGGGAATTGAACCCGGGTCTCGCATGTGACAGACGCGGATACTAACCACTATACTACCCGGGACACGCTCTCATTGTCATTGTTGTATTTTACATGAGACTGATCAAACCACGGCTTCTCTATGCGCCGATTTATGCGCTGTCATATGTACATACATGGAGACATGCCAACTCTTCGGGGCCATATCCACCCCCATCATCACTGGCTGTAAAAAAAAACAAAATCCTCGGAATAAGGAAACTGGGGAAAGGGAGATACATTTAAAATATCTCATGTGACAGATAATTCTGAAGTTGAATTTAAAAGAAAGGCATTCTGTTCTGAATTTGCTGGTGAAAACCAAAAGTTCTCCCGGGCCGGGAATTGAACCCGGGTCTCGCATGTGACAGACGCGGATACTAACCACTATACTACCCGGGACACGTTCTCATTGTCATTGTTGTATTTTACATGAGACTGATCAAACCACGGCTTCTCTATGCGCCGATTTATGCGCTGTCACATGTACATACATGGAGACATGCCAACTCTTCGCGGCCATATCCACCCCCATCATCACTGGCTGTAAAAAAAAACAAAATCCTCGGAATAAGGAAACTGGGGAAAGAGAGATACATTTAAAATATCTCTCATGTGACAGATAATTCTGAAGTTGAATTTAAAAGAAAGGCATTCTGTTCTGAATTTGCTTGTGAAAACCAAAAAATACTACCCGGGACACGTTCTCATTGTCATTGTTGTATTTTACATGAGACTGATCAAACCACGGCTTCTCTATGCGCCGATTTATGCGCTGTCACATGTACATACATGGAGACATGCCAACTCTTCGGGGCCATATCCACCCCCATCATCACTGGCTGTAAAAAAAAACAAAATCCTCGGAATAAGGAAACTGGGGAAAGGGAGATACATTTAAAATATCTCATGTGACAGATAATTCTGAAGTTGAATTTAAAAGAAAGGCATTCTGTTCTGAATTTACTGGTGAAAACCAAAAAGTTCTCCTGGGCCGGGAATTGAACCCGGGTCTCGCATGTGACAGACGCGGATACTAACCACTATACTACCCGGGACACGTTCTCATTGTCATTGTTGTATTTTACATGAGACTGATCAAACCACGGCTTCTCTATGCGCCGATTTATGCGCTGTCATATGTACATACATGGAGACATGCCAACTCTTCGGGGCCATATCCACCCCCATCATCACTGGCTGTAAAAAAAAACAAAATCCTCGGAATAAGGAAACTGGGGAAAGAGAGATACATTTAAAATATCTCTCATGTGACAGATAATTCTGAAGTTGAATTTAAAAGAAAGGCATTCTGTTCTGAATTTGCTTGTGAAAACCAAAAAATACTACCCGGGACACGTTCTCATTGTCATTGTTGTATTTTACATGAGACTGAACAAACCACGGCTTCTCTATGCGCCGATTTATGCGCTGTCATATGTACATACATGGAGACATGCCAACTCTTCGGGGCCATATCCACCCCCATCATCACTGGCTGTAAAAAAAACAAAATCCTCGGAATAAGGAAACTGGGGAAAAAGAGATACATTTAAATTATCTCTCATGTGACAGATAATTCTGAAGTTGAATTTAAAAGAAAGGCATTCTGTTCTGAATTTGCTGGTGAAAACCAAAAAGTTCTCCCGGGCCGGGAATTGAACCCGGGTCTCGCATGTGACAGACGCGGATACTAACCACTATACTACCCGGGACACGCTCTCATTGTCATTGTTGTATTTTACATGAGACTGATCAAACCACGGCTTCTCTATGCGCCGATTTATGCGCTGTCATATGTACATACATGGAGACATGCCAACTCTTCGGGGCCATATCCACCCCCATCATCACTGGCTGTAAAAAAAAAAAAAATCCTCGGAATAAGGAAACTGGGGAAAGGGAGATACATTTAAAATATCTCTCATGTGACAGATAATTCTGAAGTTGAATTTAAAAGAAAGGCATTCTGTTCTGAATTTGCTGGTGAAAACCAAAAAGTTCTCCCGGGCCGGGAATTGAACCCGGGTCTCGCATGTGACAGACGCGGATACTAACCACTATACTACCCGGGACACGTTCTCATTGTCATTGTTGTATTTTACATGAGACTGATCAAACCACGGCTTCTCTATGCGCCGATTTATGCGCTGTCATATGTACATACATGGAGACATGCCAACTCTTCGGGGCCATATCCACCCCCATCATCACTGGCTGTAAAAAAAAAACAAAATCCTCGGAATAAGGAAACTGGGGAAAGGGAGATACATTTAAAATATCTCATGTGACAGATAATTCTGAAGTTGAATTTAAAAGAAAGGCATTCTGTTCTGAATTTGCTGGTGAAAACCAAAGAGTTCTCCCGGGCCGGGAATTAACCCGGGTCTCGCATGTGACAGACGCGGATACTAACCACTATACTACCCGGGACACGTTCTCATTGTCATTGTTGTATTTTACATGAGACTGATCAAACCACGGCTTCTCTATGCGCCGATTTATGCGCTGTCATATGTACATACATGGAGACATGCCAACTCTTCGGGGCCATATCCACCCCCATCATCACTGGCTGTAAAAAAAAACAAAATCCTCGGAATAAGGAAACTGGGGAAAGGGAGATACATTTAAAATATCTCTCATGTGACAGATAATTCTGAAGTTGAATTTAAAAGAAAGGCATTCTGTTCTGAATTTGCTGGTGAAAACCAAAAAGTTCTCCCGGGCCGGGAATTGAACCCGGGTCTCGCATGTGACAGACGCGGATACTAACCACTATACTACCCGGGACACGTTCTCATTGTCATTGTTGTATTTTACATGAGACTGATCAAACCACGGCTTCTCTATGCGCCGATTTATGCGCTGTCATATACATACATGGAGACATGCCAACTCTTCGGGGCCATATCCACCCCCATCATCACTGGCTGTAAAAAAAAAACAAAATCCTCGGAATAAGGAAACTGGGGAAAGGGAGATACATTTAAAATATCTCTCATGTGACAGATAATTCTGAAGTTGAATTTAAAAGAAAGGCATTCTGTTCTGAATTTGCTGGTGAAAACCAAAAAGTTCTCCCGGGCCGGGAATTGAACCCGGGTCTCGCATGTGACAGACGCGGATACTAACCACTATACTACCCGGGACACGTTCTCATTGTCATTGTTGTATTTTACATGAGACTGATCAAACCACGGCTTCTCTATGCGCCGATTTATGCGCTGTCACATGTACATACATGGAGACATGCCAACTCTTCGCGGCCATATCCACCCCCATCATCACTGGCTGTAAAAAAAAACAAAATCCTCGGAATAAGGAAACTGGGGAAAGAGAGATACATTTAAATTATCTCTCATGTGACAGATAATTCTGAAGTTGAATTTAAAAGAAAGGCATTCTGTTCTGAATTTGCTTGTGAAAACCAAAAAATACTACCCGGGACACGTTCTCATTGTCATTGTTGTATTTTACATGAGACTGATCAAACCACGGCTTCTCTAGGCGCCGATTTATGCGCTGTCATATACATACATGGAGACTTGCAAACTCTTCGGGGCCATATCCACCCCCATCATCACTGGCTGTAAAAAAAAACAAAATCCTCGGAATAAGGAAACTGGGGAAAGGGAGATACATTTAAAATATCTCATGTGACAGATAATTCTGAAGTTGAATTTAAAAGAAAGGCATTCTGTTCTGAATTTGCTGGTGAAAACCAAAAAGTTCTCCCGGGCCGGGAATTGAACCCGGGTCTCGCATGTGACAGACGCGGATACTAACCACTATACTACCCGGGACACGTTCTCATTGTCATTGTTGTATTTTACATGAGACTGAACAAACCACGGCTTCTCTATGCGCCGATTTATGCGCTGTCATATGTACATACATGGAGACATGCCAACTCTTCGGGGCCATATCCACCCCCATCATCACTGGCTGTAAAAAAAAACAAAATCCTCGGAATAAGGAAACTGGGGAAAGGGAGATACATTTAAAATATCTCTCATGTGACAGATAATTCTGAAGTTGAATTTAAAAGAAAGGCATTCTGTTCTGAATTTGCTGGTGAAAACCAAAAAGTTCTCCCGGGCCGGGAATTGAACCCGGGTCTCGCATGTGACAGACGCGGATACTAACCACTATACTACCCGGGACACGTTCTCATTGTCATTGTTGTATTTTACATGAGACTGAACAAACCACGGCTTCTCTATGCGCCGATTTATGCGCTGTCATATGTACATACATGGAGACATGCCAACTCTTCGCGGCCATATCCACCCCCATCATCACTGGCTGTAAAAAAAACAAAATCCTCGGAATAAGGAAACTGGGGAAAAAGAGATACATTTAAATTATCTCTCATGTGACAGATAATTCTGAAGTTGAATTTAAAAGAAAGGCATTCTGTTCTGAATTTGCTGGTGAAAACCAAAAAGTTCTCCCGGGCCGGGAATTGAACCCGGGTCTCGCATGTGACAGACGCGGATACTAACCACTATACTACCCGGGACACGCTCTCATTGTCATTGTTGTATTTTACATGAGACTGATCAAACCACGGCTTCTCTATGCGCCGATTTATGCGCTGTCATATGTACATACATGGAGACATGCCAACTCTTCGGGGCCATATCCACCCCCATCATCACTGGCTGTAAAAAAAAAACAAAATCCTCGGAATAAGGAAACTGGGGAAAGGGAGATACATTTAAAATATCTCATGTGACAGATAATTCTGAAGTTGAATTTAAAAGAAAGGCATTCTGTTCTGAATTTACTGGTGAAAACCAAAAGTTCTCCCGGGCCGGGAATTAACCCGGGTCTCGCATGTGACAGACGCGGATACTAACCACTATACTACCCGGGACACGTTCTCATTGTCATTGTTGTATTTTACATGAGACTGATCAAACCACGGCTTCTCTATGCGCCGATTTATGCGCTGTCACATGTACATACATGGAGACATGCCAACTCTTCGGGGCCATATCCACCCCCATCATCACTGGCTGTAAAAAAAAACAAAATCCTCGGAATAAGGAAACTGGGGAAAGAGAGATACATTTAAAATATCTCTCATGTGACAGATAATTCTGAAGTTGAATTTAAAAGAAAGGCATTCTGTTCTGAATTTGCTTGTGAAAACCAAAAATACTACCCGGGACACGTTCTCATTGTCATTGTTGTATTTTACATGAGACTGATCAAACCACGGCTTCTCTATGCGCCGATTTATGCGCTGTCACATGTACATACATGGAGACATGCCAACTCTTCGGGGCCATATCCACCCCCATCATCACTGGCTGTAAAAAAAAACAAAATCCTCGGAATAAGGAAACTGGGGAAAGGGAGATACATTTAAAATATCTCATGTGACAGATAATTCTGAAGTTGAATTTAAAAGAAAGGCATTCTGTTCTGAATTTGCTGGTGAAAACCAAAAGTTCTCCCGGGCCGGGAATTGAACCCGGGTCTCGCATGTGACAGACGCGGATACTAACCACTATACTACCCGGGACACGTTCTCATTGTCATTGTTGTATTTTACATGAGACTGATCAAACCACGGCTTCTCTATGCGCCGATTTATGCGCTGTCACATGTACATACATGGAGACATGCCAACTCTTCGCGGCCATATCCACCCCCATCATCACTGGCTGTAAAAAAAAACAAAATCCTCGGAATAAGGAAACTGGGGAAAGAGAGATACATTTAAAATATCTCTCATGTGACAGATAATTCTGAAGCTGAATTTAAAAGAAAGGCATTCTGTTCTGAATTTGCTTGTGAAAACCAAAAAATACTACCCGGGACACGTTCTCATTGTCATTGTTGTATTTTACATGAGACTGAACAAACCACGGCTTCTCTATGCGCCGATTTATGCGCTGTCATATGTACATACATGGAGACATGCCAACTCTTCGGGGCCATATCCACCCCCATCATCACTGGCTGTAAAAAAAACAAAATCCTCGGAATAAGGAAACTGGGGAAAAAGAGATACATTTAAATTATCTCTCATGTGACAGATAATTCTGAAGTTGAATTTAAAAGAAAGGCATTCTGTTCTGAATTTGCTGGTGAAAACCAAAAAGTTCTCCCGGGCCGGGAATTGAACCCGGGTCTCGCATGTGACAGACGCGGATACTAACCACTATACTACCCGGGACACGCTCTCATTGTCATTGTTGTATTTTACATGAGACTGATCAAACCACGGCTTCTCTATGCGCCGATTTATGCGCTGTCATATGTACATACATGGAGACATGCCAACTCTTCGGGGCCATATCCACCCCCATCATCACTGGCTGTAAAAAAAAAACAAAATCCTCGGAATAAGGAAACTGGGGAAAGGGAGATACATTTAAAATATCTCTCATGTGACAGATAATTCTGAAGTTGAATTTAAAAGAAAGGCATTCTGTTCTGAATTTGCTGGTGAAAACCAAAAAGTTCTCCCGGGCCGGGAATTGAACCCGGGTCTCGCATGTGACAGACGCGGATACTAACCACTATACTACCCGGGACACGTTCTCGTTGTCATTGTTGTATTTTACATGAGACTGATCAAACCACGGCTTCTCTATGCGCCGATTTATGCGCTGTCATATGTACATACATGGAGACATGCCAACTCTTCGGGGCCATATCCACCCCCATCATCACTGGCTGTAAAAAAAAAACAAAATCCTCGGAATAAGGAAACTGGGGAAAGGGAGATACATTTAAAATATCTCATGTGACAGATAATTCTGAAGTTGAATTTAAAAGAAAGGCATTCTGTTCTGAATTTACTGGTGAAAACCAAAAAGTTCTCCCGGGCCGGGAATTGAACCCGGGTCTCGCATGTGACAGACGCGGATACTAACCACTATACTACCCGGGACACGTTCTCATTGTCATTGTTGTATTTTACATGAGACTGATCAAACCACGGCTTCTCTATGCGCCGATTTATGCGCTGTCATATGTACATACATGGAGACATGCCAACTCTTCGGGGCCATATCCACCCCCATCATCACTGGCTGTAAAAAAAAACAAAATCCTCGGAATAAGGAAACTGGGGAAAGGGAGATACATTTAAAATATCTCTCATGTGACAGATAATTCTGAAGTTGAATTTAAAAGAAAGGCATTCTGTTCTGAATTTGCTGGTGAAAACCAAAAAGTTCTCCCGGGCCGGGAATTGAACCCGGGTCTCGCATGTGACAGACGCGGATACTAACCACTATACTACCCGGGACACGTTCTCATTGTCATTGTTGTATTTTACATGAGACTGATCAAACCACGGCTTCTCTATGCGCCGATTTATGCGCTGTCATATACATACATGGAGACATGCCAACTCTTCGGGGCCATATCCACCCCCATCATCACTGGCTGTAAAAAAAAACAAAATCCTCGGAATAAGGAAACTGGGGAAAGGGAGATACATTTAAAATATCTCTCATGTGACAGATAATTCTGAAGTTGAATTTAAAAGAAAGGCATTCTGTTCTGAATTTGCTGGTGAAAACCAAAAAGTTCTCCCGGGCCGGGAATTGAACCCGGGTCTCGCATGTGACAGACGCGGATACTAACCACTATACTACCCGGGACACGTTCTCATTGTCATTGTTGTATTTTACATGAGACTGATCAAACCACGGCTTCTCTATGCGCCGATTTATGCGCTGTCACATGTACATACATGGAGACATGCCAACTCTTCGCGGCCATATCCACCCCCATCATCACTGGCTGTAAAAAAAAACAAAATCCTCGGAATAAGGAAACTGGGGAAAGAGAGATACATTTAAATTATCTCTCATGTGACAGATAATTCTGAAGCTGAATTTAAAAGAAAGGCATTCTGTTCTGAATTTGCTTGTGAAAACCAAAAAATACTACCCGGGACACGTTCTCATTGTCATTGTTGTATTTTACATGAGACTGATCAAACCACGGCTTCTCTAGGAGCCGATTTATGCGCTGTCATATACATACATGGAGACTTGCAAACTCTTCGGGGCCATATCCACCCCCATCATCACTGGCTGTAAAAAAAAACAAAATCCTCGGAATAAGGAAACTGGGGAAAGGGAGATACATTTAAAATATCTCATGTGACAGATAATTCTGAAGTTGAATTTAAAAGAAAGGCATTCTGTTCTGAATTTGCTGGTGAAAACCAAAAAGTTCTCCCGGGCCGGGAATTGAACCCGGGTCTCGCATGTGACAGACGCGGATACTAACCACTATACTACCCGGGACACGTTCTCATTGTCATTGTTGTATTTTACATGAGACTGATCAAACCACGGCTTCTCTATGCGCCGATTTATGCGCTGTCATATGTACATACATGGAGACATGCCAACTCTTCGGGGCCATATCCACCCCCATCATCACTGGCTGTAAAAAAAAACAAAATCCTCGGAATAAGGAAACTGGGGAAAGAGAGATACATTTAAAATATCTCTCATGTGACAGATAATTCTGAAGTTGAATTTAAAAGAAAGGCATTCTGTTCTGAATTTGCTGGTGAAAACCAAAAAGTTCTCCCGGGCCGGGAATTGAACCCGGGTCTCGCATGTGACAGACGCGGATACTAACCACTATACTACCCGGGACACGTTCTCATTGTCATTGTTGTATTTTACATGAGACTGAACAAACCACGGCTTCTCTATGCGCCGATTTATGCGCTGTCATATGTACATACATGGAGACATGCCAACTCTTCGCGGCCATATCCACCCCCATCATCACTGGCTGTAAAAAAAAACAAAATCCTCGGAATAAGGAAACTGGGGAAAGGGAGATACATTTAAAATATCTCATGTGACAGATAATTCTGAAGTTGAATTTAAAAGAAAGGCATTCTGTTCTGAATTTGCTGGTGAAAACCAAAAGTTCTCCGGGCCGGGAATTAACCCGGGTCTCGCATGTGACAGACGCGGATACTAACCACTATACTACCCGGGACACGTTCTCATTGTCATTGTTGTATTTTACATGAGACTGATCAAACCACGGCTTCTCTATGCGCCGATTTATGCGCTGTCATATGTACATACATGGAGACATGCCAACTCTTCGGGGCCATATCCACCCCCATCATCACTGGCTGTAAAAAAAAACAAAATCCTCGGAATAAGGAAACTGGGGAAAGGGAGATACATTTAAAATATCTCATGTGACAGATAATTCTGAAGTTGAATTTAAAAGAAAGGCATTCTGTTCTGAATTTACTGGTGAAAACCAAAAATACTACCCGGGACACGTTCTCATTGTCATTGTTGTATTTTACATGAGACTGATCAAACCACGGCTTCTCTAGGCGCCGATTTATGCGCTGTCATATACATACATGGAGACATGCAAACTCTTCGGGGCCATATCCACCCCCATCATCACTGGCTGTAAAAAAAAACAAAATCCTCGGAATAAGGAAACTGGGGAAAGGGAGATACATTTAAAATATCTCTCATGTGACAGATAATTCTGAAGTTGAATTTAAAAGAAAGGCATTCTGTTCTGAATTTGCTGGTGAAAACCAAAAAGTTCTCCCGGGCCGGGAATTGAACCCGGGTCTCGCATGTGACAGACGCGGATACTAACCACTATACTACCCGGGACACGTTCTCATTGTCATTGTTGTATTTTACATGAGACTGATCAAACCACGGCTTCTCTATGCGCCGATTTATGCGCTGTCATATACATACATGGAGACATGCAACTCTTCGGGGCCATATCCACCCCCATCATCACTGGCTGTAAAAAAAAACAAAATCCTCGGAATAAGGAAACTGGGGAAAGGGAGATACATTTAAAATATCTCTCATGTGACAGATAATTCTGAAGTTGAATTTAAAAGAAAGGCATTCTGTTCTGAATTTGCTGGTGAAAACCAAAAAGTTCTCCCGGGCCGGGAATTGAACCCGGGTCTCGCATGTGACAGACGCGGATACTAACCACTATACTACCCGGGACACGTTCTCATTGTCATTGTTGTATTTTACATGAGACTGATCAAACCACGGCTTCTCTATGCGCCGATTTATGCGCTGTCATATACATACATGGAGACATGCAACTCTTCGGGGCCATATCCACCCCCATCATCACTGGCTGTAAAAAAAAACAAAATCCTCGGAATAAGGAAACTGGGGAAAGGGAGATACATTTAAAATATCTCTCATGTGACAGATAATTCTGAAGTTGAATTTAAAAGAAAGGCATTCTGTTCTGAATTTGCTGGTGAAAACCAAAAAGTTCTCCCGGGCCGGGAATTGAACCCGGGTCTCGCATGTGACAGACGCGGATACTAACCACTATACTACCCGGGACACGTTCTCATTGTCATTGTTGTATTTTACATGAGACTGAACAAACCACGGCTTCTCTATGCGCCGATTTATGCGCTGTCATATGTACATACATGGAGACATGCCAACTCTTCGGGGCCATATCCACCCCCATCATCACTGGCTGTAAAAAAAAAAAAAAATCCTCGGAATAAGGAAACTGGGGAAAGAGAGATACATTTAAAATATCTCTCATGTGACAGATAATTCTGAAGTTGAATTTAAAAGAAAGGCATTCTGTTCTGAATTTGCTTGTGAAAACCAAAAAGTTCTCCCGGGCCGGGAATAGAACCCGGGTCTCGCATGTGACAGACGCGGATACTAACCACTATACTACCCGGGACACGCTCTCATTGTCATTGTTGTATTTTACATGAGACTGATCAAACCACGGCTTCTCTATGCGCCGATTTATGCGCTGTCATATGTACATACATGGAGACATGCCAACTCTTCGGGGCCATATCCACCCCCATCATCACTGGCTGTAAAAAAAAACAAAATCCTCGGAATAAGGAAACTGGGGAAAGGGAGATACATTTAAAATATCTCATGTGACAGATAATTCTGAAGTTGAATTTAAAAGAAAGGCATTCTGTTCTGAATTTACTGGTGAAAACCAAAAAGTTCTCCCGGGCCGGGAATTGAACCCGGGTCTCGCATGTGACAGACGCGGATACTAACCACTATACTACCCGGGACACGTTCTCATTGTCATTGTTGTATTTTACATGAGACTGATCAAACCACGGCTTCTCTATGCGCCGATTTATGCGCTGTCACATGTACATACATGGAGACATGCCAACTCTTCGCGGCCATATCCACCCCATCATCACTGGCTGTAAAAAAAAAAAATCCTCGGAATAAGGAAACTGGGGAAAGAGAGATACATTTAAAATATCTCTCATGTGACAGATAATTCTGAAGCTGAATTTAAAAGAAAGGCATTCTGTTCTGAATTTGCTTGTGAAAACCAAAAAGTTCTCCCGGGCCGGGAATAGAACCCGGGTCTCGCATGTGACAGACGCGGATACTAACCACTATACTACCCGGGACACGCTCTCATTGTCATTGTTGTATTTTACATGAGACTGATCAAACCACGGCTTCTCTATGCGCCGATTTATGCGCTGTCATATGTACATACATGGAGACATGCCAACTCTTCGGGGCCATATCCACCCCATCATCACTGGCTGTAAAAAAAAACAAAATCCTCGGAATAAGGAAACAGGGGAAAGGGAGATACATTTAAAATATCTCATGTGACAGATAATTCTGAAGTTGAATTTAAAAGAAAGGCATTCTGTTCTGAATTTACTGGTGAAAACCAAAGAGTTCTCCCGGGCCGGGAATTGAACCCGGGTCTCGCATGTGACAGACGCGGATACTAACCACTATACTACCCGGGACACGCTCTCATTGTCATTGTTGTATTTTACATGAGACTGAACAAACCACGGCTTCTCTATGCGCCGATTTATGCGCTGTCCTATGTACATACATGGAGACATGCCAACTCTTCGGGGCCATATCCACCACCATCATCACTGGCTGTAAAAAAAAACCAAATCCTCGGAATAAGGAAACTGGGGAAAGGGAGATACATTTAAAATATCTCTCATGTGACAGATAATTCTGAAGTTGAATTTAAAAGAAAGGCATTCTGTTCTGAATTTGCTGGTGAAAACCAAAAAGTTCTCCCGGGCCGGGAATAGAACCCGGGTCTCGCATGTGACAGACGCGGATACTAACCACTATACTACCCGGGACACGCTCTCATTGTCATTGTTGTATTTTACATGAGACTGAACAAACCACGGCTTCTCTAGGCGCCGATTTATGCGCTGTCCTATGTACATACATGGAGACATGCCAACTCTTCGGGGCCATATCCACCCCCATCATCACTGGCTGTAAAAAAAAACAAAATCCTCGGAATAAGGAAACTGGGGAAAAAGAGATACATTTAAATTATCTCTCATGTGACAGATAATTCTGAAGTTGAATTTAAAAGAAAGGCATTCTGTTCTGAATTTGCTGGTGAAAACCAGAAAGTTCTCCCGGGCCGGGAATAGAACCCGGGTCTCGCATGTGACAGACGCGGATACTAACCACTATACTACCCGGGACACGCTCTCATTGTCATTGTTGTATTTTACATGAGACTGAACAAACCACGGCTTCTCTAGGCGCCGATTTCTGCGCTGTCCTATGTACATACATGGAGACATGACAACTCTTCAAGGCCATATTCACCACCATCATCACTGGCTGTAAAAAAAAAAACCAAATCCTCGGAATAAGGAAACTGGGGAAAGGGAGATACATTTAAAATATCTCTCATGTGACAGATAATTCTGAAGTTGAATTTAAAAGAAAGGCATTCTGTTCTGAATTTGCTGGTGAAAACCAAAAAATACTACCCGGGACACGTTCTCATTGTCATTGTTGTATTTTACATGAGACTGATCAAACCACGGCTTCTCTAGGAGCCGATTTATGCGCTGTCATATACATACATGGAGACTTGCAAACTCTTCGGGGCCATATCCACCCCCATCATCACTGGCTGTAAAAAAAAAACAAAATCCTCGGAATAAGGAAACTGGGGAAAGGGAGATACATTTAAAATATCTCTCATGTGACAGATAATTCTGAAGTTGAATTTAAAAGAAAGGCATTCTGTTCTGAATTTGCTGGTGAAAACCAAAAAGTTCTCCCGGGCCGGGAATTGAACCCGGGTCTCGCATGTGACAGACGCGGATACTAACCACTATACTACCCGGGACACGTTCTCATTGTCATTGTTGTATTTTACATGAGACTGAACAAACCACGGCTTCTCTAGGCGCCGATTTATGCGCTGTCATATGTACATACATGGAGACATGCCAACTCTTCAAGGCCATATTCACCACCATCATCACTGGCTGTAAAAAAAAACCAAATCCTCGGAATAAGGAAACTGGGGAAAGGGAGATACATTTAAAATATCTCTCATGTGACAGATAATTCTGAAGTTGAATTTAAAAGAAAGGCATTCTGTTCTGAATTTGCTGGTGAAAACCAAAAAGTTCTCCCGGGCCGGGAATAGAACCCGGGTCTCGCATGTGACAGACGCGGATACTAACCACTATACTACCCGGGACACGCTCTCATTGTCATTGTTGTATTTTACATGAGACTGAACAAACCACGGCTTCTCTAGGCGCCGATTTATGCGCTGTCCTATGTACATACATGGAGACATGCCAACTCTTCGGGGCCATATCCACCCCCATCATCACTGGCTGTAAAAAAAAACAAAATCCTCGGAATAAGGAAACTGGGGAAAAGAGATACATTTAAAATATCTCATGTGACAGATAATTCTGAAGTTGAATTTAAAAGAAAGGCATTCTGTTCTGAATTTACTGGTGAAAACCAAAGAGTTCTCCTGGGCCGGGAATTGAACCCGGGTCTCGCATGTGACAGACGCGGATACTAACCACTATACTACCCGGGACACGTTCTCGTTGTCATTGTTGTATTTTACATGAGACTGATCAAACCACGGCTTCTCTATGCGCCGATTTATGCGCTGTCACATGTACATACATGGAGACATGCCAACTCTTCGCGGCCATATCCACCCCCATCATCACTGGCTGTAAAAAAAAACAAAATCCTCGGAATAAGGAAACAGGGGAAAGAGAGATACATTTAAAATATCTCTCATGTGACAGATAATTCTGAAGTTGAATTTAAAAGAAAGGCATTCTGTTCTGAATTTGCTTGTGAAAACCAAAAAGTTCTCCCGGGCCGGGAATAGAACCCGGGTCTCGCATGTGACAGACGCGGATACTAACCACTATACTACCCGGAACACGTTCTCGTTGTCATTGTTGTATTTTACATGAGACTGATCAAACCACGGCTTCTCTATGCGCCGATTTATGCGCTGTCACATGTACATACATGGAGACATGCCAACTCTTCGCGGCCATATCCACCCCCATCATCACTGGCTGTAAAAAAAAACAAAATCCTCGGAATAAGGAAACTGGGGAAAGGGAGATACATTTAAAATATCTCATGTGACAGATAATTCTGAAGTTGAATTTAAAAGAAAGGCATTCTGTTCTGAATTTACTGGTGAAAACCAAAAGTTCTCCTGGGCCGGGAATTTAACCCGGGTCTCGCATGTGACAGACGCGGATACTAACCACTATACTACCCGGAACACGTTCTCGTTGTCATTGTTGTATTTTACATGAGACTGATCAAACCACGGCTTCTCTATGCGCCGATTTATGCGCTGTCACATGTACATACATGGAGACATGCCAACTCTTCGCGGCCATATCCACCCCCATCATCACTGGCTGTAAAAAAAAACAAAATCCTCGGAATAAGGAAACAGGGGAAAGAGAGATACATTTAAAATATCTCTCATGTGACAGATAATTCTGAAGTTGAATTTAAAAGAAAGGCATTCTGTTCTGAATTTGCTGGTGAAAACCAAAAAATACTACCCGGGACACGTTCTCATTGTCATTGTTGTATTTTACATGAGACTGATCAAACCACGGCTTCTCTAGGAGCCGATTTATGCGCTGTCATATACATACATGGAGACTTGCAAACTCTTCGGGGCCATATCCACCCCCATCATCACTGGCTGTAAAAAAAAACAAAATCCTCGGAATAAGGAAACTGGGGAAAGGGAGATACATTTAAAATATCTCTCATGTGACAGATAATTCTGAAGTTGAATTTAAAAGAAAGGCATTCTGTTCTGAATTTGCTGGTGAAAACCAAAAAGTTCTCCCGGGCCGGGAATTGAACCCGGGTCTCGCATGTGACAGACGCGGATACTAACCACTATACTACCCGGGACACGTTCTCATTGTCATTGTTGTATTTTACATGAGACTGATCAAACCACGGCTTCTCTAGGCGCCGATTTATGCGCTGTCATATACATACATGGAGACTTGCAAACTCTTCGGGGCCATATCCACCCCCATCATCACTGGCTGTAAAAAAAAACAAAATCCTCGGAATAAGGAAACTGGGGAAAGGGAGATACATTTAAAATATCTCTCATGTGACAGATAATTCTGAAGTTGAATTTAAAAGAAAAACATTCTGTTCTGAATTTGCTGGTGAAAACCAAAAAGTTCTCCCGGGCCGGGAATTGAACCCGGGTCTCGCATGTGACAGACGCGGATACTAACCACTATACTACCCGGGACACGTTCTCATTGTCATTGTTGTATTTTACATGAGACTGAACAAACCACGGCTTCTCTATGCGCCGATTTATGCGCTGTCATATGTACATACATGGAGACATGCCAACTCTTCGCGGCCATATCCACCCCCATCATCACTGGCTGTAAAAAAAAACAAAATCCTCGGAATAAGGAAACAGGGGAAAGGGAGATACATTTAAAATATCTCATGTGACAGATAATTCTGAAGTTGAATTTAAAAGAAAGGCATTCTGTTCTGAATTTGCTGGTGAAAACCAAAAAGTTCTCCCGGGCCGGGAATTGAACCCGGGTCTCGCATGTGACAGACGCGGATACTAACCACTATACTACCCGGGACACGTTCTCATTGTCATTGTTGTATTTTACATGAGACTGAACAAACCACGGCTTCTCTATGCGCCGATTTATGCGCTGTCATATGTACATACATGGAGACATGCCAACTCTTCGCGGCCATATCCACCCCCATCATCACTGGCTGTAAAAAAAAACAAAATCCTCGGAATAAGGAAACAGGGGAAAGGGAGATACATTTAAAATATCTCATGTGACAGATAATTCTGAAGTTGAATTTAAAAGAAAGGCATTCTGTTCTGAATTTACTGGTGAAAACCAGAAAGTTCTCCCGGGCCGGGAATAGAACCCGGGTCTCGCATGTGACAGACGCGGATACTAACCACTATACTACCCGGGACACGCTCTCATTGTCATTGTTGTATTTTACATGAGACTGATCAAACCACGGCTTCTCTATGCGCCGATTTATGCGCTGTCATATGTACATACATGGAGACATGCCAACTCTTCGGGGCCATATCCACCCCCATCATCACTGGCTGTAAAAAAAAACAAAATCCTCGGAATAAGGAAACAGGGGAAAGGGAGATACATTTAAAATATCTCATGTGACAGATAATTCTGAAGTTGAATTTAAAAGAAAGGCATTCTGTTCTGAATTTACTGGTGAAAACCAAAGAGTTCTCCTGGGCCGGGAATTTAACCCGGGTCTCGCATGTGACAGACGCGGATACTAACCACTATACTACCCGGAACACGTTCTCGTTGTCATTGTTGTATTTTACATGAGACTGATCAAACCACGGCTTCTCTATGCGCCGATTTATGCGCTGTCACATGTACATACATGGAGACATGCCAACTCTTCGCGGCCATATCCACCCCCATCATCACTGGCTGTAAAAAAAAACAAAATCCTCGGAATAAGGAAACTGGGGAAAGAGAGATACATTTAAAATATCTCTCATGTGACAGATAATTCTGAAGCTGAATTTAAAAGAAAGGCATTCTGTTCTGAATTTGCTTGTGAAAACCAGAAAGTTCTCCCGGGCCGGGAATAGAACCCGGGTCTCGCATGTGACAGACGCGGATACTAACCACTATACTACCCGGGACACGCTCTCATTGTCATTGTTGTATTTTACATGAGACTGAACAAACCACGGCTTCTCTAGGCGCCGATTTCTGCGCTGTCCTATGTACATACATGGAGACATGACAACTCTTCAAGGCCATATTCACCACCATCATCACTGGCTGTAAAAAAAAAACCAAATCCTCGGAATAAGGAAACTGGGGAAAGGGAGATACATTTAAAATATCTCTCATGTGACAGATAATTCTGAAGTTGAATTTAAAAGAAAGGCATTCTGTTCTGAATTTGCTGGTGAAAACCAAAAAATACTACCCGGGACACGTTCTCATTGTCATTGTTGTATTTTACATGAGACTGATCAAACCACGGCTTCTCTAGGAGCCGATTTATATACATACATGGAGACTTGCAAACACTTCGGGGCCATATCCACCCCCATCATCACTGGCTGTAAAAAAAAACAAAATCCTCGGAATAAGGAAACTGGGGAAAGGGAGATACATTTAAAATATCTCTCATGTGACAGATAATTCTGAAGTTGAATTTAAAAGAAAGGCATTCTGTTCTGAATTTGCTGGTGAAAACCAAAAAGTTCTCCCGGGCCGGGAATTGAACCCCGGTCTCGCATGTGACAGACGCGGATACTAACCACTATACTACCCGGGACACGTTCTCATTGTCATTGTTGTATTTTACATGAGACTGATCAAACCACGGCTTCTCTAGGCGCCGATTTATGCGCTGTCATATACATACATGGAGACTTGCAAACTCTTCGGGGCCATATCCACCCCCATCATCACTGGCTGTAAAAAAAAACAAAATCCTCGGAATAAGGAAACTGGGGAAAGGGAGATACATTTAAAATATCTCTCATGTGACAGATAATTCTGAAGTTGAATTTAAAAGAAAAACATTCTGTTCTGAATTTGCTGGTGAAAACCAAAAAGTTCTCCCGGGCCTGGAATTGAACCCGGGTCTCGCATGTGACAGACGCGGATACTAACCACTATACTACCCGGGACACGTTCTCATTGTCATTGTTGTATTTTACATGAGACTGAACAAACCACGGCTTCTCTATGCGCCGATTTATGCGCTGTCATATGTACATACATTTAGACATGCCAACTCTTCGCGGCCATATCCACCCCCATCATCACTGGCTGTAAAAAAAACAAAATCCTCGGAATAAGGAAACTGGGGAAAAAGAGATACATTTAAATTATCTCTCATGTGACAGTAATTCTGAAGTTGAATTTAAAAGAAAGGCATTCTGTTCTGAATTTGCTGGTGAAAACCAGAAAGTTCTCCCGGGCCGGGAATAGAACCCGGGTCTCGCATGTGACAGACGCGGATACTAACCACTATACTACCCGGGACACGCTCTCATTGTCATTGTTGTATTTTACATGAGACTGAACAAACCACGGCTTCTCTAGGCGCCGATTTCTGCGCTGTCCTATGTACATACATGGAGACTTGCAAACTCTTCGGGGCCATATCCACCCCCATCATCACTGGCTGTAAAAAAAAAACAAAATCCTCGGAATAAATAAACTGGGGAAAGGGAGATACATTTAAAATATCTCTCATGTGACAGATAATTCTGAAGTTGAATTTAAAAGAAAGGCATTCTGTTCTGAATTTGCTGGTGAAAACCAAAAAATACTACCCGGGACACGTTCTCATTGTCATTGTTGTATTTTACATGAGACTGATCAAACCACGGCTTCTCTAGGAGCCGATTTATGCGCTGTCATATACATACATGGAGACTTGCAAACACTTCGGGGCCATATCCACCCCCATCATCACTGGCTGTAAAAAAAAAACAAAATCCTCGGAATAAATAAACTGGGGAAAGGGAGATACATTTAAAATATCTCTCATGTGACAGATAATTCTGAAGTTGAATTTAAAAGAAAGGCATTCTGTTCTGAATTTGCTGGTGAAAACCAAAAAGTTCTCCAGGGCCGGGAATTGAACCCGGGTCTCGCATGTGACAGACGCGGATACTAACCACTATACTACCCGGGACACGCTCTCATTGTCATTGTTGTATTTTACATGAGACTGAACAAACCACGGCTTCTCTAGGCGCCGATTTCTGCGCTGTCCTATGTACATACATGGAGACATGCCAACTCTTCGGGGCCATATCCACCCCCATCATCACTGGCTGTAAAAAAAAACAAAATCCTCGGAATAAGGAAACTGGGGAAAAAGAGATACATTTAAATTATCTCTCATGTGACAGTAATTCTGAAGTTGAATTTAAAAGAAAGGCATTCTGTTCTGAATTTGCTGGTGAAAACCAGAAAGTTCTCCCGGGCCGGGAATAGAACCCGGGTCTCGCATGTGACAGACGCGGATACTAACCACTATACTACCCGGGACACGCTCTCATTGTCATTGTTGTATTTTACATGAGACTGATCAAACCACGGCTTCTCTATGCGCCGATTTATGCGCTGTCACATGTACATACATGGAGACATGCCAACTCTTCGCGGCCATATCCACCCCCATCATCACTGGCTGTAAAAAAAAAACAAAATCCTCGGAATAAGGAAACTGGGGAAAGAGAGATACATTTAAAATATCTCTCATGTGACAGATAATTCTGAAGCTGAATTTAAAAGAAAGGCATTCTGTTCTGAATTTGCTTGTGAAAACCAAAAAATACTACCCGGGACACGTTCTCATTGTCATTGTTGTATTTTACATGAGACTGATCAAACCACGGCTTCTCTAGGAGCCGATTTATGCGGTGTCATATACATACATGGAGACATGCCAACTCTTCGCGGCCATATCCACCCCCATCATCACTGGCTGTAAAAAAAAACAAAATCCTCGGAATAAGGAAACAGGGGAAAGAGAGATACATTTAAAATATCTCTCATGTGACAGATAATTCTGAAGTTGAATTTAAAAGAAAGGCATTCTGTTCTGAATTTGCTGGTGAAAACCAAAAAATACTACCCGGGACACGTTCTCATTGTCATTGTTGTATTTTACATGAGACTGATCAAACCACGGCTTCTCTAGGAGCCGATTTATGCGCTGTCATATACATACATGGAGACTTGCAAACACTTCGGGGCCATATCCACCCCCATCATCACTGGCTGTAAAAAAAAACAAAATCCTCGGAATAAGGAAACTGGGGAAAGGGAGATACATTTAAAATGTCTCTCATGTGACAGATAATTCTGAAGTTGAATTTAAAAGAAAGGCATTCTGTTCTGAATTTGCTGGTGAAAACCAAAAAGTTCTCCCGGGCCGGGAATTGAACCCGGGTCTCGCATGTGACAGACGCGGATACTAACCACTATACTACCCGGGACACGTTCTCATTGTCATTGTTGTATTTTACATGAGACTGATCAAACCACGGCTTCTCTAGGAGCCGATTTATGCGCTGTCATATACATACATGGAGACTTGCAAACTCTTCGGGGCCATATCCACCCCCATCATCACTGGCTGTAAAAAAAAACAAAATCCTCGGAATAAGGAAACTGGGGAAAGGGAGATACATTTAAAATATCTCTCATGTGACAGATAATTCTGAAGTTGAATTTAAAAGAAAAACATTCTGTTCTGAATTTGCTGGTGAAAACCAAAAAGTTCTCCCGGGCCGGGAATTGAACCCGGGTCTCGCATGTGACAGACGCGGATACTAACCACTATACTACCCGGGACACGTTCTCATTGTCATTGTTGTATTTTACATGAGACTGAACAAACCACGGCTTCTCTATGCGCCGATTTATGCGCTGTCATATGTACATACATGGAGACATGCCAACTCTTCCCGGCCATATCCACCCCCATCATCACTGGCTGTAAAAAAAAAACAAAATCCTCGGAATAAGGAAACAGGGGAAAGGGAGATACATTTAAAATATCTCATGTGACAGATAATTCTGAAGTTGAATTTAAAAGAAAGGCATTCTGTTCTGAATTTGCTGGTGAAAACCAAAAAGTTCTCCCGGGCCGGGAATTGAACCCGGGTCTCGCATGTGACAGACGCGGATACTAACCACTATACTACCCGGGACACGTTCTCATTGTCATTGTTGTATTTTACATGAGACTGAACAAACCACGGCTTCTCTATGCGCCGATTTATGCGCTGTCATATGTACATACATGGAGACATGCCAACTCTTCGCGGCCATATCCACCCCCATCATCACTGGCTGTAAAAAAAAACAAAATCCTCGGAATAAGGAAACTGGGGAAAGGGAGATACATTTAAAATATCTCTCATGTGACAGATAATTCTGAAGCTGAATTTAAAAGAAAGGCATTCTGTTCTGAATTTGCTTGTGAAAACCAGAAAGTTCTCCCGGGCCGGGAATAGAACCCGGGTCTCGCATGTGACAGACGCGGATACTAACCACTATACTACCCGGGACACGCTCTCATTGTCATTGTTGTATTTTACATAAGACTGATCAAACCACGGCTTCTCTATGCGCCGATTTATGCGCTGTCATATGTACATACATGGAGACATGCCAACTCTTCGGGGCCATATCCACCCCCATCATCACTGGCTGTAAAAAAAAACAAAATCCTCGGAATAAGGAAACAGGGGAAAGGGAGATACATTTAAAATATCTCATGTGACAGATAATTCTGAAGTTGAATTTAAAAGAAAGGCATTCTGTTCTGAATTTACTGGTGAAAACCAAAGAGTTCTCCTGGGCCGGGAATTTAACCCGGGTCTCGCATGTGACAGACGCGGATACTAACCACTATACTACCCGGAACACGTTCTCGTTGTCATTGTTGTATTTTACATGAGACTGATCAAACCACGGCTTCTCTATGCGCCGATTTATGCGCTGTCACATGTACATACATGGAGACATGCCAACTCTTCGCGGCCATATCCACCCCCATCATCACTGGCTGTAAAAAAAAACAAAATCCTCGGAATAAGGAAACTGGGGAAAGAGAGATACATTTAAAATATCTCTCATGTGACAGATAATTCTGAAGCTGAATTTAAAAGAAAGGCATTCTGTTCTGAATTTGCTTGTGAAAACCAGAAAGTTCTCCCGGGCCGGGAATAGAACCCGGGTCTCGCATGTGACAGACGCGGATACTAACCACTATACTACCCGGGACACGCTCTCATTGTCATTGTTGTATTTTACATGAGACTGAACAAACCACGGCTTCTCTAGGCGCCGATTTCTGCGCTGTCCTATGTACATACATGGAGACATGACAACTCTTCAAGGCCATATTCACCACCATCATCACTGGCTGTAAAAAAAAAACCAAATCCTCGGAATAAGGAAACTGGGGAAAGGGAGATACATTTAAAATATCTCTCATGTGACAGATAATTCTGAAGTTGAATTTAAAAGAAAGGCATTCTGTTCTGAATTTGCTGGTGAAAACCAAAAAATACTACCCGGGACACGTTCTCATTGTCATTGTTGTATTTTACATGAGACTGATCAAACCACGGCTTCTCTAGGAGCCGATTTATGCGCTGTCATATACATACATGGAGACTTGCAAACACTTCGGGGCCATATCCACCCCCATCATCACTGGCTGTAAAAAAAAACAAAATCCTCGGAATAAGGAAACTGGGGAAAGGGAGATACATTTAAAATGTCTCTCATGTGACAGATAATTCTGAAGTTGAATTTAAAAGAAAGGCATTCTGTTCTGAATTTGCTGGTGAAAACCAAAAAGTTCTCCCGGGCCGGGAATTGAACCCCGGTCTCGCATGTGACAGACGCGGATACTAACCACTATACTACCCGGGACACGTTCTCATTATCATTGTTGTATTTTACATGAGACTGATCAAGCCACGGCTTCTCTAGGAGCCGATTTATGCGCTGTCATATACATACATGGAGACTTGCAAACTCTTCGGGGCCATATCCACCCCCATCATCACTGGCTGTAAAAAAAAACAAAATCCTCGGAATAAGGAAACTGGGGAAAGGGAGATACATTTAAAATATCTCTCATGTGACAGATAATTCTGAAGTTGAATTTAAAAGAAAAACATTCTGTTCTGAATTTGCTGGTGAAAACCAAAAAGTTCTCCCGGGCCTGGAATTGAACCCGGGTCTCGCATGTGACAGACGCGGATACTAACCACTATACTACCCGGGACACGTTCTCATTGTCATTGTTGTATTTTACATGAGACTGAACAAACCACGGCTTCTCTATGCGCCGGTTTATGCGCTGTCATATGTACATACATTTAGACATGCCAACTCTTCGCGGCCATATCCACCCCCATCATCACTGGCTGTAAAAAAAACAAAATCCTCGGAATAAGGAAACTGGGGAAAAAGAGATACATTTAAATTATCTCTCATGTGACAGTAATTCTGAAGTTGAATTTAAAAGAAAGGCATTCTGTTCTGAATTTGCTGGTGAAAACCAGAAAGTTCTCCCGGGCCGGGAATAGAACCCGGGTCTCGCATGTGACAGACTCGGATACTAACCACTATACTACCCGGGACACGCTCTCATTGTCATTGTTGTATTTTACATGAGACTGAACAAACCACGGCTTCTCTAGGCGCCGATTTCTGCGCTGTCCTATGTACATACATGGAGACTTGCAAACACTTCGGGGCCATATCCACCCCCATCATCACTGGCTGTAAAAAAAAAACAAAATCCTCGGAATAAATAAACTGGGGAAAGGGAGATACATTTAAAATATCTCTCATGTGACAGATAATTCTGAAGTTGAATTTAAAAGAAAGGCATTCTGTTCTGAATTTGCTGGTGAAAACCAAAAAATACTACCCGGGACACGTTCTCATTGTCATTGTTGTATTTTACATGAGACTGATCAAACCACGGCTTCTCTAGGAGCCGATTTATGCGCTGTCATATACATACATGGAGACTTGCAAACACTTCGGGGCCATATCCACCCCCATCATCACTGGCTGTAAAAAAAAACAAAATCCTCGGAATAAATAAACTGGGGAAAGGGAGATACATTTAAAATATCTCTCATGTGACAGATAATTCTGAAGTTGAATTTAAAAGAAAGGCATTCTGTTCTGAATTTGCTGGTGAAAACCAAAAAGTTCTCCAGGGCCGGGAATTGAACCCGGGTCTCGCATGTGACAGACGCGGATACTAACCACTATACTACCCGGGACACGCTCTCATTGTCATTGTTGTATTTTACATGAGACTGAACAAACCACGGCTTCTCTAGGCGCCGATTTCTGCGCTGTCCTATGTACATACATGGAGACATGCCAACACTTCGGGGCCATATCCACCCCCATCATCACTGGCTGTAAAAAAAAACAAAATCCTCGGAATAAGGAAACTGGGGAAAGAGAGATACATTTAAAATATCTCTCATGTGACAGATAATTCTGAAGCTGAATTTAAAAGAAAGGCATTCTGTTCTGAATTTGCTGGTGAAAACCAGAAAGTTCTCCCGGGCCGGGAATAGAACCCGGGTCTCGCATGTGACAGACTCGGATACTAACCACTATACTACCCGGGACACGCTCTCATTGTCATTGTTGTATTTTACATGAGACTGATCAAACCACGGCTTCTATATGCGCCGATTTATGCGCTGTCACATGTACATACATGGAGACATGCCAACTCTTCGCGGCCATATCCACCCCCATCATCACTGGCTGTAAAAAAAAACAAAATCCTCGGAATAAGGAAACTGGGGAAAGAGAGATACATTTAAAATATCTCTCATGTGACAGATAATTCTGAAGCTGAATTTAAAAGAAAGGCATTCTGTTCTGAATTTGCTTGTGAAAACCAAAAAATACTACCCGGGACACGTTCTCATTGTCATTGTTGTATTTTACATGAGACTGATCAAACCACGGCTTCTCTAGGAGCCGATTTATGCGCTGTCATATACATACATGGAGACTTGCAAACTCTTCGGGGCCATATCCACCCCCATCATCACTGGCTGTAAAAAAAAAACAAAATCCTCGGAATAAGGAAACTGGGGAAAGGGAGATACATTTAAAATATCTCTCATGTGACAGATAATTCTGAAGTTGAATTTAAAAGAAAGGCATTCTGTTCTGAATTTGCTGGTGAAAACCAAAAAGTTCTCCCGGGCCGGGAATTGAACCCCGGTCTCGCATGTGACAGACGCGGATACTAACCACTATACTACCCGGGACACGTTCTCATTGTCATTGTTGTATTTTACATGAGACTGATCAAACCACGGCTTCTCTAGGAGCCGATTTATGCGCTGTCATATACATACATGGAGACTTGCAAACTCTTCGGGGCCATATCCACCCCCATCATCACTGGCTGTAAAAAAAAAACAAAATCCTCGGAATAAGGAAACTGGGGAAAGGGAGATACATTTAAAATATCTCTCATGTGACAGATAATTCTGAAGTTGAATTTAAAAGAAAGGCATTCTGTTCTGAATTTGCTGGTGAAAACCAAAAAATACTACCCGGGACACGTTCTCATTGTCATTGTTGTATTTTACATGAGACTGATCAAACCACGGCTTCTCTAGGAGCCGATTTATGCGCTGTCATATACATACATGGAGACTTGCAAACACTTCGGGGCCATATCCACCCCCATCATCACTGGCTGTAAAAAAAAAAACAAAATCCTCGGAATAAGGAAACTGGGGAAAGAGAGATACATTTAAATTATCTCTCATGTGACAGTAATTCTGAAGTTGAATTTAAAAGAAAGGCATTCTGTTCTGAATTTGCTGGTGAAAACCAGAAAGTTCTCCCGGGCCGGGAATAGAACCCGGGTCTCGCATGTGACAGACTCGGATACTAACCACTATACTACCCGGGACACGCTCTCATTGTCATTGTTGTATTTTACATGAGACTGAACAAACCACGGCTTCTCTAGGCGCCGATTTCTGCGCTGTCCTATGTACATACATGGAGACATGACAACTCTTCAAGGCCATATTCACCACCATCATCACTGGCTGTAAAAAAAAACCAAATCCTCGGAATAAGGAAACTGGGGAAAGGGAGATACATTTAAAATATCTCTCATGTGACAGATAATTCTGAAGTTGAATTTAAAAGAAAGGCATTCTGTTCTGAATTTGCTGGTGAAAACCAAAAAATACTACCCGGGACACGTTCTCATTGTCATTGTTGTATTTTACATGAGACTGATCAAACCACGGCTTCTCTAGGAGCCGATTTATGCGCTGTCATATACATACATGGAGACTTGCAAACACTTCGGGGCCATATCCACCCCCATCATCACTGGCTGTAAAAAAAAAACAAAATCCTCGGAATAAATAAACTGGGGAAAGGGAGATACATTTAAAATATCTCTCATGTGACAGATAATTCTGAAGTTGAATTTAAAAGAAAGGCATTCTGTTCTGAATTTGCTGGTGAAAACCAAAAAGTTCTCCCGGGCCGGGAATTGAACCCAGGTCTCGCATGTGACAGACGCGGATACTAACCACTATACTACCCGGGACACGTTCTCGTTGTCATTGTTGTATTTTACATGAGACTGATCAAACCACGGCTCCTATATGCGCCGATTTATGCGCTGTCACATGTACATACATGGAGACATGCCAACTCTTCGCGGCCATATCCACCCCCATCATCACTGGCTGTAAAAAAAACAAAATCCTCGGAATAAGGAAACTGGGGAAAGAGAGATACATTTAAAATATCTCTCATGTGACAGATAATTCTGAAGCTGAATTTAAAAGAAAGGCATTCTGTTCTGAATTTGCTTGTGAAAACCAAAAAATACTACCCGGGACACGTTCTCATTGTCATTGTTGTATTTTACATGAGACTGATCAAACCACGGCTTCTCTAGGAGCCGATTTATGCGCTGTCATATACATACATGGAGACTTGCAAACTCTTCGGGGCCATATCCACCCCCATCATCACTGGCTGTAAAAAAAAAACAAAATCCTCGGAATAAGGAAACTGGGGAAAGGGAGATACATTTAAAATATCTCTCATGTGACAGATAATTCTGAAGTTGAATTTAAAAGAAAGGCATTCTGTTCTGAATTTGCTGGTGAAAACCAAAAAGTTCTCCCGGGCCGGGAATTGAACCCCGGTCTCGCATGTGACAGACGCGGATACTAACCACTATACTACCCGGGACACGTTCTCATTGTCATTGTTGTATTTTACATGAGACTGATCAAACCACGGCTTCTCTAGGAGCCGATTTATGCGCTGTCATATACATACATGGAGACTTGCAAACTCTTCGGGGCCATATCCACCCCCATCATCACTGGCTGTAAAAAAAAACAAAATCCTCGGAATAAGGAAACTGGGGAAAAAGAGATACATTTAAATTATCTCTCATGTGACAGTAATTCTGAAGTTGAATTTAAAAGAAAGGCATTCTGTTCTGAATTTGCTGGTGAAAACCAGAAAGTTCTCCCGGGCCGGGAATAGAACCCGGGTCTCGCATGTGACAGACGCGGATACTAACCACTATACTACCCGGGACACGTTCTCATTGTCATTGTTGTATTTTACATGAGACTGATCAAACCACGGCTTCTCTAGGCGCCGATTTCTGCGCTGTCCTATGTACATACATGGAGACTTGCAAACTCTTCGGGGCCATATCCACCCCCATCATCACTGGCTGTAAAAAAACAAAATCCTCGGAATAAGGAAACTGGGAAAAGGGAGATACTTTTAAAATATCTCTCATGTGACAGATAATTCTGAAGTTGAATTTAAAAGAAAGGCATTCTGTTCTGAATTTGCTGGTGAAAACCAGAAAGTTCTCCCGGGCCGGGAATAGAACCCGGGTCTCGCATGTGACAGACGCGGATAGTAACCACTATACTACCCGGGACACGCTTTCATTGTCATTGTTGTATTTTACATGAGACTGATCAAACCACTGCTTCTCTATGCGCCGATTTATGCGCTGTCCTATGTACATGGAGACTTGGAAACTCTTCGGGGCCATATCCACCCCCATCATCACTGGCTGTAAAAAAAAACAAAATCCTCGGAATAAGGAAACTGGGGAAAGGGAGATACATTTAAAATATCTCTCATGTGACAGATAATTCTGAAGTTGAATTTAAAAGAAAGGCATTCTGTTCTGAATTTGCTTGTGAAAACCAAAAAATACTACCCGGGACACGTTCTCATTGTCATTGTTGTATTTTACATGAGACTGATCAAACCACGGCTTCTCTAGGAGCCGATTTATGCGCTGTCATATACATACATGGAGACTTGCAAACTCTTCGGGGCCATATCCACCCCCATCATCACTGGCTGTAAAAAAAAAAAAAATCCTCGGAATAAGGAAACTGGGGAAAGGGAGATACATTTAAAATATCTCTCATGTGACAGATAATTCTGAAGTTGAATTTAAAAGAAAGGCATTCTGTTCTGAATTTGCTTGTGAAAACCAAAAAATACTACCCGGGACACGTTCTCATTGTCATTGTTGTATTTTACATGAGACTGATCAAACCACGGCTTCTCTAGGAGCCGATTTATGCGCTGTCATATACATACATGGAGACTTGCAAACTCTTCGGGGCCATATCCACCCCCATCATCACTGGCTGTAAAAAAAACAAAATCCTCGGAATAAGGAAACTGGGGAAAAAGAGATACATTTAAATTATCTCTCATGTGACAGTAATTCTGAAGTTGAATTTAAAAGAAAGGCATTCTGTTCTGAATTTGCTGGTGAAAACCAGAAAGTTCTCCCGGGCCGGGAATAGAACCCGGGTCTCGCATGTGACAGACACGGATACTAACCACTATACTACCCGGGACACGCTCTCATTGTCATTGTTGTATTTTACATAAGACTGATCAAACCACGGCTTCTCTATGCGCCGATTTATGCGCTGTCATATGTACATACATGGAGACATGCCAACTCTTCGGGGCCATATCCACCACCATCATCACTGGCTGTAAAAAAAAACCAAATCCTCGGAATAAGGAAACTGGGGAAAGGGAGATACATTTAAAATATCTCTCATGTGACAGATAATTCTGAAGTTGAATTTAAAAGAAAGGCATTCTGTTCTGAATTTGCTGGTGAAAACCAAAAAGTTCTCCCGGGCCGGGAATTGTACCCGAGTCTCGCATGTGACAGACGCGGATACTAACCACTATACTACCCGGGACACGTTCTCATTGTCATTGTTGTATTTTACATGAGACTGATCAAACCACGGCTTCTCTAGGCGCCGATTTCTGCGCTGTCCTATGTACATACATGGAGACTTGCAAACTCTTCGGGGCCATATCCACCCCCATCATCACTGGCTGTAAAAAAACAAAATCCTCGGAATAAGGAAACTGGGAAAAGGGAGATACTTTTAAAATATCTCTCATGTGACAGATAATTCTGAAGTTGAATTTAAAAGAAAGGCATTCTGTTCTGAATTTACTGGTGAAAACCAAAGAGTTCTCCTGGGCCGGGAATTTAACCCGGGTCTCGCATGTGACAGACGCGGATACTAACCACTATACTACCCGGGACACGTTCTCGTTGTCATTGTTGTATTTTACATGAGACTGATCAAACCACTGCTTCTCTATGCGCCGATTTATGCGCTGTCCTATGTACATGGAGACTTGGAAACTCTTCGGGGCCATATCCACCCCATAATCACTGGCTGTAAAAAAAAATCCTCGGAATAAGGAAACTGGGGAAAGGGAGATACATTTAAAATATCTCTCATGTGAAAGATAATTCTGAAGTTGAATTTAAAAGAAAGGCATTCTGTTCTGAATTTGCTGGTGAAAACCAAAAAGTTCTCCCGGGCCGGGAATTGTACCCGAGTCTCGCATGTGACAGACGCGGATACTAACCACTATACTACCCGGGACACGTTCTCGTTGTCATTGTTGTATTTTACATGAGACTGATCAAACCACGGCTTCTCTATGCGCCGATTTATGCGCTGTCACATGTACATACATGGAGACATGCCAACTCTTCGGGGCCATATCCACCCCCATCATCACTGGCTGTAAAAAAAATCCTCGGAATAAGGAAACTGGGGAAAGGGAGATACATTTAAAATATCTCTCATGTGACAGATAATTCTGAAGTTGAATTTAAAAGAAAGGCATTCTGTTCTGAATTTACTGGTGAAAACCAAAGAGTTCTCCCGGGCCGGGAATTGAACCTATGTCTCGCATGTGACAGACGCGGATAGTAACCACTCTACTACCCGGGACACGCTTTCATTGTCATTGTTGTATTTTACATGAGACTGATCAAACCACTGCTTCTCTATGCGCCGATTTATGCGCTGTCCTATGTACATGGAGACTTGGAAACTCTTCGGGGCCATATCCACCCCATAATCACTGGCTGTAAAAAAAAATCCTCGGAATAAGGAAACTGGGGAAAGGGAGATACATTTAAAATATCTCTCATGTGAAAGATAATTCTGAAGTTGAATTTAAAAGAAAGGCATTCAGTTCTGAATTTGCTGGTGAAAACCAAAAAGTTCTCCCGGGCCGGGAATTGAACCCGGGTCTCGCATGTGACAGACGCGGATACTAACCACTATACTACCCGGGACACCGTTCTCATTGTCATTGTTGTATTTTACATGAGACTGAACAAACCACGGCTTCTCTATGCGCCGATTTATGCGCTGTCATATGTACATACATGGAGACATGCCAATCTTTGTTAGAATGAATCCTTTGTTAGCTGAACGATCGAATAATTGCCACTGGGATGAAGCAAACATGATAAAATACATTATTGTGATGATCAAAAGCAAGCAGCCTAGGATTTCCCTTAGATTTCGCGATCTCTCTAATTTGTTTCCAACATTCGTAATGAATTGTTTGACATGTCCCTTCTTTGATACTGCAAAGGGTATATGTTTCAAGTTGCATGATGTTGTTTTGCATCCGAAAAGTTCACGCGGATGCCGTTTGACTTGTTGACAGAGTCGATCGCGTGGATCCACGCGCAGTAACGAGTTGAACTTCGTTAGAGGGCGATGATGAAGTCACGCATGGAACGCGCAGACGGCGAAGTATCGAAAGCGCCACCGTCTAGGCGGAGAGGAGATTGCACTACTTGTAAATTATAATGAACACAATGAGATGAGATATTTGGTGCTCACTTTTTACATGAACAAAAACCACTTGCGTCTTTAATATTTTGGATATTAAAAAAATATATATGAAGAGCAATCGAATATTTTTTGTTGCGAAAATGGATGCCTTGATCTCCTCGTTTCTGGTTGTGTAGAGGAAGACGTTGATGGCGCCCTTGAGCAGGACGAGCGAGAACCAGAAGATGGTGAAGCGAGAGCCGAGGCTGAACGGATTGATGTTCAAGAAGAAGTCGGGCGTCGTTATGAAGACGATTTCGCAAAGTAGCGTCAGACCTGTTTTATGGAAGATTTATTTATCATTCATTTTATTTAGATCTTTGGCTCTTATGCTTGTTATATTTCATTTATTTTCTCAGAAAAGATTACCAATCAGCTTCGTCGTCCTCACTAGACGTTTGTGCGGATGGTTTTCGCCAGCACTTCGAATCTTTGCCTTGAACGAACCGTTGGATAATTCCGAGAAACTTTTTTCACGATAAGCAATATTATAATGGAGACAAATCGAAATATAAAAACAAATTGAAATGACAAATTATTTGACTGATTTTCGTAGGAGATGCAAGACGCGCGCCGTGATGGGGACATAGAGCACGACGGCAATTATGAGGCCAGTCTCGCGGACGTACAGAATATAGAGGCCAATCTTTAGGTATACCATTTTTTTAAACATAAAATCGCACGGAACAATAAAGTTCTGAGGATAAATGACCGGTCGCGTCATGGAAGTGGATGAGAAACAGAGAGCGCCGCCTGCGTCTGCCGGCGGCGACGTATGCCAAATGTAGATGCAGACGGCCCAGCTGAGCAGCGTCGTCGCGACACCTCCTTTGTACACCACACTTCATATTCGTGAAATATGGAAAGAAGTTCTACTTTTATCCAGTTATATTGAATACATTGAAAAGTATGTGAATTTTGTGTATTCATATCATGTATCTTCCGCTAACCCCCAACAACGCCGTACGCATAGCGCGCGCCGAGCTTGACGTAATCGAACGGCCAGAGGACGGCGACGCCGCGATCCAGAGTGACGGCCAGCATCGAGAAGCCCATCATCTGGCATGATGCCAGGAAGACGTAGAGGTACAGGCGATTCGAGCAATCGATAGTTGAAGCCGGATCTTTGTCTTGAAATATCATTTTTGTCCTTGTTTCTTTTTTGTTTGGTTCATTTTGTCATTAGGTAGAAACATGTTTTACATATTTCATTAAAGTTGTACTAAAATGGTGCAAATTATTAGGGATAATGCATAATAATAATTTTCATAATTTTATTCCATCCGCTCTCAATTTTATCACTGTATTTCAGCGCAATTGAATGATATCACAAACCTCTTCCTTCAATGAGGATATGCAGACGAGTGACGTCACTCGAGCATTCACCGACGGCATTCAAGAAATCGCCCAAGCAAACGAAGCCAACGATGATGCACTTTAGAAAAGTAAACAGAAGTGAATTTGATTTAAAAAAAAACTCTCAAACTTCTTTCTGAGTCCGAAGACGTGGATGCAAATAGATGAGAATCAGAAGGCAAATATTTATCACAATTATTGTCGAGCCTGTATGTTCGAGCAATTACGTTTTATTTTACTTAAACAATTACTTACTGATAAAAAAGTTGGCGGAGTATATAAAATATCGAGTATCCACTCCTGTCGAAGACATGTTTTAAATCGTCAACGAGCTGAAATACAGTTTAATTCCAAGCGTAATAACCGGCAACTGCAACTGAATGATAAATTTTTGCATTGGCGTATGCATTAGCTATTACTTATTATCATTGATATTGCTTTTTTGCTCATATCTCCAATATATCCCGAGAATTGACAATTACATGTAATCGAATTATGCATTAGAACCACTAAGGGTACAAAACTATTGTACGTTGTAGCAGAAACAGGATGTACTAATTCAAGTCGTTCTAATAAAATATTGTAAATCAGTAATCAGAATTATCGTAGAAAGTATAATGCCGTTACATACATAAGTTGTTCTGTAAGCACTTTTGCAATAGTTGTGAACCGAGCCCCCGCATGTCCCGGCCAGTGACTAGCCGATCAATTTTCCTTTAAAATCTAGTTTCTATGCTTATCACCCAAACCTAAAAGAAAGATAAAACTGCTATAAAGCACAAAGATTGAATTGATTTTTAAAGTTTGCATTAAATTGGCAATTGTCAATGTCTCGATTAAGCAACTAAATATGGCCTGCGGGTCGTAGTAGTCTTCCCTGTCTTTTGAGAGTCGCATCGAGTCCTATTCGGTTCAAATGCTTTGCTGCGGTTATGCATATTCAAATTATACATAATTGCTTAAGTGAGACATTCACAATGGCAAAGCCACTAAATTCCGTGATTTTGTATAAAGTTTAAAAATCAATATAAATTCACAGAGGGCTATTCTGGAAAAAGTAAAAGTGGAACTAATCTTTTCTCGACTTATCTTTAGACGGTCCCCTATGAGAGTACCGGTCCCGATTAAAAATAATAATAATAATAAGAATGCACAAGAGATACTTACTTCTCGTGGTTATACGATCTCATAAAACTAACTAAGCAAATCTGCGACTGGGATTCGTTGAATCTCTGGAGATAGTTTTATACTACTTATACCCTTCAGTTTTTCTCGTACTAAAGCAAAAGAAACATTTCTGTGAAAGGAGTGTAAATTTATCGAACCGTGGACTATTGGATCTAGTTTGATGTGTCAAATTGCAATGTAGTAAATTTTTATAGAGACTTTCCCCTTTGTATGTGCTACTTTCTTACTTTCGCGCCTTCGAAAGAAGAAAAAAACAATATCGCTATAAGCACAACTGGGTTCCATTTTTTCAGTTGTTCGTACGGTGCGAAAATCGCAAAGAAACACTTGGCAAATTCTTGGAATTAATCATAATAATTTCATACTTTGTGCTGTCATCAGGAATGAGCTGAATTATGAAATCGTACTTTCACCGTTTTTTAAACAAAGAGAATGTCTGCAATACAAAAGAACATCATCATTATAATACACAAAAGATATTCTCCAGTCTTGCCAAAAATTGCTTTGGATTTTCTTGGTTTGTAAGTGGTTTGTAATTCCAATGTTTCATTTTATTCAACGCCCCCATATCTAAGAATCAGTGTGGGAGTAACACACTTTCTGAGCCCAATGCTGCATTTTTTTTAGCTATGAAAGTTCACACTCGAGTAATGTCTTGATATCGTGATTAAACACACATTTGTCACAAATATCAATAGGCTGAATAGCAAGATATGTCTGATCTCTTTTTAGTTTTCCATTGTGGACGCCTCCTGATCGCGAAAAAAATTAAAACTATTTATGCAACATATTTTTAACTGATACATCAGAAATGACTGTGCACTTTTGAAACTTTGGCAGAATAGAGCAGTTCCAAATGTTTACAAAGAACAATTGAAAGCAAAACCCTCTCACTTGCCTAAAATTAAAAAGATGTGGTTCTTTCATCATTAAATTTCTAATTATCTTACACTTTTTAACCTTTGATTTATTCACCATAGATCTTCCTCATGAAAATGAACACAACTCCGCTGCTTTTCTTCGTTCTTCTTCTTGTGTTCTCCGCAGAGGTAAGTGGAAGTGAGGAAATGAGCTTTTTTTTTCAAAAAAGAGAAGACTAAGCAAGAAATTTGAAATATTTGCACTAATTGTAAGGCAAACCGTGCCAAAAGAGATGAATCGGCCTCGGCAGATGTGGATGCCTCCGTCAAGACTTCCGTTAATCCAGCCAAGATCGTCAGCTTCAACGTGAATCCGGTGAGCGGCGCCCTTTACAGAATAGCAGACGTCGTCGAGGGAACTCTGAATAGAGTCGGCAATGCGGCTACTGGGGTACGGTAGTCACACAGGAATTGAGTCGCAACCTCGATACTCTCCTCTCTCTTCCTATTCAGCTTGTCGGTGGAGCAGTCCACGCTATTTCTATCACTGATCCGTGACGTTGTCGGCGTCCTTGATGGGCTTTCCGAATAAAGTTCTTTCATCTGTCACACAAAGAGTGTGAATATATCTAGAAAGTACTCTAACGATTTCTTTATTAACTTGCCGCAAATCATGATAAAGAATATATATTGTCATCACTTATTGATATCAGAAAATCGGACAAACAAGTGGCATCGCATCGACAAAGAATCGATGTATGTAAAATAAATCAACATAAATCTAAAGCAATTATCTAAGCATCATTTTAACGGAAGCCCGGAAGTGTGTATGGAATGCAACCAAAATGGTGCTTACACTATTCCTATAATATATTCACACCTTCGCATATCTTGCATAGATGATTCTATACAATTAAAACAAAACATTAAAAAAAATATACACGCAATCATCATGAGCCGAACTTTTTGCCTAACCAATTCTGCGTCCAAATTTCGGTAGCCACTCAAAGAGTGCCGCATCGTTGTCCTCTCTCAAGCACTTTCTTCCTCGAGATTCGTCTTTTTCGTTTTGAAAAGTGACATGCTTCTTTCTCTTCTCTGGCATGAAGAGCATGACACTGAGCACGCGGCCGTCCTCTGCAAGGACGCGAATGTCCACAAGTGGATGAGGCAGCGCGTGCTCCTTCTGCAATCAATGATTTTATTCTTTTTTCTTCTTATACAAATTGTACACTTCAACCGATTTAGTGAGAAAAGAGTAGAAAGTGCTCATTAAAAAAGAAGCTTAATTGAAGTACTAACCTGAACAGTAAAGCTCGCTTCTTCTGCAATGTCCTCGCTCGCTACCGCACACGCCCACTCGCAGTCGCCTAATTACTATTATTAATGAGTTCTCATGATTGCTGATATCTGTGAAAGTTCTGTCACTCGATAACCATGGTCTTGAGTCATCTGAGATGCGACGAACGCTGCGATGGCGGCCGTGTCGGCGCCATACTTGTCGACAGCACGATAAGCGAAGACATACGCGTTGCGGCTCGCGTCGCAGTCAGACGGCTTCGTGATCTGTACGAGCGCCCCGAGTTCCGGATTCCACTCGCAACTCTGCAAGTCGTATGTGGTATGACTATTGATAGTATGTCAATAGTTTGGTGGAAAACATTTTCTTTTCTAAACTATAAAAAATAAACCTTGAAAAGAAAGATAATCAGAGAAAGATGCTAAAAGGCTGTTTGCTCACCTCTCTTCCGTGCATGACAAGCAGGCATGCGGCGTGCGCGAAGACGGCACCACCGCGACGCGCGCGGCAAGACGCGACGCGGCACGCGCACACGCGCACCTCGCGCTCGTCCACAGCGCCGTAGCAGACGTCGCAGCGGAGCACGTGCATTGCGACACGAGGACGCGCCTTTCGACATGGTCTATGAAAGATAGCATCTGATTAAATTGAGTTTATTTGCCTTTATTTTATCAATATTATTACTGTAAGAATATATTCAGAGCACATTCAATAATTTTTTAGGCATTTATCGTTATTAAAAAGCATTTCTGTGTATATCAAAACTGACAAGCACGAAGGAGAAGCAGAAGAGGAAGAAGAACGCGCACCCATCCAAGTGAGAAGATGCAAATGAGAAGGCGAGAAGCAAAATGGGCATTTCTGCTAGCACCTAAACGATCGCCTCGGAGACCGAAAATCGTAGTGTGGCATTTTCGCACTATATAATCTGCTCTTTCAATCATCACCACTTCATTTGTCTTGTTCCATGCCAATGTTTATTGGCTGCTGCTTCGCGCTTTCATTAGAATTTGCATTCGGACGGAAGTGTGCTAATTGACTTTATATTGGCAAAATCAATGGTTCAACTACTCCATTGTTAATTGGTAATCAAAACAGACTATCGATCACGTTTGTAGGTGCATCCGCATTTTATTATTTGTTGATTCCGCATTTCGTTGAAGCTACATACATAGATCTTTAAACGAGCTTTAAAGGTATGAACTCTTCCTGGAACTGTTGAAAAGTGTCATATAAAAAGAAGTATCATCCAGTAACCGACGCGCTTTATCAAATCGCTGACGATATCAAGGGACTCTACCAGCGGAGCGCAGGAGACTCACTAGGATTCCTTTTTCTCATTCGCTTATTCTCTCTCGCGCGTTCGATATCACTCGATCTTTCTCTCTCTCCCTCTCTCTCTCTCTCTCTCTCTCTCTCTCTCTTTCTCGCTCTCTCGCTCTCTCTCACTCCCACTTCAACTAGCCGCACCTTTTGTGGAGACGGCAGCAGACGCGGGACATCGTCATGGAGATCACAAATTGTCGACCCTTTAAGTGTTGACATCTGTATGCTAGATATTTCCGTGTAATCACCAAAAGGCTTTTGTCACCAACTACAAAGTCTTGATTAAGATATTCCGACTTCACATGAGAACAAAAATGTGGCTCAACATCAAGCACTATATAATATGGATACACTTGCAGTGTATTTCATAGTAAATTCACTAATTATTTGATCTGTTGCAAGCTGTCTGACAATAAGAGAGCTGAAAATAAAGAAAAGAAGAGAAGAAAATAAGCCCTTTAAGAAAAAGAAGAGAAATTTAAGAGCACAAAAATTAGGGATGTTTGTGAAATGAAAAACGGAAGCTTGGTAATGTCAGTTTTTCGTGTTAACAATGAAAGGTGCTTTTGTTTGGTCCCCGATGACTTCCATGTCTTGTGAAGTTTTCTGGCTCATTTTGGGTTTTTTTTTTAAATATGTACGAAGTTTGGTGGCAGTTTTGCTTTTTCTTCCAGGCAGCTGAGAAGAATTCTTTATTCGTGCCTCTTGCCGCCTCAAGGTAAGAGGCAAACCTCATCCAATAACCTTGGTGATCCAAGACAGTAGTTTCCAGTTGGAAAGGTGAAAAGAGAGATAGATGAAGAGCGAGGGAGGGCAGAGAGCGACTGCTAGAGCACGAGAAAGGGAAAAAAAACGGGAAAAGACATAAGAAAGAAAGAGAGAGAGAGAATGAGAAAGTAAGATATAGAGTGTGTGCATGAGAGAGAGTGACAGTGAGACGGCAGATGTTTGCTCGGAAGCTTAGACTTTAGTCAATGATGTCTTTTCATGCCGGAGGAAAGCAAAACAAAAGTCTCGAGGCACCTAATGGGTATGGGGATAAAAAGAAGTTATTCGTATAAATTAGTGATCTACTGGTCATCCAGTAACCGGCGCACTTTATCAATTTGCTGAAGATATCAAGGGACTCTACCAGCAGGGTGCAGCAGACACACTAGGATTCCTTTTTATCATTCGCTTATTCTCTCTCGCGCCCTCGATCTCTCTCTCTCTCTCTCTTTCTCTCTCTCTCTCTCACTCCCACTTCAACTCGTCGTTGATAATTTCCGCACCTTTTTGTGGAGACGGCAGCGGACGCGGGATCTCGAAATAGATATCAGAAGTTGTCGACCCTTTAAGTGTTGACATCTATATGCTTGCAATTTCCATGTAATAACCGAACGGCTTTTGTCACCAACTGCAAAGTCTTGAATAAGATATTTGGACTTCACATGACAGGAAAAATGTGGCTCAACATCAAGCACCAATATAATATGGATATACTTTCAATGCATTTTATAGTAAATTCACTCGTTATTTGATCTATTGCAAGCTGTTAGACAGTAAGACGGTGAAAATAAAGAACAGAAGAGAAGAAAATGAGCAGTTTAAGAAAAAAAACAAAAAAATTGGGAAATGTTTTGTGAAATGGAAAACTATAGTTTGGTAATGTCAGTTTTTCGTATTAAGAATGAAAGATGCTTTTGTTTGGTCCCCGATGACTTCCATGTTTTGTGCAGTTTTCTGGCTCATTTTGCGCTTTTTTTAAATATGTGCGAAGTTTGGTGGCAGTTTTGCTTGTTCTTACAGGCAGCTGAAAAGAATTCTTAATTCGTGCCTCTTGCCGTCTCAAGGTAAATGGCGAACCACAGCCAATAACCTTGGTGATCCGTGATCCAAGACAGTAGAGTCTAGTTGGAAAGGTGAGAATAGAGATTGAAGAGGAGAGAGCGAGAGCACTAGAAAGAGATAAAAGGAAAAGAGAGAGAGAAAGAGAAAGAAAGAGAAAGAAAGAGAAAAAAAGAGAAAGAAAGAGAAAGAAAGAGAAAGAAAAAAAGAAGGAGAAAGAAAGAAAAACAAAGAAAAGATAGGAAAAGAAAGAAAAGAAAGAAGAGAAAGAAAGAAAGAGAAAGAGAAAAAAGAGAGAAAGAGAAAGAACGATATAGAGAGTGAGAGAGAGTGAATAGAAGGCGATGTTTGCTCGGAAGCATATTCTTTAGCCCTATGGGGAAGCATATTAAGTCGTTATTCAGACTTTCAAATATGTCTGGTTTTTCTACTCGAAATTTATTGTAAAGAAATGAGTTCTCATCTAGTGATCGCCCTTATTTATAAGTATTGTTGCTATTATACGTGCAGTTTTTTGATGCTAAATTATTCCATAATACTTGGCAAAGGTACTATCGAATACTTTGGTTTAGAAACATGGCCGATGTCGCTCTCCAGTCGTCATCGATGATTTCTTCTCTTCTGCTCCTTCTGCTGCTCCCTTCGAAAGTTTTTTCCATCTTCCTATTGCCCACGACCACAACCACTCCGTCTACCGCGACATGTTCGTAGGAAACGTCTATTTATTCTCTTTTCCGTTTCATTCTGTGTGAAAAAAATATACATTTGTATCTTTCTCTATTTTTTCAAATTTTCCCTTTAGTCCTCATTGCATCCTAACCGCTATTGCGACTGTCCTCATTAAAATCCACTCTCTTTTTCTCATTCTCTTTCTCCTTGTGTCTAACTCCTCTCCCTCTCTTTATGAACCCTGATCTCTCTCCCTTCAGTCACCTGCGCGAACGGCTGCACGTATCGGCGGATGGCGCGTGTGGGACGTCGACGACATGCACGAACACGACGAGCGCCACGACCAACACTGCCTCGTATTGCAACATTGCCTGCACCTATTCGCAGTTTCGGGTAACGCCATTTCATTCTAGTTTCAGCATTTGACATGGACTTTATTATTTGACAGCTTCAACATTCGTTAGGCAGAACATATTATCCGATATTAACACTTGTAACTAAAAAATAACCATCGAAAAAGACATTATTTGTTTGCAATTTATGAAGTTCAACGCGGACATCATATTGACAGGAAGCACAGACATCAATGAATACAAGCAAGCTTTATGGACCTGAATACATGTGCATGTATGTTCAAGTCCATAAAGCTTGCTCGTATTCATTGATTTTCCAACAGATGATATTAAAACTGAAAATAATAAATAGATATACTCACCACCAATTTCCACATTTCCACAACACACACAGTACCTATCGCCGGACGCGGGCGCAGCGTGGGCTTCTACGCCGCTTACGTCGTTTGCCTGCATGCAAAACGACTTGCAATGGTCGGGCCAAGGAGGCCAGTCCGCGCCCCTGGACTCGGTATTCATTTTACACTACTTGCAAGACGGAAAAGTTATGTCGCAAATGGAAAAAGTTATATTGCAGACTTTTAGTGACATCATGATAAAATGTGTCAATGTTTACTATATGCATAGCAAGTGTATGAATGTATGTATATTAAAACCTCTTTCAACTAGCTCCATTTTGTTCTAAAGAAAAATTAGATGTGCCATTTGTATCGAGTTTCCGATATCTACTGGTTGGACAAATAAAAAGAGATGTATTCGAGATATTCATGTGCGACGATCCCCAGACGACCACCACCCCTGTACCGGCAACGACTACGGTACCGCCTGTCCCCGGCGCAGTCCAAGGTAGGTCATAGAAATTCACCAAATACCGGCCCCCATCCCCGGAATGAGCCTTCTTCGCTTGTAGTAGCGATCTTGAGATGCAACACTCGCGCATTGCAGTGACGTGTATGAATGGATGCTCGTACTGGACAGCCCCTGACAACGAGTGCGGCACGATTACGCCGTGCTACAATGAGACGGCAATCAATGTAAATACGGCTGCGGCATGCAACCTGACATGCGGCGCCAAGGGCCTTGTGGTATTCGTTTTGTTGAATGAGTATTTGATTTATTTATTATTAATCAATTAATTAAATGCCTTATGGTTAGTTAGACTGTGACAACCGAAGGAGATATGTTCTTGACTAACGAGAAATACGAAGACAAAATTTAAGAGAGAGAGAGAGAGATGCGAGAGAAAAGTTGGGAGAGAGAGGAGAGAGAGAGATAGAGAGAGAGAACTTTGATGGTGAGAGAACGTCAGCTGTGAATTTGGAGGAAATCTTACTATATATTATTGCGTTTGATTTATAATTGCGCCATCCCACGTATGACATGCATATCCTTCGATTTTTTTTTAAAGCAATAGTATTCGTCTTCTGCATGCCAATGGATATCGACTGGTTGCAGCACTTTTACGCCGGGCTGTGGTACCGTACATCGCAACTATTTCCTCAATGCACAAACTCAACGAAGAACACATGGTTCCCCGGCTCTAATGTCACTACGTTCATGTGTACGGGCACGTCGACGACTACAACGACTACGACCACGACAACGGCGCCACCGCCAGTTCCCGGCTCCGCAAAAGGCAAGGCAATTAAGTACAATCAAGATAATCAATCAATAATCCACTATGTCTTCCTGGTACATAGTTGCATCAAGAGCGTTTCTATTCACTGGATGGTAGATGGAAGTTGTCATGTGAATAGCGGATTTATTGATTGATTTAAGTGGGCTGCACGAACGGCTGCTATTGGTGGACGACTTCGCAAGGCACCTGCGGCAGTGTTCCCTGCTGGGATGCGACCAGCGCTGTCGTTGACAACTCCTTCGATTGCAATATGACTTGCAGTGGCGGCATGCGACTAACGGTCAGGGAGAATACGAAAAATATATCGATCGACATCGGTCGATCAAACAATATATCGTTCAAAGTGCTCAATCAATATCTGTCCCAATGCCCCCCCCCAAACTGCATGGTATCTCTCGTGTTTGAATCGGAATGTGCGTGTGCATTGGTGTTACTCTCCTTTCAGTACGGATTGTCAGACGGTTCGTGGGGCTTCCCGGGCGTTGACCAATTGACGTGTTCGACTGCATCTCCAAATCGATGGGCGGCCACGACCGGATCGTTTTACAGCTCGTCGAGCCGAGTCTTCATGTGTGCCGACCAGTTGGGCGCGGCAACGACAACGACGACAACGGCGCCGCCGAGAGCCGGCGCACGTCAATGTTAGCTCAAACTATGCATTCTGAGAAGAATGTCGTGTCGCATTGAGCATTTCTTTTTCCAATATCGTCTCCATGAAATGTAATGAATGCTACATACATTCTAGCGTTTTGCTCGAATGGCTGCTCGTGGTGGACAATTCCGGTAGCAGACTGCACGATGACGCCGTGTTACGACGCAACTGTGGTCTTCGTCGAAACAGCCGACTCTTGCAATGTAACTTGTTCCGACGGCAAGCGACTCAATGTCAGTGAAAGAGACGGGTGTGCCTCGATAAACTAGTAGAAGAAACGCACTTGTGAGTGAATAAGAAGACACAAATTTCTGAATGAAAGATACTATTCCTTTTCGCGCTACGCAGTACGCGACGACGTCTACGTCGTCTTTTTGGTTCGCCTTGGAAGATATCTCCTGTTAGACTGCCACTCCTGACAGATGGTACTACACATCGTCAACAAACTTCATGGCAAATTCGAGAGTGCTAATGTGCACCGATTGGACGACAACGCAGGCGCCTCCAATGGACGGCGCGATTAAGGGTGCGCTACAAATAATTACAAAAGTTATTAGCCAACCTGAAGATGCCGCAAGAGGGGCAGTTCGCCATAAATTGTAAAGAAATTAGGAATTAAGAAAAGCAAATACAACTTTAGCAAAATGCCAGAATGGCTGCTGGTGGTGGACGACGACGCCAGACAGCTGCGGCTCACTTAATCCCTGCTACAACGCCACTTTCCCGGTTGTCGACCAGGCGGATATCTGTAACATGACATGCAGTGCCGGCAAGCAGCTCGTGGTCAGTAGTTCTGCACCTTTCGAGAGGAAGACTCCAATTGGAGCACATTCGTGCTTACAGTACGCGACATCAACGGCGACCTCTACATGGAGCCAATTCCCGAGTGCCGAGCTGACATGTAAGACGGCCACTCCGAACAGGTGGTACGGAACGCCGACGACGTCCTATGAGGCTAAAACAAGAATATTCATGTGCACGACTACGGAGGCGCCTCCGATAGCTGGTGCCCGCCAAAGTTAGCGAACATATTTCTGGTTATAATATGTATTCATAGTAATCAGGACGGGCTCAGATTTCCCATGGTGTGGTATAATCCGAGAGAGAAAACATAAGCAAACTAATGTTCACACACACACACACACACACACACACACACACACACACACATTTCAGCGTCGTGCCAGAACGGCTGCTATTGGTGGACGTCTCAGTCGGCTAATTGCGGAACGCTATCGCCTTGTTACAACGTAACTTACGCAAGCGCCGAACAGGCGGACAACTGCAATATGACGTGCAGTGACGGCAAGCAACTCGTGGTCAGTGAAAAGACAGTACTATCTTCTTACTTCCGGCTGAACAAAATTCAATCGATCAAATCTATCAAAACGATGAATTACAGTATAGCGTCTCGGGCACGTGGTATTTCCCGGCGGTTCAAGAGCTGACGTGCAGGTCGAACAATGTGGGCCGGTGGTTCACATCATCGTCATCGTGGTCCACGATCTCGACGTCCAATACAGTCTTCGCGTGCACCGACTTTCCGACGACCACTACAGAAGCACCATCCACGACGACAACCATTCCCTACTTGGGCAGCGACGGTTGACTGGAATCACGATGATTTATCTGGAACATTTTGGAATATAGAGTACCGCTCAACAGCGAGGGGTCAATTTTATGTCGGCTATGGCGACCGCGGCCAAATGGGCCAAGTGGAATATCTCGCTGTGGAAAACGTTTTCAGGCAAATCACATATCAATATGAGATCCTAGAATTTTCGTTAAATAAATCTTGAAAAACTAGTCACGTTAAATAAATCTTGAAAAATGCAGCAAAACAAATGCAGCAAAACGTTTGCTTCGCTTGGGGTTCGAACCTGTGACACACGAAATACTATATAAGAACGTAGAAATTATGTCATCGTACCTCATGAAAATACTTATTTCATATTTTTTAAAGATTTTTCTTAACGAGATTAATGAAGTAAAATTCGGCGATCTCAAATTGATATGTGATTTGCCTGAAAAAAGTTTTCGATGCGAGATATTCCACTTGGCTCATTTGGCCGCGGCCGCCATAGCCGACATTGAATTGACTCCTGGCCTTTGAGCGGTACTTATGTAGAGACATTTTGACTCTCTCGAGTACCGATTTCCAAAATTGAAAACAGGGATGTGCTTCTTCTGGCATTTTATCCATCTCATAGTTACTGCAGTTCCATGGAAGTTAATTATTGTGCATATTTGACGAATCTGTATAGCTTTATCGAGAATATTAGGATATATGGTAAAATGATTTTTTAAAAATAAGATTCGCTTACAGTGATGTGCGTCAATGGCTGCCGCTATGGCACGACGGTGGATCGCAACTGCAGCGTTGTGAGCTTTCCCTGGTGTCAGAATACCACCTACTTCGTCATCAACGACGCAACTGAGTGCACAGTGCAGTGTCCGCCGAATAAGAAAGTATTGGTGAGTTTAACCAGGGAACGGAGGTCTCCGGCGAATAATTGAATTGTGGCATATTAAGCATGGATCAGTTCATCTCGTTGTAAGAGTGATAGAGAGAGAATTCTGTCGGCAAGTAGCTCAGCACGTGAATAGACTTACATATGTAATTCAAAGTAATTGCTTTCAGTAACAAGATCCATGACATTTCCCAGGCCTTCCGCGATAGCGCCGTCGGGTGGGTGCAGACGGCTTATAGCGTGATCTCGTGCACTGGCACGGATTATGACTGGAACACTCCTAATACGCCGGTCAAACAGACCTACGGCCTCATGTGCAATGGCGACATAGTAAGCCTTATTCTGTCATTCATTTTTTGTCAAATGTATTTCATGCACTTTGTCCTCACATTATAGGCAAATTAATTTTTTTTCTCCACGCGCATGTTTAGTGTTGAACTGCACCCACCAATATCTATGCTTATCATTAGCCAAACAGAGGTCCCCAGTAAGAATACAAAATATTCTGATCTGCATTGCTTTTTCTTGTAGTTTTATTTCACTTCCTTTATAAAGTATAACTTCTTCCCACAATCTGATATACACAGATTCCAACTGTTCCGGCGACAACTACCACAACACCTTCGCCAACATCTATCACGACGCTTTCGCCATCTTCAACTACTTTGACACGGGCGGCGGCCGTTCCAACTGGTCCATGTGGTCAAATCTTCAACGCTGATGGCACTAATGCAGAAAATAAGTTAGTTTATTTTAATATATCGACAATTGGTTTTTGTTCTCCTTTAATTGAGAAGTATCATAGTTAAGATAAAAAAAAATAAGGACAATGAATACTAGATGTCGCACTGTCGACTTGGCGGCCGTCTGCATTGTTGGAGAAGACGGAAACTCGACGTGCAGCTGCTCTTCGGCGTATAGTGGCGCCACGTGTACCGTTGGTAAGCACCTTTACAGAGATTGCAAAAAGCCAAACAGACAATGAGTGCAATTAATAATATAACAAAAAAAAAAATTATAGCAGAGCGTTAAATTAATCAATAAAAGAATCTATGTGATTTTCACAATACATTTTGTTTAAGATGCAAAAGTTCTGGACGATCTCTCATCTCTACTCGGCGTACACGGCGGTGATCTGATCAATGTAAGACGGAGAGCGGAGATGAAATGCTATTTTATTTCACAAATTCGAAAAAATATTGAAGCTATGTATGGTATTGTCTTGTTTTAGGAAAGTTTGGGTGCAATTTATGGAAATTATTAAGATGATCGGCGGTTCGAAAGGATCGGCGGCCGTCTTTCTCGATAACCTTCCAGGCCTCATGTCTGTCGTCGATGACTCTGTTAGCTAAGCAGAATGAAATCATTTATTCTGATACTAATTTTCAAAAGAATGAATCAAATGTTGATATAGTATGTTGATTCATCCGCATAGGTTAGCGTGAGTTAGCGAATAAAAGAAAATCATTCTCTTTGTTTACATTCAATTCAAGCGTAATTACTTTTCGCAATAAATATAATACTCTTTTAGGTGCGTTCTGGAATCAGTTGGGATGTTGAAGACGTCTTTGAATACGTGACATACGAGGGCAAGCCGCTCAATCTGACGTTAGCCAGATACTTCTAACCATTAGCATATCTTCAAACACCAAAGCACTTATATGTATTAGCAATCGCTCAAAACCTACATTATGATTCGTTGACAGCCGTGACTTCATGAAGTCGTATGATCCTACACTCGGCAACTGCTACACATTCAACTCGGGCACCGGGCGGACTTATCAGCTTCGTCGCGCCGGCGAGCAAGGCGGTCGCGAGCACGTTGATTTAACTGCCAAAATACATTTAATAAAAAATAAAAACAATATATAAAAGAGAAAATTTAACTAAACAACTACTTCTCTTCGACTATTTTCACTTGTTTCCAGGTCTACAAGCCATTCTGAATACACAGCCGAACGAAAGTCTCCCTTGGACCGATTCGGGAGGTTTCCGCGTCTATATTCATGCTGGTTAGAGGATGAATAAGTACGCAAATGTTTTCTCAAGACGGGGCCTTTAAAAAAAATTACACCATACAACGGGATAGGCGTGAACAATAAAATAAATAATTAAAATCACCTTTGCCAGTTGGCACAGCGGTGCTCGCTGACACGAGCTCGTATACATCACAGCCTAACGGCGTCGACAATCTTCGTCTCAAGAAGGTGACTTGTTCGAAGCACACTATGTTGGCTAAAGTAAATCGATGATTTTTTTTACACATATTCAATATTAAAAAATAAAATCTTTTATAACGTAACAAATGTGGGTAATAAGTACTAAATTGTAATTTAAAAAGCTCCTAAATAGAGCTTCGACACGCTGCTCGGAAAGCCGTACACTCAATGCGTTCATGTGAACAAAGGCAAGTATCCGAGGCCGCTCTACTATGACGGCATCTACACGAATGAGGCATGGATAAGGCATTCTTGAATCTTCCTTTTCACTCTATTGTCTAGGAACTTGAAAGTATCAATTTATTTTGTATATTTATATTTTCTCAACTTTCACTGATCAGGAGTTGTACAACTTTAAAAAAAACAACGAAATTCAACCGAACTCAATTAGAATTTTCTTGACCTTTGTATCCGCGTCATTCAAAACACGTACTCAATGGCCCTTCGTTCAAGGCAAAAAGCGTGATTCTAAAATGAGTTGTTGGCTCTTTTAACATGAACATTTGCCAAAAGAGTGAATGGTGATGGTTAGCAAAGAGCTGCCTTTATCGTTGCCCGATTCAGGCATGCATCCGATCGTGCTATCAGGACGCTGTCGCGGAGAAGTGCGGCTGCATGGACCCGCGCTACAGAAGACGCCAGGGTATTTCCGCGTGCCCGTACGCCAAGGGTTGGTCAATTCTCTAAGGCATAAAATCTTCTTGACCGTTTTTTTCTTCGTTTTTAACTCAAATTTTGGAGAAGACGAGCGACTACAATTTTTTCCATTTAAAATTTATGCAAAAAAAAACTTGACGGTCAGTCCCCCATTAAATAATCTTTATTAAAATGTGAATAAATATATAGTGACTTAATTTGGCAGCACCCTGCGTTCTTTCTGTGTCCGAGCGGGGCGAGCCGTCAAGCTGGCCCGAATGCCATTGCCCACGCCCTTGTGAGCAGTTCACTTTTAAGACCATCGCTTCTCGCGGGCCATATCCAGTGAAGGTTTGATGCATCTTCCTCAGTAAATATGCTTAAATATCTTGATCGTTTGAGCGTGCATGCCAAGATGGCGGCTTCGAGCAGGCGACGTGGTATGCCGACTGTCCCTCTTTCACGGTTAGAAAAAAACATTTCTTTTTTTGCGGCTTTTATTTATTTAGTTATTGTATTTATGGAAACTTGCATAGTTTTATGCCTTGGCACTCGACTACTCACTTATACTGGCATTTTTGTCTTCGAAAATTTCTCGATATGTTTTCTTTGCAGAGTACGGTTCTCGTGACATTCGACACTCTCGATGCAAGCGTCACTGTTGAAGAGCCAAAGATGACGGTTGGTCATGCTCTTTTTTGAGCTTATACTATACTTATTATTTTCACTTTTTTGCATTTATATCATCTACGTTTTGCTTGAATGCATGAATATTTCTAAATCGACTTTAGATATGAATGTTAGAAAAGGTACATATGTATTTACATAGATACTACATATAAGACAGTGTGAATTAAAAAGTTTGGTTTTTCTCTGCAATTTTCAGTTTTGCTGTTATTTTTGGCAAGCAAATTTGCCAGTTTTCAAGCCCATTTATTATGCCATGGCAATTTGTATGATTGTCAAGAATGTCATCAAGGTTTATTCTTCAATATTCATCATGCCAAAATCAACAGCTGTCTAAAATGGCAAAAACAACCTAACCAAAAAAAGATACGAGTCAAAAGTGTCGAGGCAAAATTACGCAAGTGTTAAACGAAGATGGCACAGAAAATGGTTGAAAAATATGTCACAGCTTCTCGAGGAGGAGTGGGCCTTTTTGCCAAAAAAAGCAGCGATATAAATCTGCCAAGATTACCTGCCAGAGTTGATCAACTGCTAAATTTGCCAAGCCAAAATAATAGAGTGAAAAATTTGCCAAACCAGCTTGCCAATTTTGGCGGCTAGCAGAAATGGCATGGCAGTTTAAACAGGTGTCAAAAAAGTCCGGCAAATTTGATGGCTATCAAAATTGGCAAGGCATTTTTTACGGCTGTCAAAAGTGGCACGTCATTTTAAACGACCATTAATTTTGGCTAAAGGTTGAAATTTCAACATCGGACCAATTAAAACATAGTGTAAGAAAAAATGAAGTAAGGAAAAGCAGAAAATTAATGGAATTTTAACTAAACAAAAATCGACGATAGGAATAAGGGGACTTACGAACTACAGAGAAAGCATGAATTCGAAAGAATCAATTCGCAATATGGAGACTAACTAGATTGAAGGCAAAAAATCAGGGAGGGTATGTAAAATAGACGATTCCTTTTTAGCCCCCACCGGTGATTATTCGGGAGATCAACTCGAAGTGCTGGCGGTAGGTCTCGGGTCGGCCGCCATGGTCTGCAATAAAAGACATTGAGGAAGGTAAAACAAGAGAGGGTGAAGGGAGATTAAGATTAAAGAAAAGGATAAAGAAAAAGAACAGGAGTTACGGTATGAATGGTTGAAAACGTTTCCTTTGAAATTTTGTCAGAAAAAAAGAAAGAATATCCTACAACTTGTTTGTTCAGTTTCAGTTACGATTAAATAGGAACACTAACAACTCCACATTTTAAAGGAATTCTACTTTTAGATACTTGAAAATAGGAAGGGAACTTAACTCACGACAACACTACAAGGAAATCACGGATGCTAACGATAGGGGGGGGGTTAGCCCACCCTGATATAGCAGCATTAATTTCAGTGGATTCCCTGGTTCAATTCACTCGAAAAGACTAGATTAGATGATTCTTTCTTCAAAGAAATTACGATACAAAGGCGCAAAATTATGGGCGCGATACCCAACAGGATAAACTTAGACTATTAGCCTTGTACCGGCCGAAAGTCAAGCTGTGAATCATCACCTAAAAGAAGGCTGCGGCGCTACAGTATGCATACTGTACAGGGAATAAAAGCCGCTGTCGAGGACCCAAAAGATTAGGGTGGGGAATGAATTATTAGGCCGGGAAACCAGGGTGGATTAGCTGTTTTTGTCTAAATGGCCTTCAATAACATGGTGGGGTAGAACTTCGGGGAGGCCCAAAATAATGGTTGGTCTGTCGAAAGGACAGTACCTTTTTACCCTGATACCGTACCATGTCACTGTTTCCAACTTACATTATTGCGATGCTAACTTAGATTTTTCTAATGAAACTAAGCACTAGATAAGCAAGAATAAATTAAAAGAAGCAGCCTGTTGTATACAATGTACTTTAACAAACCTTTAAAAGAAGAAAAATACTCACAAAAGCGGAGGGCGCGGCCAGGTCCGCCGCCACCAGGACCGACCGTCATCGAAGCTGCCACCAAAGAAGCAGAGGGCCGGGGCACATCCATCCACTCCTGAATTAGATCCCCCTCATTTAAATAATATCAATAATTTTTGATACCAAGAAACAACAAAAACCGTTGGTCAAAAAAGGATAAAAGAAAAGAACTTCATTCGATTTCCCACTATACAATACGCATACTCAAACTTAGAAAAGGAAAACAAAAGTATCAGCTAATGGAAGTATAATCTGAAAGCTATTCCAAAAAGGATGCATTCTCGAATAAACCGTTAAGAAAGATTTCCTTTATTTTTATTCTAAAACAACTACCGGATTTCATTCCAGTGAAAAAACAAACTTAAGAACAAAATGCCTACGAAATTTTCGATTAAACAAAACACTTCGAATACCAAACAGTTAAATAAATAAAAAATAAACCTAAAACGTAATTTCTAACCGTTAGAGATGGCATCGACCCTGGCGCCCGTAGTCGTTGCCGCCCTGGTGCTTCATGCGTGGATGGCGGGACTACAATCGCATGAAAAACATAGAAGCAAATATTCGTCGTCAAACATTAAACAAATGAAAAGAATACTTGCAGAAAACCTAACAGCAATCCAAAAAGCTACAGCTTTACCGAGAATTTCGAAACGCGACAATTAATTTTTTGCACGGTGCACGCTGTAGTACGGCGCACCTAATGATATGGTGCTTAAATTCCCTGCGACCATTCGTGATTATTTGCATGGTTCACGTAATTTTTAATCACGTGAACCGTGCAGAAATGTAAAATTACATATAACTATTCAAAAATGGTCCCATTCACCGTGCAATTAAGAACAATGACATTACGTGCATGGTACGAGGTGCATAGTGCAAAATGAGAACCTGTACGCGTTGCGGTCGCGTCGCAGCTTTCATAACTGCCGAATGAAACTTATTCAGTGCTAAACGAGATTGCATGTTTATGTTGTTGTTTCTGCCTTTCCTTTTTGCTTGAATTGTTGTTCATGTGATTAATTTACACTTTAAGAGAAGATGTACACTTGGCGCCCCTTCCAACATCGGCGCCGCGGAATCCTGGCGCGGCATCGGCTTGATATTGGCGGCCACTCCGAAGCACCACTTTGAGGTTTTGGCATCCTCTTTGATATTTGTTTATTTTCTGGTCATTTTGCTTTATAGGATTAGCGAACTGATTTATGATTAGGTCATTTCTCAGGGCAGAAGTTTTGCTCGTTAGAATTATTTTTTTGAGCAAGTTGAATCTTCTGCAGTTTTCGTTTTTAGTCTAGTTATCCTGTTCTTAATCATCGAGCACGGTACTTTTTTCAATTTCTCCTGCAAAAAATTAGTCCAAAATTAACAATGCGAAGAGCTCAACAACCTGGCCATGTTTTAAATTTTTCATATATTTCCTTAAAATGAAATTGAGCATAGAGTTGTTAGTTGTTAATGTTATACGACGGTAGACATATCATTAAATAGAGAATCGCGAGCTCTTTGAACTGCATTCAAACACTTTTTCCAAAAAAAAAATTTACACCCAAAAACCGACCACTAATATTTTGACGGCGCAAATATTTTTTATGTCGATTTAAATTTTTTTCCCTGAAATTCAACAGTTCGGGGGCTTTTAGTTACAGAGATGACAAACATTCCATTCAATTCTTATCGTGATGTTTTATAATTTTCTCAGAATTACGGTGTGTATACGGTAGATGTCCATTTTCCTCTAAAATAAGTGTAAATCATTTCCTTTTTGTTATTTAGAATGGAGAACACGAATCTAGTGTTAATATTTCATGTTGTATTTCATTTCTAACAAAACAGCAATGATATCATACATTGTATGGAGCTACAAGGCCATATACCGTATACTTACCATAACTCGGAAAAATAGCATCATGATAATCGCAGACACATCTTTTAACATTATTTAGTGTTCTTGTTTCAGATTAGATGTCAAGCTGGCCCGCGCAAGGCAAGGATGTGCAGTGGGAGTGCCGCCGGAGATGGACGACCGCGTCCAGTTTAAACAGGTTTTGTTTTATTATTGTTTTCAATTATCTATTATAATTTTTATTTTTTTTATGTTAAATAGAATTGATATTTTATAAGGATGGAAAATCTTTCATTAATATCCACTTGTTGGCCAACAGTTTTTTTTCAGTTTTGCCAACAATTATTGACATGTAAATGAAAGAGAATCTAATTCAGGAGGTGATGGTGGAGCCGCCGGTCGTCGCCGTGGTTTCTTTGGTGGCGACGTCGATGATGGTTCTGGCAGCGGGCTACGGCCCTCCTCCTTCGTGAATCTTGCGTCCCCAGGGATTCTCAGTGATCAAGTCACACGAGGCCATGCATCTCGAAGCTGGAAGAGTTACCTATTCCAGTGATGATGGCCATTCTAGTGGCTGGTATGTTAACCTTGCTAGCATTTATCAACTGAGTTCTAGAATGTTGTAATGACTGTTATACTGTAGAAACAGCCATGTTTCATGACTGATCTAAATATATTTTTTTTTGTTTCCTATTTGTTATATAAGGATGCATATGTGAATTTAGTGATGTGATGAGGGCTAAATCTTATTTTAGTAGGAATGTTGTGCCATGAGCCTTTTTTGGGGTAAAAAAAAGGATTTGCCTTTTTTAACGGCCGTCAAAACGGCCAGCCATTATTTATAGCCGTTAAAATTGGCTTGCCACTTTTGAAGGGTCAAAAATTTGGCTTGCCACTTTTGAAGGGTCAAAAATTTGGCTTGACATTTTTTCTGCCCGCTGAATCTGCCAAGTTGCCATTTTTGACGGCTGTCAAAATTGCCAAGTTCCTCGGCCGACAGCGGCTTCCTCGTGGCACGTTTAACAGCTGTTAAAAATGGTAAATCCTTTTGCCAATTCTGATAGCTGTTTATTTTGGCTGTGACATTTTTTATAAGTGAAGGGCTTGCCAAAACCGTTGAAATTTTGAACATATGCAGATTGCGCCATGGAAAATTTTGAGGCCATCAAATTTGGCATGCTATGAATCCACTTTTAAAGACCTCTATTTTTGCCACGCGAAATTATTTTCCTGTTAAATATGCCGAAGCCGGGTTGTCAATCATTAGGACACATTTCTGTGGCTCAGCCATTTTCTTCGCTTGTACATTGTGCCCGTCATTTTATTAACCGTCTTATTTGTCATGACAAGTTTGAATCAATGAATAAAATACTGCCACATTTGCTTGTGTGTTTTACCTGCCAAATTTGGCAAAAAAAACAGCTTAATCGAAAATTGCAGAAAAAAACCAAACTTTTTAATTCACACTGTCTTATATGTATGTATGTACATATCAACCAGTTTTCCTCTATCTGTCTTTTTTTATCTATTGACTTTTTAGGAAAACAGAGTAGGCTGATTTTTGTCTGCAGTTGATCAAAACATTTGGCTGGATCGGCGGGATGGGGAGCATTCTGCTCGGAATCTCCATCGCCACCTTCTTTGAGCTCTTTCTGTTGTGCGGCTGCTGCGGCCGGAAAACGCCGAACTATAAGACACTTTGAGAACGAGAAGAGAGTTCTGCATTCTAGACTCTCAGACTAATTCATTGCGAAACTGTAGCGAGGATGCAGTCGGTAATCATATAATGTTGTAAGGTAACTTTGCATTCTGCGCTATGCGCAATGTCCTCATCACCTTATGAGTGCCGTTCATGTACATACATACGTACATATGTATTTATAATCAATAAACATGGTGTGATTTATGAATATTTTAATGATGTATTATGAACAAACAAACCAACAGATAACTGGATGACATATTAGCTTGGCAGCGATTATTGAAGTTAGAACGCATTAATATCCCTGATGGTCGAATTCACTTGCTTAACGGAATATAGAGGCATGTGATGTTTCTTTTTAATCATACTTGAATTCTATAGTTCATGCAAATACAAATATGTATCTTCAGTGATCTCAAAATATTATCGAGGAAAACCGCATATGTACTCTTTGTAAGCTAAATAACTCATGCACTAATAATGTATTCGACATGTTCGAGGTATGTTCATACATACATACATATGAATGTATGAGGAGCACAAGGACGTTATGAGATTCTCATGATGACTTCTACCAGCATGGAATCGCATTTCCATTATTCTATCTATGTATGTACATTAGTTACAACGGAATAGCGAGTAGCTGAGAAGCGTCTTCCAACGCATTGCTGCTTTGTGTTACGCCGCAAACTTGCACAACGATCGTCTCGTCATCCATGATGTCAAGAAGGCGGTAGATCTCGAAGTCGCGCACAATCTCGTGCGCCGCTTCCTGTAGCATGGACAAGATGATCTATTTAAAATTGTTTCAAATGTCTCTTTTAATATTTAGTTCTGTAATAAAGAAACAAAGGAGAAAATAAAAAGACATAGGTGACCTTGTAGGCGCAGACGAGCTGCATGAGCCTGCAGATGCGAACCGCGCCCTGTTCGTCAGAGAATACTCCTTCATCACGGAAAGAGCGTTGCAGCTCGAAGAGAACTCGCGAGCGGAGCTTGGAACAAAAGGCATCGACGGCGTCAGAGGAATCGTGGTCTCAATACTTTTAATTTGCAGCTATGCAAACTATTCATAATTCAATCTTCGAATTAGTCCGAAGTATGATTAGTCTTCCTTTTGGCCCAGACAGAAGAGAAGCTCCAACGCCCTGGCCACCACCAGTATCCAAAATTTCCACTCAATTACCGCAGCTACAGAAAATGAGCACGATCAATGCGTGATATTCGCGATCAGAGAGCTGGAGGTTCATGAATTTAGAGGAGATTCTCGATTGAAAGCTCTCGAAGCGGCGGTGCATGATACTGCAACATGATGAAATGTTCAAGAGATATTTGTTGTAATGAATATTGAATCGTTTATAAAAGTTAGGAAACACACTAAGTGGTGTATATTTGTTAAAAGAGGTATCCAGGGAATAATTAACCTAAGTTTTGTTCTCTGTATGTGAATAAGTTCATCTTGGCGTAAAACATATATCCAGAAAGTTTGAGCGATTTTCTGTCACTACATTCTGAGCAAAAGTAAGGAGAAATCTGGCGGGTAGAGAATTGGCTACGATAGGTCAGCGCCGCCCTCCTATTTCATCTCGACCGCGCGACAGGCAAATTTTTGAGCGCGCCCATTCAAATGGGCTCTCTAGCGCAACTGTATAATTACACGCCGGATACTTTCTTAAGATGTGCGCAAATTTTGATGAACTCTAAAGGTTTTCAAGCGTTTCTTACCTTACAGCATCCTTGTGTCGATCGGGCGCAGGCGCGTCAGCAAAGAACTCGGCCAAACGTTCTCGTGAAAAATAGCAATTTACACCCACGTGGCATCTGAATTAGTGAGTATAAGCGACATACAAACACTGACAAATATGGAAATTATTTTCTGTCCAGAATGAAATATGCACACAAACGTTTACATGTTTGAGTAGAACGATATGAACTCTTTCAGTATTTCCATCTTCGCATCTCTCTCTCTCTCTCTCTCTCTCTCTCGCTTTTGTCCTGACCTATCCTCAGTCCAGCCCAGCTGATGGCGCTCAGTTCGGAAGCGACCATCAGCGATCATTAATGCCATATGGCACCGTGACGTCATGTTCAACTGAAATGGTAGGAGACATGGTATAGTTCGACTAGATAGAGCCAGTTATCTTTACATTTGTTGTTTTCATTCAAAAAATAACAATTTCCAACTGTTGAAGGTGTCATACAGAGATTAACGAAAATAAATGGATGGATATAACGGAACATAAATGAAATAAAAAAATATTGCTTGTAAACTCGTTAAATATGACATACCCGTTCATCGCCAGAGAGGAGTTTGAAGTCGTCAAAGGACAAATTGACAAAGTCGACTAACGCGGCAGACATGATCTTATGCACCATTTCCATGCATTTAAACGACGCGGGTAGAGAGGGCTGAAAAAAAGAAGAATTTAAAAGAAACTCTGCACAAAAAAAAAAGAAGAAATATTGAAAATATTAAGAAATTTTTTTTAAGATAAGCTTTTACGTAAGATAATATCTATGCAAACAAATTGTTAACCTTTTTTTGAATAAACGTATGACTCGCAAATAGTCTAACAATATCTGACGAATCCATGGCAAATGTCGGCGGTAAGGATGGCATGAGAAAGCTGCGTTCGCGAGCGCGACGAAAAGAAACCATGAGCCTTCAAAATTTGTTTTTTCATTAACATTAATCTTCCAAAATCTGTGTTTGTTAACTGTCATTACTTGGTACAATAATAGTAGTACAAATAAGAATGTTAATAAAAGTGCGCGGTAATGCATATTGTATTGTACAAGACAAGGCTAATCAAATGCTCACTTGTAGCGAGTCGCAACCGTGTTCAGCAGAAAAGGAATTGTCGAAGCAATCAGTGAACGATGAAAGCTGTTGAGAACTCGTAGCCAGGGAATAGCATTGTTGCCGGATGGTCTCCTAATTAAAAGCCAATTTATACTGAGATGATAACAAAATATAATTTAAAGGAGGGCAATCACCAAAAATTTTACAGAAGTTTACATGTTCTCCTCCTCGATTTCTCCGCGTTCGCTTTCGCGGGTTTTTACAACATACGAAAGATCACTAGGAAATTTGAGCTTATGGTTAGAAGGGCATTAATTTTATTTAATCATGCACTAATATTCTTGGTGACCGCTCTGCTTTAATTTAAAAGCGATTACTGCATTCTGAAGACAAATACCATCCGGCGGGCTTCGGCTGACGTCATGATTGCCATCTATAAGATTCAGGTGGGGCATAATATGAATTAAGTCGCTTTTCTCGATTCGCTACAAATAATTCGCTAACCTTCTTCTTTTAGTTTCATCCCGATTGCAAGGCACTTGACCAGGCGACACTTCTTGCATATGAAGTGCTCTCCTGGAAGAATCAAGTAGCATTTTCATTTTCTTTTCTTATATACTCTTTATCCGTTGACTCATGTTTTCATTTGACTAAATATTATTGCCTTTTAACAAAAGTATTGGTTCAATTACAACTTTTTTAACAGGTCAAGGTACACCAAGTGAAATAAAAGCCGCCTTTACTGACGGAGCAAGCGTTGTTTCCCTGGCGGCAAGTCAAAGCGGCACGGCGCTGAGAGATGCGCTTGAAGAAGGCCGCGCACGCTCTATAAAATTATGACTTCAAAAACATTTGCAAACAAGTATTTCTCATGCACACTACAGCATACCCTATTTACCCAAAATGTTAGAGTTATCATAAAAACGTTCAAAATGAATCTAATTTAATTTTGATGGAAGTGGTAGATTCCTCGGTTAAAATTTCACAAAAAAGTGTTATATAAGCTTTTTTTTAAAGATTTCATCTTAAGGTCAAAATTATTAGGATTGGGGAAACGATTGTCCACAGCTCATGCAGACGTCTCTCAAAAGCAGCGTATTCTATTGGATAACGCGGTTGTGTTTCTGTTTGCAAGTCTATCGTTTGAATCTCTATACAGGCAGTGTTTTTGCAAAGCTTTTACTAATGTAAAACAAAGCCGGGCACTGTTGTATTTGAGTTTAACAGGAAAAATTTTCCTTTCCTAAATTAGTTGCCCCAGACAAAACGTGCTATGCTAAATAAATTAATGATATTGGAGAGTAAATATCATGTCCTTCTGCTACCAAACAGACATGCAAACGTCGAATCTACCTTGATGTCCGGTGATGACAATCGAGCACACCAGGCAATTTCGCTGCTTGCACTGGCTGGCTGATGACATCGAGGACCTGATAATGCTTCTAGTTTACAATACTTCAACTTCTATCTCAATTTGTTTATCGCAACAAACGAATTCAGAAGCAAACAGTATTATAAAGCATGTGTCTACGTATGCAATCATCTATACAATGTGGCGGGTTCAAGCAATTGAGGGTACGAAAAGAGTCCATCACTTGTGCAATCATCGCTGGAAAGTCATAGTACTTTGTCAATTTATAAATCGAGAGTAGTGCATTCGAAATTGGAGATGGCAAATTAAAATAATTAATACCGAAACACTCGGAGAGACCGTTTTATTTCATCAAAGAATATGGTTTCTAGAAAAGCAAAGTCATCGGCACGGACAAGTGATTTCTAGCCTGGTGTTTCTTGCCGACGCCGAGAATGATTGCGCTGTTGCGAAATAAGTAGGAGGTAGAGAGAGAACAGCAAGAAAGAGAAAACGTATTGATCGTTGAAACCGAATAGCATGGGGAAGAGAGAAGAAAGCAGCGAGTGCAAGTGCATTGGAAAAAAGAGCGGTCTTAGGGGAGAGAAATAGAGCGAAAGAGATGGAGAAAGACAGACAGAGATAGAGAGAGAGAGAGAGAGAGCGAGAGAGAGAGAGAAAGGTAGAGAGAAGGAGAAGAGAGCGGAACATGCGGAACAGATAAAGAGAGATTGCACTTCTATTTACGCTTTGCTTTCGATTTTCACTTTGGTATTTGCTTCAGATTTTGGATCACAGTATAGTATGCTATGCTGCACAAATCGCATTAAAAGCAAATTAAATCGATCTGCTAATTGTTGAAAGTGACATTTGCATAGTGCCTAAGGTACGATATATGTATGTTTAGCACTTAATACTTGAAGATGACGTAAAAAGTTTGTCGCTGCAAAATATTTCGTGCTGGAATCGACCAAGAAGCAATGAGACATTGGCTACAAGAATGTGGTTAGCGTGGGGATGAAAGAAGAAAGCATCAAGTGCAAGTGCACTGGCAAAAAGTGCGGTTTTCATGGAGAGAAATAGAGCGATAAAGGTGAATGGATAGACAGAGAGAGAGAGAGAGAGAGAGAGAGAGAGAGAGAGGAAAAGGGCGATTGAATGAGAAGAGAAAAGAGCACGTGGTACAGATACCGATAGATTGCACTTTGAGGACATGTCTTTTGGCATGGCAGGCGCCTAGTATCTATTCAGTTCGAGTAAACAGAGCGATATCGTGAGAGGGCGAAGGAGAGAGAACAGTGAGAGAGTACATTGAGCACAGCGTTTTGCGCTATGTATGTACATATGTGCGCTGCGAGTTCCATTCATCTATGTATGTATGTACACACAAATGTATTTATTATTACTAAACATAACATTGTAATATTATTAAATAACAAGAAGATGACCATGAGAGGACACAATAATCTAGATATCCTATGTTGGGGACATATGTATGTACAAAGCAATGCATTTCTTTTAAATGAATTTTAGAGTACATGCACATGCATCTACAGTGACATGTTCGTATCGCAATATATTGCTATAATTGAGGCTTCACCATGATTAGATTGGTAAGCTAAATCATGCATAATAATGCATTCGACTTATTCGACCATTGAGGGTTCTTTTGATGTCTCGTATTAGCAGGAAGCGCTCAATTACTTTTCCACGGAATTTCCACTACATTAATTACGATGAAAGAGCGAGTAGCCGTGACGCGTCATCCAACGCGTTGCAGCTCCGCGTCGCGCCGCAAACTTGCACAACGATAGTGTCGTCATTTATGATGTCAAGAAGACGGAAGATCTCAAAGTCGCTCAGAATGTCGTTCGCCGCTTCCTGTAGCATGAAAAAGATGATATATTAAAAAGTATCTTTAAAAATTCTTTAGTTTTTTTTTAAAGTGTTGTCACTATGGGACTACATTTTAGTATTTTTTTGAAAAATAAAAATAAAATAGGAGGAAAACTCTCGTGACCTTGAAGACACAGACGAGCTGCATGAGCCTGCAGATGCGCACCGTGCTCTCCTCTTCAGAGAAGACTCCTTCATCGCGGAAAAAGCGTTGTAACTCGAAGAGAACTCGCGAGCGGTGCTTGGAAGAAAAGGCCGAGACAGCATCAGAGGAGTCGATATCTCAATGCATTTTAATTTACAGCTACGCAAAATTATTCATAATGCAACGTTCTATTCAATTCTCTGACCAACAGTATCGAACAATATTTAGCAATTACCGTAGCTGCAGAAAATGAGCACGATTAATGCGTGATATTCGCGCTCGGAGATCTGGAGGCTCGAGTAGTGAGGGAAGATTGTCCCTGAAAGAGTCTCGGAGCGGCGGCGCATGATACTGCAACATGATGGAATTCTCAAAATAAATTCGTTTTTAAGAATAAAGAAACTCTGATGAAATTAGCTAAAATTTTAAAAGTTTTTGGTAAAAGCTAGAAAAATGTCGATATACTCTAATAGATTTCGTGTGTTTCTTACCTGACAGCGTCCTTGTGTCGATCGGGTGCTGGCGCGCCAGCAAAGAACTCGGATACACTTTCTCGTGAAAAATAGCTATTTACACCGGCGAAGCACCTAAAGTGCCATAAAAATGTACATATGTACATATGAACATTAACAAATATTGCGTAACATAGAAATTGCAATTCATTTCTCTTGTGCATCAAATACATATGTGCATATGTATGTACATACACACATACTTAGGTTCATGTTTAGCTTAACGTTATGACCTTTTCATCGTTTGCCACTTTTTATCACACTCTGAGTCTACATATTTGTCTCTCTGTGTATCTGCTTCACTCTCTGTATTCTCGCTCTTTGTCCGACCTCTCAGTCCAGTCCAGTTGCCGGCGCGTAGTTCGAAAGCAACCATCAGCCATAATAAGAGCCATATGGCTCCGCGACATCATTTTCCACTGGAATGAAAGGTCATTGCTAGATATAGATCTGACATATGAATGTATTTATCATTCCATTAGATGTCATATTTGCCTTTATTGGGTGCATGCAAAAACAAATTGATTGAGAAAATAAAAGTTACGTTTCCAGTAGCTGAACAAATCATACAGAGATTAAAGGAGTCGTTCTTGAATAACTAAGATATGGTATTGCAAAATTTGATCAATTTGCGTTTGTCGGTCACTCTCACATGCTCTCTTTTCCAATGAAGAGCCGAATATTTGCAAAATGGCCTCGATCTAATACTTTAGAATCATTTAGTTCGTGGCTCCTTTAATGAACACATATGGTTGTTTATATGTAACATAATAACCTTAAACTTTTATAATTTTGCTCAAATATTCTTTAAATATGACAAACCCGTTCATCGCCAGAGAGGAGTTTGAAGTCGTCAAAGGACGAATTGGCAAAGTCTAAGAGCGCGGCCGCCATGATTTTATGCACCATTTCCATGCTTTGAAACGACGCGGGTTGAAGCTGGAAAACATAAATTGAACACAGTCTATCTAGAAGTTAAAATGTTAAAGAAAATTTCTCATCGAAACTATTTCACTGGTAAATTCTCGAACAATATCTGCCGCATCCACGGTGAATGTCGGGGGGAAGGACGGCATGAGAAGACTGAGTTCACCAGCACGACGAAACGTAAACATGAGCCTTCACAAACTTGTTTATTATTAATGACTTTAATGATTCTTATGATTCTAATAATAATAAAAATTAAAATAAAAATAATGAAAAAATAATAAAATAATAATAATTATTATTATTAAAATTATCATAAATAAATAATAATAACAATTAAGAGTTAGAAAACTTTCATATTGTTCAGGAAAAAAATGTTGATCAACTGCTCACTTGTATTGAGTCGCAACTGTGTTCAGCATTAATGGTATTGTGGGAACGTTCAGTGAACGAGAAAGCAGTTGAGAACTCGTAGATGCTGTTTCCTAATACAGTTCATGTGACATCTTCATTTCAACTATCATAGTAGTTTTTCTAAAGTAATATGTGATGATCCTCAAAACTAATTGTATTATAGGAAAAAAACAAATAAAAATTGTATCTGGTAAAAATTGGCAGAAAAAAAAACAAAATTTAACAGAGGACGGCCACCAAAAATGTTTAATAGATTGCCGACCTTCTCTTTTTCTCGTGCTCTTTTTTGCAGCGGAGAAAGAGTACGAATAAACGAGAGGTTACATTTAGCGGTAATTTAAACGTGGAATAATTTTTTTGTTGGCCCTCCTTATTTAATTTCACAACGATTACCGCATTCCCAAGACAAGGATCATCCGGCGGGCTTCGGCCATCGGTGCAGTTCTCATCTATAATAATCAGTTGGGGAAATCAACGAATTAGGGCGCTTTTAATGATTCGCTACAACTAGGTATGTACATAAATCGCTAACCTTCCCTTCGATCCATCCCGATTGCTAAGCATTTGTCCAGGCGACACTTCTTGCACATGAAGTGCTCTCCTGGAAGAAACAAGTTAAGAACACTAAAATAAATAAAAGCCCAAATTGAGCACCTTTACGGATGGAGCAGGCATTGTTTCCCTGGCGGCAAGTCAACGCGGCGCGGCGCTGAGAGATGCGCTTGAAGAAGACTGCGCACGCTCTATAAAAGGATGAGTCCAAAAAATTTTTCAAACAAGTCTCATGTATAACAACAGTGTACCCGATTTAAATGTTAGTGTGATCATAAAAACGTTTAAAGTGAACCAAATTAAATTTTGATGAAACTGTAGGGCTAAAATTTCTAAGGCTAAAATTTCACAAAACTTTGACTGGAAGTAATAACAGCGTACAAGTGCGAACAATTTGCTTTTTGGAAGATTTATTTGCCAAGCACCTGGTATGGTACTCAACGATGAGCCCATGCATTCAAATCTTCTTTCTGCAGAGGCATAAGAAAAAAAGAAAAAAAAAAGAATCCTCCCTCTTATCTAAAAAAGGCATCACTCAAAGTCAACTGTTCAAATGAGTAGAAATGCATAATTGTAAAAGCTGTTAATTGTAGGAATAAATGCATGATATAGGATAGTAAATATCATGTCCTTCTGCTACCAAACATACCTGCAAACGTCGAATCCACCTTGATGACCAGTGATGGCCATTGAGCAAACGAGGCAAGCTTGCTGCTTGCACTGGCTGGCTGGTGGCATTGAGGAACTGACAATTGTCTAACATAAGCATATAGTACTTCAATTTCAATTTCAATTTGTTTATCGCAACAAACTATTTCAGAAGCAAGCAGTATTACACAGCATGTATATATGTATCTATGTAATCATCTATACAATGTGGCGGGTTCAAGCAATTGAGGCTACGAAAAGAGTCCATCACTTGAGCAATCATCGCTAGAAAGTCATAGAACTTTGTCAATTTATAAGTGCGTTAGAAATTGGATGTGCCAAATTAAAATAATTAAAATCGAAAGACTCGGAGTGATAATTTTATTTCATCAAAGCATATGGTTTCAAGAAAAGCAAAGTCATTGGCACCGAAAAGTGATTTCTAGCCTGACAATGAGTGTGTCTCTAGCCCACCCGGAGTATGATTGCGCTGTTGCGAAATAAATAAGAGGTAGAGAGAGAATAGCTAGAAAGAAAGAAAACGTATTGATCACTGTGGCATGGGAAGAAAGAAGACAGCAGCGAGTGCAAGTTCACTGGCAAAACGAGCGGTCTTGAGGGAGAAAAATGGAGCCAGAAGTTGAGAAAGGCAAACAGAAAGGGAGAAAGACAGAGAGAAAGAAGGAGAGAGACAGAGAGCGAAAGGTAGATAGAAGGAGAAGAGAACGGAGCACGCGGTTCAGATACTGAGAGATTCCACTTTCCGCACATGTCATTTGGCATGGGTATTGATGGAGAAAAATAGCGAGAGAGGTGGAGGGAGACAGACAGAGAGAGAGAGAGCGACAGAGAGAGAGAAAACGACAGAGAGAGAGAGCGCGCGGCAGAGAGAGCGACAAAGAGAGAGAGAGAGAGAGAGAGAGAGAAAGATAGAATGAGAAGAGGAAGGAGCACGTGATGCAGATACCGATAGATTGCACTTTGAGGACATGTCTTTGGCATGGACGGCGCCTAGTATCTATTCAGTTCGAGTAAACAGAGCAAGATCGACAGAGAGAGAAGGAGAGAGAACAGTGAGAGAGTACATTGAGCATTGCGAGAGAAGGGTGCAAAGTGCGACACAACGGAGAGACATTTGTGGGCACAAACTAGTGACACTCAAGCAACAGTCCAAGATAGTTACGTGATAGTGAGAGAGTATGACGGATAGATAGATAACAGACAAAGAAGAGAGGTTTAGGGACTCATTTTCAAAGTGATTTATGAAACAGACCTCGTTCAAGATGCATGTATAGTACAATCATACTGCTTTCTAACTCGTAGTCAGATATGAATGTGATACAAAGTATATAGTACATACATACATACCTATCTACATAATCAGCTTTCTATCTACGTACATACACACATGCTTATTTACATTTCAGGCAAACAGAATTTACTGATTTTTGTCTGCAGTTGATGAAGACATTCGGCTGGATCGGCGGGATGGGGAGCATTCTGCTCGGAATCTAAATCGCCACCTTAAGAATGCAATTCATACATACATACGTATTTATGATTAATAACCATAACATTGTAATATTATTAAGAGAGCCTGTCTGAGAGACTCGACCATCACGGGACAGGGAACAAAAGTACCCTTTGATCCTAATTTCCTTAATATAGCGTGTGTAGAACATAAATGGCTTCCCAAAAGCGTTTTCAGAAAAAAAATTTTCTCAAGTATGTCTACAGTATACCCTGACATACCAAAAATATTCAAATGAGCGTAACTCCGTTCAATGGAGACCAATCTCAATTTTGAAACATTTGTTCGATTCCTTGTCTGATGGGGCATAAAACGGCTTCAGTAACTGTTTTCTAAAATCTTCATTATTGGGGTCATTTTGGCGAAAATGTGTTTTGAGGGGTCCATTTCGGGCATCGGGACCAAGGCTGGCCAAAAACCGGCCCGGCAACGTCCGGGCCGGGCCTGGAATCGTAGGCCCGGCCCCTCTTTCAAAAAACATCTGGCGGGCCGGGCCCGGGCCGGCCCGCTGTCTCTCGGGCCGGGCCGGGCCGGGCCCGAAATTCCCTGGCCCGGGCCGGATTTCCAACCAAAAAATGTTTGTGTGGGGCAAAAACACGGGCCAGTTAAATTTAATTCATCAAAAATACATGTATTCCTTTGCAGACATTGCTCAATTATATCAAAACTGTTCAAAAACGCGAAAACAAACGGGTTTTTTTAAGTTTGTTCCGCCATAAATTCGAACTAATTCTCGGATTCCGGAGTATTTTTTGGTTTGAAAGGCAAGAAATTAAGCCCAGGCACGGATTTGAAATTCAGATGCGGGCCGGCCCGGCCCATTTAATTTAGGCCCGGGCCGGCCCGGGCCCGCCAAACTAGCAACGGGCCGGGCCGGGCCGGGCCTGGCCACCCTTGATCGGGACCCCCCCATGTTAAAAGACGGAGTACACCACGTGAAAGAACGTGATTTCTTACCTCTAAAACAATTATTGCTAAAGTGGAAGTCCGACCACTTTTTACGGTAGCACGCCATAAATGCGCGCGAGTCGGTCAAAATGGCGCATTTTCGGCCTCCGAGGCACCGTGCAAGCGCATTCATCGATCCATAACTTCGCTCAATGTTAAAATTGCAAAACCGTTAGCATATCATCTAAGAGCACTCACGGAGATCTTCAAATGTTACATACATACTTTTATTGTAAATTTTCGTTTTATATGGGAAATTTCGTTCTGTGCAATTAGAAGGCTTAAAAAACTACTTTAATAACATTTTCGCCTGTCGAAACATACATCATAAGAAAGAGGATGAAATTTTATACAAGATGAACACCTTTTAATGGAATTCCATGCATATGATCTTTTGTTATAAATCATAAAAGCAGTGCCAGTAGCGTCGCTGTCATTTCTCCCAAGAATTCACATTTTAGGTTATTCGAATTAGAATATTCCAATCCTTTTTTTCTACAATTTTTCCAAAAGGCCTTGTTATCTTACTCTTATGGCTCATAACAAAAGATCGTATGCATGGAATTCCATTGAAAGGGGTTCATCTTGTAGAAAATTTCATCCTCTTTCTTATGATGTATGTTTCGACAGGCGAAAATGTTTTTGAAGTAGTTTTTTAAACCTTCTAATTGTATATATCGAAATTTCCCATATAAATTGAAACTTTTCAATAAAATAATGTATGCAACATTTGAAGTCCGTGCAACATCCGTGAGAGCTCTTAGATGATATTCTTACGATTTTGTAATATTGACATTGAGCGCAGTAATGGATCGAAGAATGCGCTTGCACGGTGTTACAGTTTACACAGGATCATGTTCAAGCGCTTCGGAATCTAGGCCTGGTACCTTCAATTTTTTTGAAAGAGACATGTGTTGTAGCAAATTTCAAGTACTTTAAGAATATGTAGGAGCGGTTTTGTGGAAATGAACACAAAATGCATATTTTGGCCTCCTTCGAAAATGTTTAGGGTTGTGTTTTAGGGCTAAATTCAAATTTTTAGAAAATATCTTTCATGATCAAAATTAAAGCCCGTTCAATGAGCTATCCAATGGTAGCTCGATGGTTGTCTAATAATAAGTTTGAAGCGACTTATGACCAATCGAATTTATAAGATTACGGTGCTGGGTTTTTTCACCTTTGAAATACAGCCTATTGTGTACTCTTATTACTCATAACAAAAGATCGTATGCATGGAATTCCATTGAAAGGGATTCATCTTGTACCAAATTTCATCCTCTTTCTTATTATTTATGTTTCGACAGGCGAAAATGTTTCTAAGTAGTTTTTTAAGCCTTCTAGTTGTACAGAACGAAATTTCCCATATAAATCGAAACTTTTCATGAAAAGTATGTATGTAACATTTGAAGATCTCCGTGAGAGCTCTTAGATGATATGTTAACGGTTTTGTAATTTTAACATTGAGCGAAGTTATGGATCGATGAATGCGCTTGCACGGTGCCTCGGAGGCCGAAAATGCGCCATTTTGACCGACTCGCGCGCATTTATGGCGTGCTACCGTAAAAAGTGGTCGGACTTCCACTTTAGCAATATCAAAGGGTACTTTTGTTCCCTGTCCTCTTACAATGGGACATGGTCGAGTCTCTCAGATTGGCTCTCTTAACAAATTAACAGATGACAGGATGACATCTTAGATTGGCAGCAATTATAGTTAGAACAATACACAATAATCTCGATATCCTATGTTGTGGTCCTAAATCGAATATAAACACATGTGTACATACAAGGTAATATATTTCATTTATATGAATTCTAGAGTGCATGCACATCAATCTACAGTGATGTGTCCGTATCACAATATATCGCAATAATTGACGCACCAGAATGGCGCATAGTGACGACATTACGTGGCAAGCTAAAGAATGCATAGTAAAACATTCGACTTATTCGACATATGAGTGGGAGAATGTTGTGAGGTTCTTTTGACGTATCCTATTGCAGGAATCGCCTTTCTACTCAATTTCTACTATCGATGAAAGAGCGAGTAGCCGCGACGCGCCATCCAACGCGTTGCTGCTTCGCGCTGCACCGCAAACTTGCACAGCTATTGTCTCGTCATTCATGATGCCAAGAAGGCGGTAGATCTCGAAGTCACGCAGAATATCGTGTGCAGCTTCCTGTAAAATGAACAAGATGATAAAAAAAATTTTAATCTTAATATTCAAAAGTGCTGTCATTATGAATCTATTAATATTTTTTTTTTAAATAAAAATTTTATGAAAGGAATTATAAACACTCTCGTGACCTTGAAGACACAGACGAGCTGCATGACCCTGCAGATGCGCACAGTGCTCTCCTCTTCAGAGAAGACTCCTTCATCGCGGAAAAAGCGTTGCAACTCGAAGAGAACTCGCGAGCGGTGCTTGGAAGAAAAGGCCGCGACAGCATCAGAGGAGTCGATCTCTCAATCATTTTAATTTGCAGATCCGAAACACTATTCAGAATGCAATCTTGGAATTAGTCCGAACTATTATTAATCTTCTTTTTCTCCCCGCAATAGAAGAAAACAATTTTGCAATTACCGTAGCTGCAGAAAATGAGCACGATTAATGCGTGATATTCGCGCTCGGAGATCTGGAGGCTCGAGTACTGAGGGAAGATTGTCCCGCAAAGGGTCTCGTAGCGGCAACGCAGGATACTGTAGCATGAAAAAATAATTAAAAGAAATTTTAGAAACGAATCGCAAAACGCCCTTACAATTAGCTAGAGTAATAAAAGGTTTGTATTCTATGAACTCTGAAAGTTTGCAAGCCTTTTTTACCTTACAGCATCCTTGTGTCGTTCGGGTGCTGGCGCGCCAGCAAAGAACTCGGCCAAACTTTCTCGTGAATGATAGCTATTTACACCAACGTAGCATCTAAGGTGCCATTCATAAATAAAACACTAACAAATATTGCGCAACATAGAAATTACAATTCATTTCTATAATGCATGAAATATGTACATGCATAATGTATGTACATATGACGCGATTTGCGAGAGTATCAAAATAGCCGGGGACCCGGCAAAATTAGATTTCGCTCAAAAGCTTTTTATAGGTACTTTTTAACACGGCGAAACGATTGGAATGGGTCCGGGAGTCTGAAATCGCCATTTTGGCGAGCTGTACGAGGTTTAAAATTCGTGAGCCCGATGAAACTTGCAGAGATGGTCGCACATTCGCGTTTGCTGTTTCGCGCACAATTGAGCAATATTCGTGAAATTTTTTTTCATAAATAGACAAGATATTGCTTTATAAAGCTACTAAAGTTGAATTTGAAAATATTCACGTTTATGGTCTCAGCGGCCTCTAGACTTTGGAGAGGCGCCATTCTCTTATGTAGAAAAAAAAGTCACGGGTTTTCTATCTTATGTTGTAGAGCAAAAGCAAAAAATTATCTTTCCAATGAGCTATAGCATACCAGATAACGACGAGCTTTTTTATGTTTCCCAAGCATAAAACTGTTGAAATACGCGCGGTTCAGTGCCTGTGCATCGGCATGCACTTTGTTTAGGCGTTGCATACGCCGAAAGCGGAGCACAAGCGATATACCGCATGAAGGTACTCTTGATAATTTATGTTGGTTTTTATGTAACTGTTTAAATAAAATTTAAATGCAAAACTAATTTGTCAATTGCCGGGCAAAAGGAGTCCGCTCGCCCGGGGCATCGAACCCGGGACCCTTGTATTGCTACTCCAATTCATTCGCAATACACCAAACCATCTATTATGGATTTGACAATGACATTCTTTTTACCCTGCCCGGTGCATAGGTCAAAGAAACGCTGAACCCGCGTATTTCAACAGTTTTATGATTGGGAAACATAAAAAAGCTCATCGGTATCTGGCATACTATAGCTCATTGGAAAGATTATTTTTTGCTCTACAACTTAAGATGGAAACCCTAAGACTTTTTCCATTTAAAAGAATGGCGCCTCTCCAAAGTCTAGAGGCCGCTGAGACCATAAAAGTGAATATTTTCAAATTCTACTTTAGTAGCTTTATAAAGCAATATCTTGTCTATTTATGAAAAAAATTTCACGAATATTTCTTTATTGTGTGCGAAACAGCGAACGCGAATGTATGACCATCTCTGCAAGTTTCATCGGGCTCTCGAATTTTAAACCTCACACAGCTAGCCAAAATGGCGATTTCAGACTCCCGGATCCATTCCAATCGTTTCGCCGTGTTAAAAGTACCTATAAAAAGCTTTTGAGCGAAATCTAATTTTGCCGGGTCCCCGGCTCTTTGGCTTCCTTATGATTCTCTCGCAAATCGCGTCATATATACATACATACATTCGTTCATTTTTGAGTATAACGCTATGACCTCTTTAATATTTTCCCTCTTACTATGTATCACACTCTAAGTAAGTCTAAATATTTGCCTCCCTGTGTCTACCTCCCTCTCTCTCTCGCCTTTTCCCCGACCTCTCATTCCAGTCCAGTTGCCGGCGCCCAGTTTGAAAGCAGCCATCAGCCATAACAAGAGCCATATGGCACCGAGATATCATGTTCCACTGGAATCAATGGAAGAGATGCTCATAGCGAGATAAAGGTAAATAATTAACACCTGGTTTTACAAAAGTTCATTTGTGTAAACCGCAGTCAGGGAAGGTTTCAAACATTATTTTCTAATCGCTGCAAAGTTAAGTTGCAAACACGCGAAATCTGGCGTAGCCAAAACTTTTTACTATAGGAGTTAGCCACTCTTCTGTTTCACCCGCTCTCTATTCAAATTAGGTGCCAAATATTTGACGGCGAGCATTCAAAATTGAATCGATCTACTACTGTAGAATCATTTACTACTTGGTTCCTTTAATGAAAAGGTATGGATGAATATAACATAATAACTTCAAACTTTTATAATTTTGCACTAATATTCTTTAAATGTGACAAACCCGTTCATCACCAGGGAGGAGTTTGAAGTCGTCAAAGGAGAAATTGGCAAAGTCCAAGAGTGCGGCCGCCATGATCTTATGTACCATTTCCATGCTTTGAAACGACGCGGGTTGAAACAGGGTTGTCTAAAGATAATAGAAAATATTCAAAATATGAAAACTTATTGCAATCCTTTTGTTAAGGTAAAATATTAAAGAAAATTAATCCTGGAGACTCGAACAATGTCTGACGTATCCATGGTAAATGTCGACGGGAAGGACGGCATGAGACTGAGTTCACCAGCACGACGAAACGTAAACATGAGCCTTTACAAAATTGTTTACAATTAATGATTCTAATTACAGAAAAACGGCTGTTCAACTTCTCACCTGTAGCGAGTCGCAACTGTGTTCAGCATTAAAGGAATTGTGGGAACACCCAGTGAACGAGAAAGAAGTTGAGAACTCGTAGATGCTATTTCCTGATGCTCTTCATGTGTCATTGTACCTTTTTTCTAAGTTTTATTTATGTGATGATGTTCAAAACTAATTGTATTATAGTAAAAAAAAACCATGATAGTATCTGGTAAAAATTGGCAGAAAACAAACCAAGCAAAGTTTAATGGGAACAGCCTCCCAATGATTACCGTATTTTCTCTATTAGTGCCCCCGGAGGTACTATTTTTCAATACCCCTGCGAGAGGGGGGCATTATTAGAGGGGGGAGGGTTCTATTAGAGAGAGAGGTACTATTTTTCAATTTGATTGACTAAAAGTTAGATAAAAGACATCATTTTATTCACAAAAACGAAGAATTATTGCTCTACTTCAATGGAATCATCGCCGGATTATCAGTTATGCTGTAGCTTTTGAATGAATTTGCAATCAGTTCATTGGGAAGAGCACATCATATCTCAAGCATAGATTCCAGGTACGTCTCTATTAGACAATTGGGGGGGGGCACTATTGGAGGGGGGGGGGGGTTCTATTAGAGGGAGGGGTACTATTTTTCGATACCCTTGCGAGAGGGGGGCACTATTAGAGGGGGGGGGGGTTCTAATAGAGTGAGGGGCACTAATAGAGAAAATACGGTAATACAAGTTTAAATGGCCTACCCTCTCGTTTTCTCGTGCTCTTTTTCACAGCGGCGAAAGAGCACGAGGAAATCAGAGGTTATTTATGTGTGGACTAGTTTTTTTTCGGCCGTCCTCATTTAATTTCAAAACGATTACTGCATTTTCAAGACAAAGATCATCCGGCGGGATTCGGCTGATGTCGTAATAGTCATCTATAAGAAGCTGTTGGGGAAATCGTCGAATTAGGGCGCTCTTCCTGATTCGCTACAACTAAATCGCTAACCTTCCCTTCGATCCATTCCGATTGCTAAGCATTTGTCCAGGCGACACTTCTTGCACATGGAGCGCTCTCCTGGAAGAATCAAGTAGCGTTTTCTTGTTAAAATAATGTTTCACTGAGATTATCTACTCTTTAACCGTTAGATCTTTTCATTTGATCAAGATATCTAAACATATTATTACCTTTCAACAAAAAAAGCTTCTTTTTCAATTATAATTGAAAAGTGATTTTTATTAAGGGCCAAGTACATATGTATATAGACTAATAGAAATATGAAGCATAAATCGAGTGCAACCTTTCCGAATGAAACACGCGCTGTTTCCTTGGCGACAATTCAATGTGTCACGGCGCCGAGAGACGCGCTTGAAGAAAACCGCGCACGCTCTTCAAATCAATTGCATCCTTTTTATGCAGAATTTCGCTCATCCCAACGAGTTTTATTTTATAGCCATAATTTTTTTAGCTTATTGAATGAAATTTGTAACATACATATATATGTGCGTATATGTATACTTAATGATCACAAGAGACTTTTTTTCATTTGCAGCAGCCGATTTATAATGGAAAAAAACTATAATACTCTTCCCAAATATGTCTCTGTCATTGAAAAAGAAGAAAACAATAGCAGAACAAGAGTCCCCACACGCAAGTGCGACAGGAACGCGTAATCGTTAGAGCAAGTGCCAATTGTAAGAATAAGTGCTTGTTGTTGGGTATTTCATTTCAAGTCATTCCGACGCGAAACAGACCTGCAAACGTCGAATCCGCCGTGAATTCCAGTAATGGCCATCGAGCACACAAGACAATTTAGCGGCTTCGACGACATCACGGACCTGAGAAAGATCTCACTCTGCACAACCATTCACAATTCATCAAAGATGATGCCATCATATCAAAAATGTCAGAGAAGATTGACCGATTGAAAGTAATCAGTTGGGCATTGGAGATGCCAAATTAAAATAGTTATAGCCGAAAGACTCGGATTGACGATTTTATTTTATCAAAGCATTTGGTTTCAAGAAAATCAACGATATCGGCATTGAAAAGTGATTCTAACATGGTGAGTATGTATGTACGGCGCAGATGCGAATCGATAGGCTACTGCACTCTAGAGAGAAGGTGAGAGCAAGCAAACGGCTTATTGAGCCTTGAACCCGATTATCGTAGTGAAACAGGCAGCGGCGCGAACCGAGTACAAGAGCACTCGCAAAATGAGCAATCTTGAAGGAGAGAAATAGAGTGATTGAGACAGACGGACAAGCAAAGAAAAAGAAGGAGAGATATGTATAAAGATAAAAAGAGAAGATAGAAAGGAGCAAGTGGTTCAGATATAGAGAGCAAGCACTTTCCAGGCATGCCTTTTAGAATGGCAAGCGCCAGAATCTAATAAATTTGAGCAAAACAGAGAGAGAAAGTGTGAGAAAGATTAAGAGACAACAAAGCACGTTGAGCGTAGCGAGATAAGATGAGTGTGACACGACTAATAATAAGAGAATGAGCGAATGAACCCGATTAAAGACGAGAATGGCGGAAACGTAAGGTAACCATGGAAACGTAGTGAGTACATTTCAAGATCTCGTCATTATACGTATTTGTGGAGACAAAGGAGGGGAAATAATTTGCATTTCAAGCCACAGTCCAAGAATTAGAGAGTGAGAGAGCAAGAAAGATAGAGAAAAAAGAACAGCAATTTTGGGACTCATTTTCAGCGTCTTCAGTGGAAGAGACTTTGTTCAAACAACAGGGAACTCTGTTTCATCCGCTGGGTCCTTGTATGTAATAATCATGTTACAATGCGCTATGATACGTAGCAAGATATGAATGTGATGTAAAATACATAAATTTGCAAATAATATTCTTTGTATGAGGGTGGACAGACCGAGCAGAATGGATGGTAAGCAGTTTTTGCAGTTGGAACTATGCGCTGTGTCCTCGTAAACTTATATATAAGTGCAAACATGTTTATAAATACATATGTACATATTTGTAATCAATGAACACGACATGATTTATGAAAAATTTTATAATGTAATATAAACATACAAACAGATGCTTGGATAATATCCTAACCATTAGTTGGCAACACTTATCGAAGATAGACTACAATAAGATCGGAGACATCACTCTATTGTCGTATTCTATTGCTGCATTCATAATTTGCGGCATTAAAACCATCTTATTGTTAGCTCATACAAAGGGATGTGATCATTGTTGAAATCATTGCTAAAGTCTATGGTTCATATACATGTATATATGCATTTAAAGTGATGTGTTCGAGGCATAACCGTGAAAGATAATGATTCTAATGGTAAGCTAAATCATGCAATCCGGAAGAATTCAACGATAGCCATGACCTTCACTTTATGTACGGCATAAATAATATCAACATTTGGCGAAATATCTTGAATTAGTATCGGTGAAGAGCACAAGAAATGCATCCGACGTCTGAGCATAAAGACGTTGTGAGATTCTGCCGACGTCTAGAATTAACATGGCATCCATTTTCCACTCATTTTGCATCTCTTCAATCTACTTAGTTACAATGAAATAGCGAGTTGCCGCGACGCGTCATCCAACGCGTTGCTGCTTCGCGTCGCGCCGCAAACTTGCACAACGATCGTCTCGTCATTCATGATGTCAAGAAGACGGAAGATCTCAAAGTCGCTCACAATCTCGTGCGTGGCTTCCTGTAGCATGAACAAGATGAGCTTAAAAGTATTTAAAAAAGATCTTTAATATTCAAAATTGGTGCCATAATGGAACGATTAGTATTTTTTTGAAAAATAAAAAATAAAATAAAATAAAAGGACTTGTAAACGCGCTCGTGACCTTGAAGGAGCAGACGAGCTGCATGAGCCTGCAGATGCGCACCGTGCTCTCCTCTTCAGAGAAGACTCCTTCATCGCGGAAAAAGCGTTGCAGCTCGAAGAGAACTCGCGAGCGGTGCTTGGAAGAAAAGGCCGCGACAGCGTCAGAGGAGTCGATCTCTCAATCATTTTAATTTGCAATTCCGAAATACTATTCAGAATTCAATCTTTGAATTAGTCCGAACTATTATTACTCTTCTTTTTCTCCCCGCAATAGAAGAAAACAATTTTGCAATTACCGTAGCTGCAGAAAATGAGCACGATTAATGCGTGATATTCGCGCTCGGAGATCTGGAGGCTCGAGTAGTGAGGGAAGATTGTCCCGCAAAGGGTCTCGCAGCGGCGGCGCATGATACTATAACATGATGAAATAAACAAAAGAAATTTTTAGTAATGAATCGCAAACGCACTTAAAACTAGCTAGAGTAATAAAAGGTTTGTATTCTATGAACTCTGAAAGTTTGCAAGCGTTTCTTACCTTACAGCAAAGTTTGCAAGCGTTTCTTACCTTACAGCATCGAGTAGTGAGGGAAGATTGTCCCGCAAAGGGTCTCGCAGCGGCGGCGCATGATACTATAACATGATGAAATAAACAAAAGAAATTTTTAGTAATGAATCGCAAACGCACTTAAAACTAGCTAGAGTAATAAAAGGTTTGTATTCTATGAACTCTGAAAGTTTGCAAGCGTTTCTTACCTTACAGCATCCTTGTGTCGATCGGGCGCTGGAGCGTCAGCAAAGAACTCGGCCAAACATTCTAGTGAAAAATAGCTATTTACACCGGCGTACCATCTAAAGTTTCATACATAAATATAATACTAACAAATATTACGCAACATAGAAATTAAAATTCATTTCTATTATGCATGAAATACATATATATAGTACCGCCCAACATTTCTATTACATATATTAATTATATTAATATAAATAATTTCACTTGATTTTTCAGCGCTCATAGCGCATTTTAACGTAGTTTTCTGTTCAAACTAGACTAATTCGCCACAGATAAATACGTTGGTAACATTAGTTTCTCAAAGAAAGTAGGCGCTGATGAAAAAATTCATGTTTTAGCCCCAAATCCACTTGAAAGATGCAGCGCAATTGCGCTGCATATTTCAAATAATTTGAGGCTAAAACATGATATTTCTCGTCAGCGTTTACTTTCTTTGAGAAACTAATGTCACGAACGTATTTATCTGTGTCGAATTAGTCCAGTTTGAACAGAAAACTATGTTGAAATGCGCCAAGAGCGCTGAAAAATCACCTGAAATTATTAATATTATTATAATTAATATAAGTAATATATGTACCTGAACTGTTGGGCGGTACTGTATGTACATACATGCATACATACGTTCATTTTTTAGTATAATATTTAATCTTTTCCCTCATACTATGTATCACGCTCTAAGTCTATATACATATTTGCCTCTCTGTGTCTGGCTCCCTCTCCCTCTCTCTCTCTCTCTCTCTCTCTCTAGCTCTTTGTCCGAGCTCTCATTCCAGTCCAGTTGGCGACGCTCAGTTTGAAAGCAACCATCAGCGATAACAAGAGCCATATGGCACCGAGATATCATGTTCCACTTTAATGAATGGAGGAGATGCTCATAGCTAGATAAAGGTCCGACATACATATGTACATTTAAATGTGTAATTGAATAATATTTTCTAATCGCTACAAAGCACAAATACGCGAAATATGGCGTAGCCAAAATATAGGAGATATAGGAGATAGAAACTCTTCTATTTCACACGCTCTCTATTCAAATTAAGAGCCAAAAATTTGAGGGCAAACATTCAAAATGGCCTCGGTCTACTACTGTAGAATCATTTACTACTTGGTTCCTTTAATGAAAAGGTATGGATGTATGTATATAACATAATAATTTCAAACATTTATAATTGTGCTCTAATATACTTTAAGTATGACAAACCCGTTCATGGCCAGTGAGGAGTTTGAAGTCGTCAAAGGACGAATTGGCAAAGTCAAAGAGCGCGGCCGCCATGATTTTATGCACCATTTCCATGCTTTGAAACGACACGGGTTGAAACTGGAAAATAAAAATTGAACACGGTCTGTCTAGAAAAAAATCTAATTATGAAAACGAATAAAAAAAATCTTTTCTTACAATAATACTTGAACTTATTGTATTCCTTTTATTGAGGTAAAAAATTAAAGAAAATTAATCCTGGAGACTCGAACAATGTCTGACGTATCCATGGTAAATGTCGATGGGAAGGACGGCATGAGAATACTGAGTTCACCAGCACGACGAAACGTAAACATGACCCTTTACAATTTTTTTTTACAATTAATGATTCTAATTGTTCTAATGATTATAATAATTGTAAAAATAATAACAGTAATTATATAAAGAGTGAGATTAATTAAAATTCTGATATGTATATTGTACAGACAAAAGGCTGATCAACTGACCTGTAGCGAGTCGCAATTGTGTTCAACATTAAAGGAATTGTGGGAACACTTAGTGATCGGGAAAGAAGTTGGGAACTCTTAGTTGCTGTTTCCTGATACAATTCATTTGACTTCTTCATTTCAACTACCATAGTTCTTTTTCTAAATTAAAAAGTGATGATGTTCAAAACTAATTGTATTATAATAAATAACAAACCATGATCGCATCAGGTAAAACTTGGCAGAAAAAAAACCCAAATAAATTTTAATGAGGACAGCTACCAAATGATTAATCCACGTTTAAATGGGTTACTCTCTCGTTTTCTCGTGCTCTTTTTCACTGCCTCGAAAGAGCACGAGGAAATGAGAGGTTATTTAGGGCGATTTAAAAGTGGACTAATTTTTGTCGGCCCTCCTTATTTAATTTCAAAACGATTACTGCATTCTCAAGACAAAGATCATCCGGCGGGCTTCGGCTGATGTCGTAATTGTCATCTATAAGAAGCAGTTGGGGAAATCGAATTAGGGCGCTCTTCCTGATTAGCTTCAACCAAATCGTTTACCTTTCTTTCGGTCCATCCCGATTGCTAAGCATTTCTCCAGGCGACACTTCTTGCACATGGAGCGCTCTCCTGGAAGAGACAAGTAACGTTTTCTTATTAAATTAATTTTTCGCTGATGGTGAGATTTTATACTCTTTAACCGTTGGTGTAATTTCATCTTTTCATTTGATAAAGATATCTAAACATATTATTATCTTTCAACAAAAAAAGCTTCTTTTTCAATTATAATTGAAGGCAACCTTTAATGACGGGCCAAGAAGACTAATAGAAATATGATGCATAAATCGAGTGCAACCTTTCCGGATGAAGCACGCGCTGTTCCCTTGGCGACAATTCAATGTGTCACGGCGCCGAGAGACGCGCTTGAAAAAAAACCGCCCACGCTCTTCAAATGAATTACATCCTTTTTATATGTACAGAATCTCGCTCATCCCAACGAGCTTTATTTTATAACCATAAAATTTAATTTATTTAAAGTTTATTAGACGAAATTTGTAACATTCATATGTGCATATATGTATCCTTAAAGGAGGTATCCGGGGAATAATTAACTCATGTTTTGTTCTATGTGGATAAGTTCATCTTGGCGTAAAACATATATCCAGAAAGTTTGAGCGATTTTCTTCCATTACATTCTGAGCAATAGTAACGTGAAAACTGGCGGGTAGAGAATCAGCTACGGTGGGTCAGAGCCGCCCTCCTATTTCACATGCTCTCTCGACCCAGCGACAGGCAACTTTATGAGCGCGCGCATTCAAACTGGTTCTCTAGCGCTACTGTATAATTATTCGCCGGATACTTCCTTAAATGATCACAAGAGACTGTTTTCATTTGCAGAAGCCGATTGATAATGGAAAAACTATAATACTCTTCCCAAATATGTCTCTGTCATTGAAAAAGAAGAAAACAATAGCAGAACAAGAGTCGCCACACGCAAGTGTGACAGGAACGCGTAATCGTTAGAGCAAGTGCCAATTGTAAGAATAAGTGCTTGTTGTTGGGTATTTCATTTCAAGTCATTCCGACGCGAAACAGACCTGCAAACGTCGAATCCGCCGTGAATTCCAGTAATGGCCATCGAGCACACAAGACAATTTAGCGGCTTCGACGACATCACGGACCTGAGAAAGCTCTCACTCTGCACAATCATTCACAATTCATCAAAGATGATGCCATCATCTCAAAAACGTCAGAGAAGATTGACCGATTGAAAGTAATCAGTTGGGCATTGGAGATGCCAAATTAAAATAGTTATAGCCGAAAGACTCGGAAAGTCGACTTTATTTTATCAATTCATATGGTTTCAACAAAAAGTGGTTCTAACCTGCCGAGTATATATGTGTATGTACGGCGCAGATGCGAATCGATAGGCTACTGCACTCTAGAGAGAAGGTGAGAGCAAGCAAACGGCTTATTGAGCCTTGAACCCGATTATCGTAGTGAAACAGGCAGCGGCGCGAACCGAGTACAAGAGCACTCGCAAAATGAGCAATCTTGAAGGAGAGAAATAGAGTGATTGAGACAGACGGACAAGCAAAGAAAAAGAAGGAGAGATATGTATAAAGATAGAAAGAGAAGATAGAAAGGAGCAACCGGTTCAGATATCGAGAGCTAGCACTCTCCAGACTAGCTTTTTAGTATGGCAAGCGCCAGTTTCTAATCAGTTTGATCAAAACAGAAAGAGAAAGTGTGCGAAACATGAAAAAACTACAAAGCACGTTGAGCATAGCGAGATAAGAAGAGAGTGACACGACTAATAATAAGAGAATTGTGGGACTAATACTAAAAGTAGTGAAAGAATTTCCATTATACTTGTGGAGACGAAGTAGGGTGATAAATAGCATTTTCTGCTATTTTAAACCCACTATCCAAGAATGAGAGTGTAGACAGAGCAATATTCCAGGCCATTTCAGATAAACACATTGCAAAACAGGACTAGGATGCAGTTGAAAAGCATAAAACTTCATACTGTCGATGAAGTTGTATTGGATTTGCTGTTTGCTCTTTGCATACATGTATATATATATATATTTATAATTAATAAACACGACATGATTTATGAACATTTGTAAATCATGTTGTGTTTATTAATTATAAATATGTATGTATGTACATGTATGCATAGCGCAAATAGCAAATCCAATACAATTTCATCGACATTACGAAGTTTTATACTTTCCAACTGCATCCTAGTCCTGTTTTGCAATGCGTTCTGAAATGGCCTGGAAATATGTATGTACATAGTGACTCAAGGCTAAATCATGCAATCCGGAAGAATTTACACCTATGCCAAAAACAGTTGCTTCTCAAATCTTAAACGGAAAATTTTGTTTAAAAAAATCTAAAGCTCGTCGAGTTCTATAAGATATGTGATTTCCGTGTGCTGAATCAAACAAAAGTCCAAAGGGTAGTGTTATATTAAGCCATGCTCGCGTCTTACGGATAGGCTGTGTTAAGTAGAGATCATATGCGACATGCAAATACTGACAAATATGGTGTAAACTAAGAAATATTTCGGTCATAAGTGAAAAAAGTTTCCATTTTTGAGAGAATGTTATGGCATATTTCATCATTTCCCTTTTAGTATCTCACTCTATGTACAGTGCTCTTGCGTTACCTTTCTCTCTCTCTTTCTCTCTCCCTCCCTCTTTCCCTCTTTGCCCAACCTCTCAGTCAAGACCGGTTGCAGGCGCTGAGTTCGTAAGCAAACGTGCATCCAGCTCATACGTGCATCCAGCTCAGGTGAGAGGTGGCTGCTCTCTCATCGCCTCTCTCACCAAATGGGCAAAACCAAGAATCAACCCTCCTCCTCAACTCTATCCCCCGACCTCGTCAGCGTCATCGCCGAGCGAGTCACCGAAGCCGTACTCGCCACTCTCGACAAGAAGCTCGATGCCTTCCGCTTCTCGCTGAATGAGCAGAATTCCCTTCTCGTGGCTCGCTTTACCGAGTCATTCGACCGCCTGACCGAGTGCCTGGTGAACATCGTCTCCTCCCCCCAGTCACATCCGTCCTCTACTGGCCCTCTCTCCTACGCCGCCGTGGCATCGGCCGTGGCACGCACAATGGAATCGGAGCCGCTCATCAGGGACAAGGCCACTCGCGCCGTTATCATCGGCCTCGACGAGAAGAACAACGAAGAGGAGACAGCCGAGAGTGACCGCTCCACTCTTGTCTCGATCCTGCGCTGCTCGCAGACTGAAGCTCTCAGTCCTCTCCTCTCGCCCGACGCCTCGACTCTCGTCGGCGTCACCTGTCACCGCCATCCGCCCACTTGCCCGGCGAACTCTTCACGTCCCCGGCCGCTTAAGATCCAATTCTCGGATCAGAAGATGCGAGACCACTTCCTCTCTCATGTCAAAGAGAGTCGCTGCCTCCCTCTCATCGCCATCACTCCTCACATCTATGCCCGGCCGGACTACACCCAGCAGCAGCTCGAGTACGACGCGGACCTGAGGCGAGACTGCGGTCGCCGCAATGCAGCCGCTGGTCGACTCGAGTTCATCGTGCGTGATCTACGCATCTGCCGTCTCCGCAACCCGAGAGAGCTGCCGCCGCGCAGCAGAGCTGCACTCGAGAGGCGCCAGCAGCAAGAGGGGCAGCCGCGCCCCCCTACCGCTTCCAGTTCGACGCGAGGTGGCCGTTCAGTCACCCGGCGGCGTGGTGGAACCAGAGGCAGCAGCAGCACCAGCAAGCGGAGCCACGACGGCCGAGAGCAACACGGGCGAGTCAAGCTGGGCCGGTTCAACGCGCTCGAGTCGATCACGGGCTCGCCGTCAGAGCAGCAGATGGCAGACCCGAGTGCTCTCTCTCCGTCAAGCAGTCAGCCAAATCCACAGTCTATCCCAATTATATCTAACTAGGTAGCTCCCCATTCAGCCTCCTCTTTCCGCTCTTCTTCTTTTCCCAAAAGTTCTTCCTTATCATGTGCTCTTATCAATATTAGATCAGTTGGTAAAAAAATTCCCTTGCTAGATCACTTTTGCGCTCGCAATAAGATTAACGTACTTTTTCTTACTGAAACCTGGGCAACCCCCGATTCTGTTTCCGACGCAATGCTTTCTCTCAACTCAAATTTTAATGTTTATCGAACTGATAGAATATGCGATAATTTTGGGGGTGGCGTCTGTATTCTAATAGAATCTTACTTGGCATCTTATCTAGTTCACTCTATGTCCTTTGGCATTTACTGCCGACTAGTCTCTGTTGCAATTACTTTTGACTCGTTTACTACCGTGTTTCACTGCACTTATAGGAGCCCCTCATGCCCTTTAAGTGACTTTGATGCCTGCTTAGATGTTATTCACAACTCTATCTTAGATACGGGAAATTTTAATCATATCATTGTAGGAGATCTTAACTGTCCTGAAATTGACTGGAAAGCGTACAATTCTCTCTCATCCTCTGCCTCTTCCGCCCTCTCTCCGTCCTCTGATTCTCTACTTTCTCTTTGTTATGCACACGCACTCACTCAACATGTGGCCTCACCTACAAGACAGTTATCGCTTCTTGATCTTGTTCTCTCGACCGATAATTCTATCGTCGGTCACTGCGATGTCCTCCCCCCTCTCCCTTCCCTAGACCACTCGATTGTCTCTTTCTCTGCTTCTTTTCCATCTCTCCCCACTCCTTCATCTTTCGTCGTACGTGATTTTAAGAACACGGATTGGAAACGTGTCAATCTATTTCTGTCCTCGATCAATTGGTCCATTTTGTTGAACTCTATCAGCGATATTGACCTTCTCTATTCGGCTTTTTTAGAAAAGGTTCACCATGCCATAGATAATTTTGTTCCATCTCGCATTATAACAAGATCACATCCTAAGTTCCCCACTTGTGTCCAAAGATTAGCACGTAAATGTGACCATCTTTACAGCCAAAGGTTTTTGTTAGGTCTCTCTCCTTTCTTGCAAGCCTCTAGAAAATTTAAGAAAACCCTTTACAGCTATAGGAGACAATTAGAGACTCGCATTTCTTCCAAGGGTAACATGCGACTATTTTATCGTTATTCGAATGGATGTATTAAGGAGAACTCCCAAATTGGACCACTTAGTTCCCCCTCCGGTCTCTGCACCAATGCTGCCGATAAGGCTCAGGCTTTCGCTAATTATTTTCAGCATTGTTTCGACTCTCTCTGTGTCTCTCCCCCTCCGCCAAGTGATGTTCCTTCGCCTAGTTTTTCTGGTCTTGATTATGTTGAATTTTCCTCCGACCAAATTTACAGAGCCCTTTCTAAGTTGCCAAACCGTAATTCTACCTCTCCCGATCGCATCCCATATATATTTCTTAAGAAGGCGGCTGCCTCTCTTACTGCTCCTCTCACTATTCTCTTCAGCCGAATTATGATGCATGGTACTATTCCACTTGTTTGGTCCCACGCCTTGATTCGCCCTGTTTATAAACGAAAAGGTTCTCGTCAGGATTGTTCCAATTATCGACCCATATCTCTAACATGTTCTCTGTCTAAGGTTATGGAACGTTTGATCGCCCGTAGAATATTTTGCTATCTAGAAGAGAATTCCATCATCTCTCCCTATCAGTTTGGCTTCCGGCCAAAACATTCCGTTTCAACTGTTCTGCTCACTACCCTTAATGATTGGCACTCTATCTTAGATTCCAATAACTACATTAGTGTTGCGTATATAGACTTTAGCAAGGCATTTGACTCAGTTCCTCGTCAGCACCTCCTTTTTAAGCTTTCTAAGGTTGGTATATCAGGGAGCCTGCTTCGATTTCTCGATTCGTTTCTCTCTAATAGAATGCAGTCAGTTGTTGTTGATGAGGCTGTCTCACCTACCTATTCCATACATAGCGGAGTTAACCAAGGTACATGCCTAGGTCCTCTATTGTTTCTGATTTATATCAATGACATTGTTGACTGTATCCCCTCTGGCTGTAATTATACTATTTACGCCGATGATGTCAAGCTTTATACCTACAACAATGCATCTCTCTTACAATCTGCTCTAGATTCTGTGGATTCCTGGGCTATTAAATGGGGTCTCACAATATCTCTTGATAAGACTGTCATAATGACTATTGGAAGCCACCCTACCTACTCATTCTCTATTAGAGGTGTTTCCCTGCCAATCGTCTCATCGTTCAAGGACCTTGGTATTACTTACGATTCGGATCTCTGCCCTAATGATCATATCCGTGCAATTGCTAGAAAGGCGTCAGCTAGATGTTCTTATATTCTTCGCTCGTTTAAAACTAGAAATCTCTCTATTCTTTCTCGTCTTTACAAAGTGTATGTACTGCCTATATTAGACTCTTCATCTGAGATTTGGAACCCGTCTTCCACGATGTTTGTCAATCTGCTAGAAAAAGTTCAGCGTAGTTATACTAGATCCATTTTTAAAAGAGTAGGTAACCCATTATCATATCATGAACGGTTGAAATCCCTCGGACTCTTATCTCTTGAACACCGCAGACGTGTAACAGATCTAGTCACCACGCTTAAAATAATGCGAAAGCTCACTCCAATTGATCCCACTCGCTTTTTCCATTTGCCCTCTAGATATTCCTCCAATCTTCGTGGACACTCTTTGAAGCTCTCTTTCCCTCCATTTCGCTCTCTCCGCTCCAGACGTGCTTGTCTCTCTTACCGTATTGTCCGTCCTTGGAACTCCTTACTAAAGCAGCAAGTATCCTCCCTTTCACTTTCATCTTTTCGTAGCAGTTGTGCCAATTTATGTATCTGAATTCTTTTTCTACTTCTCTTTTTTTTCCACTTTCTTTCCCCAATTGCTTGACAGCGTGTCGTCCGTTTAGACTTACACTGTTTCTTACTTTTACCTTCTCAGTCAATGCGATAAAGAAATTCAAATTCAAGCAACCATCAGCTGTAAGAAGAGCCATATGGCAACGGGACATCATGTTCCACTGCAATGGTAGGAGGAGATGAGCATTACTACATTTCTAACACAAATACAGATGAGATATGGTAGAGGAATCTTCCACTGTATGGATTCTTCCATTGGATGAATTCATTTGTTGTGTGTCTGCAAAAATAAATGCTGCAATAATCTTTTAATTTGCAAGAGTTGAAGAAGTGATACAGAGATTAGTGAAAATACATACATATGTAGACGTGTAAAACAACATATCATATATGATATTGCTTTGAAAATATGGCAAACCCGTTTATCGCCAGAGAGGAGTTTGAAGTCGTCAAAGGACGAATTGGCAAGGTCTAAGAGCGTGGCCGCCATGATCTTATGCACTATTTCCATGCTTTGAAACAACACAGGTTGATAGGGCTGGAAAGGATGCATTGCAAGACGAAGAGACGCGAGGTCTGCAGATACACCTGAAAATGTAAGAAGAATTGTTTAAAAAAAGAGGATCTTTTACATAAAACACTATTTGTAGTCCGCTAACGATTAGACTGGTAAATATTCGAACCATATCTGACGAATCTATGGCAAATGCCACTGAGAAGGACGGCAAGAGTAGGCTGAGTTCGCACGGATCATTTGAGCGGCGCCCTTTACAGAATCGCAGACGTCGTCGAGGGAACTCTGAATGGAGCCGGCGATGCGGCTACTGGGATACGGTAGTCACACCGGAATTGGCTCTTAACCTCGATACTATCCTCTCTCTTCGTATTCAGCTTGTCGGGGGAGCAGTGGACACCATTTCTGGCGCCGACGGCGGACTGATCGGAGGCGTTGGCGGCGTCCTCGATGGGCTTTCTGGATAATGTTCTTTCATCTGTCACACGAAGAGTGTGAATATTCTAGAAAGAACTCTGACGATTTCTTTATTCATTCGTAGCATCTAATCTAACTATTAATAAAGCGCTAAGCGTGGGTATGTAACAGTTTTCTTCTGGAACCTTCCATGCTCCTCCCGGTTTAATTACCCAAGTTTGAGGTATCCAAATAGTAAAAACCACTTCGCCCGTTGCGACATTTCTATCACTACGAATGTGGTGACTTTTGCACCTAACGTCTTACCTCGGTACGGGGAACATTCCAGAACGTTCCAAAAGGGGCTGAGTTTGGCCCTGGGACGGGGAATTTTCCATAACAATCCGGAAGGGGCCAACGTCTACCCCCCGATACTGGGAACATTCCAGAAGGTTCCTGAGGCCCCGAGGCATGGAATTTTCTAGAACATCCCGGAAGGGGTCAACGCCCGCCCCCCGTCCTTGGAACATTCCAAAAGGTTCCATAAGGGACCCAGTTTGGCCCCGGGACGTGGAAATTTCCAGACTGTAAAGGAGCAATGTCTGCTCCTTCGAACGTTCGCGAAGGTTCCGGAAAGGACCGAGTTCGGACCCAGGACATGGAACTTTCCAGAACACTCCGGAAATGACCAACGTCTGCCTTTGGTCCAGGAAACATTCGAGGAGGTTCTAAAGGAGGCCGAGTTATGCTCTAGGACGTGGAAATATCCAAATAAATCTGAAGGATCACAGAGCAACATTTCGAAAGGAGCACAGTCTGGCCCCGGGCGGTATATTCCGCTCCCGGTTCCTGGAACTTTTCAGAAGGGTGCCTGGAATTTTCCAGAAGATTCTGGAATTATCCTATTCCTCCCTACGAAAATCTACAATGCCGACTTCATCGAAAGAAAAGTTAGATAACGAGCTGATTGTAAGCAACGAGCCGGTGAAGCGCGCGCGAACCGGCTGGTATCATGATAAAGAATATATCTTGGCATCAGTTATTGAAAAGCGAGTCGGACAAAGAAGTGGCATCGTATCGACAATGAATCAACTATGTACATAAAATCCGACAACATAAATCTAACGCAATTATCTAAGTATCATTTTCGCGGAAGCCAACAAGTATGGAATACAAACAAAATGGTGCTTACACCATTCCTATAATGTATTCACACCTTCTCATGACTTGCGTAGATGATTCTCTAGATAAAACAAAACATTAAAAAAACATCATCATGAAAATCATATGCGCAATCAGACCTCCCAACGCTTTTCATTGCAAAGAGTTGACAATCTCTGCGATCGGCCTCTCTCTTCACTGTCTCTCTCATTCTCTCCCTCTCCCTACCTTCTTTACTGTCTCTCTCATTTTCTCTCTCTTTCTCTCTCTCGTTCACACATACTCTCTCAATCTCTGTCACTCTTTCAATCTATCCCCTCCTCGCTTTCTCTGTCGTTCTCTCTCTCTCACTTCCGGGTACAAACAAGACAGCAACACCAACGAATCACTGGTTATTTCCCAGACACGCCCCTTGAATCGTCGTCCTCCATGTTTTCAACAACAACAATACAGCCAAAACACGTTCTCAATGCTTTATTTCTTGTGAGTTGGCTCTAAGGTGTTTAAGGAGATCTAAGGCGAATAAATAGTGACTTGTTTTTCGCCATATTTGGTAAGGTTGAGCTAGAACCTTCGATTGCAAGTGCCCGAAGTCACAAAAATCTCCCTGCTCTATGGAAATTAAAAACATTCTCTACTTTGGATTCCCGAATATTTTATTTTCAAAAACATTTAGCAGGACCAAACCGTGTCCGTCGAGGCCATCCAACTCAATCACTTAAAATGCATACATATGATGCGCACAACCAACATTGGCCGGGTTTTGCTTATATATCTTTATTCGCATACATGATGTTACTTAGTGCGAGAACATTACAATGGCTCAGATGCACTTACATGTAAAGCTAAAGATAATGACAGAACAAAATGCAAAACGAAGGAAAAGAAAAGAAAATTACGAGAGAAAAGAAAAAACGAGAAAGAATAAAGGGATAAGAAAACAGGCAAATCGAATGTATGATGACAAACAAATTATTTGCGAACCATTAAAGCGTTGTTTTTAAATGAATCAAAAGAGAGAGAAAAATCGCAATCGGATAGACCATTAAGCACCTTGAATGTTTTATGAACAATTGAATTATTAAGAGTATTGTCACTAGCCCTAAAAGTTGGATATAGCTTGAAAGATCTACCCCTGGTTCGGGAGGGAACAATGTTGAAAAATACTGACAAAGGCAAGTCAGAGTGACCAGAACAGAGCGAGAACATAATTTTATAACATGCAATTTCTCTGCGAAGTGTGAGCGATTGGAGGGAGAATTTGGAGCATGCATTTTCATACAACAAGAACTTAAATCGACAGCGTGCATACAGACGTCTAAGGAAATATTTCTGGACATTTTCGATCAAGTTAACTTCTCGAATAAGATGGGGGTCATAAACTGGAGATGCATACTCTATAATTGATCTAACATATGCAATATATGCAGCTACAAGAGCTTTGGCACTGCGAGAGCGTATGCAGAGGAAAAGAAAATTGGTGCGCTTATTTGCCTTCTTAACAATATCCATAATATGTGTTCGAAAAGAAAGATTGCTTGCAAAAAGTACACCTAGATCCCTAACATATTGCGGGTTTGAAATTGGAGAACCAAATATGGAAAACTGCAGCCTTGGGTTAGTACTTCCGAAATGGAGGAGAGCGCATTTATGTGCATTGATGGAAAGCTGCCATATTTTCACCCAGTCTTCAATGCAAGATATGGCATACTCGAGGGGAGAGGAAGTGGGATCCCTAGTCGGAAAGATGCTGATAACCTTCAGATCATCAGCAAAAAGGAAAGGAATGAATTTATTGGAATCAGTAACATTATCACAAATATCATTAATAAAAATCAGGAAGAGAAGAGGACCTAGTACGGTGCCCTGTCCTATTCCAGACAGAACTGTGGAGGGCGGGGAAAGAACATTTTCTAACGAAACAGATTGAGTGCGATCATGCAGCCAGCTAGAGAGCCAATGATGCAGGTTGCCACAAATACCATATGAATTAAGCTTTGAGAGCAACTTAGGATGAGAGACAGTATCAAATGCCTTTGTAAAATCTATGTGCAAAACATCAAAATTATATTTCTTAGCATGGAGTTCTAGGAGCTTATTTTTATACAACAGGAGTTGTAAGGTCGAGCTGCGATTCCGACGAAAACCAAATTGGCTGTCGGAGAGAAGCCTATTTTCGGAGAGAAATTTATATACAGAAAACTTTACAATACGTTCAATGCACTTAGAAATGGAACTAGTAAGGGAAATGGGGCGATAATTGCACGGCTGATCTCTTGCGCCTTTCTTGAATAATGGCCTAATTATTGCCTTCTTCCAGGCTAATGGAACTTCACCAGATATAAATGATGATTCAAAGATAAGCGAGAGAGGGAGAGCAAGAGAGGTTGCGCATTTCTTCAAAAACAAAGATGGAATTAACTCAGGACCAAGCGAAGTTTTAGATGTCATACCACGCAGGAATCGCTCGACAATATATGGAGAAAAGTCCACATCATTGAGAGAAAGAGATGTACGGGGGGAGAAAGGAGGAAGAATACCATTATCATGTGTGAAAACAGAATCAAACTGTGTAGCCAGAGCTGCCGACTTTTCAGCAGGAGCTGAAGCAATCGAGGAATCAGGCAAAGAAAGAGATGGAATAATAGCTTTGATAAGATTGCGCATATGAAGAAATATACCATTTCTATTGGAAAGAATGCGCTTCTTCTCTTTAGCAACGTATTCTCGGCGAATGTGATAGCGAATCTTATGACATACATTGTTATACTCTGCGAGAGAGGCTCTGCGTTTCCACAGTCGATGCTTAAGCTTAATGAGGCGCGCTATAGTTCTGTTATGCCTTACAGGAGAGTTGGCATGCGCGAGTGGAATGCAAGTAGTAATAATTGAATTAACATAAGCTACAAATCTATCATACATATTGTGAACAGAATCCCTCACTTGAAGAATGTGATACCAATCAGAAGAAGAGAGAAAAAAATTTGCTAGAGCGTAGTTTCCTTTCCTCCAGCTGAGTCGCGTGTTATGCCTGTCAGTATCGTTCGATCAAGGCCTGCCCTAGGAATTTTTTTTCGAATTTCTTAACCAAAATTGATTATAATATACAACTCGACGTGGTGAACACAATAGGCTGTATTTCAAAGGTGAAAAAATTTTTCCGTGCGAGACCCAGTACCGTAATCTTATAAATTCGATTGGGCATAAGTCGCTTCAAACTTATTATTAGAAAACCATCGAGCTATCATTGGATAGCTCATTGAACGGGCTTTAATTTTGATCTTGGAAGATATTTTCTAAAAATTTGAAATTAACCCTAAAACACGGCCCTAAACATTTTCGAAGGAGGTTTTTGGCCAAAATATGCATTTTGTGTTCATTTCCACAAAACCGCTCCAGCATATTCTTAAAGTACTTGAAATTTGCTACAACACATGTCTCTTTCAAAAAAATAGAAGGTACCAGGCCTAGATTCCGAAGCGTTTGAACATGATAATGTGTAAACTGTAACACCGTGCAAGCGCATTCTTCGATCCATAACTGCGTTCAATGTCAATATTACAAAATCGTAAGAATAACACCAAAGAGCTCTCACGGAAATCTTCAAATGTTGCATACATTATTTTATTGAAAAGTTTCAATTTATATGGGAAGTTTCGATATGTACGATTAGAAGACTTAAAAAACTACTTCAACATTTTCGCCTGTCGAAGCATACATCATAAGAAAGAGGATGAAATTTACTACAAGATGAACCCCTTTCAATGGAATTCCATGCATACGATCTTTTGTTATAAATCATAAAAGCAGTGCCAGTAGCGTCGCTGTCATTTCTCCCAAGAATTCACATTTTAGGTTATTCGAATTAGAATATTACAATCCTTTTTTTCTACAATTTTTCCAAAAGGCCTTGTTATCTTACTCTTATGGCTCATAACAAAAGATCGTATGCATGGAATTCCATTGAAAGGGGTTCATCTTGTAGCAAATTTCATCCTCTTTCTTATGATGTATGTTTCGACAGGCGAAAATGTTTTTAAAGTAGTTTTTTAAACCTTCTAATTGTACATATCGAAATTTCTCATATAAATTGAAACTTTTCAATAAAATAATGTATGCAACATTTGAAATCCGTGAAACATCCGTGAGAGCTCTTAGATGATATTCTTACGATTTTGTAATATTGACATTGAACGCAGTTATGGATCGAAGAATGCGCTTGCACGGTGTTACAGTTTACACAGGATCATGTTCAAGCGCTTCGGAATCTAGGCCTGGTACCTTCAATTTTTTTGAAAGAGACATGTGTTGTAGCAAATTTCAAGTACTTTAAGAATATGCTGGAGCGGTTTTGTGGAAATGAACACAAAATGCATATTTTGGCCAAAAAGCTCCTTCGAAAATGTTTAGGGTTGTGTTTTAGGGCTAAATTCAAATTTTTAGAAATTATCTTCCAAGATCAAAATTAAAGCCCGTTCAATGAGCTATCCAATGGTAGCTCGATGGTTGTCTCATAATAAGTTTGAAGCGACTTATGACCAATCGAATTTATAAGATTACGGTGCTGGGTTTTTTCACCTTTGAAATACAGCCTATTGTGTTCACCACATCGAGTTGTATAGTATAATCAATTTTGGTTAAGAAATTCGAAAAAAAATTCCTAGGGCAGGTCATAATAGGGCAACGCTCGAGTCTTACTGACATCCTCTCTTAACACATTGGTTCACGTGCCCGTTCTCCAAGCCACAAGTTTCTGTGGAGAGAGGCGAGATGCTGTAGCTCCATTTCTGTGGGTTGCTTACACCGTACTTTTTAGCTATCGTTGTAGGAGTTTTTCCCTTATGATCTCCTTTAATATAATGTGACAACATTTGCAAAACATATCACAATAAATTAATTCTTTATTTGATCTCGGAAGCATAGACTTTAGCCAATGATGTCTTGTCTTGCCAGAGGGATGCAAAACAAAAGTATCGAGACACCTAGTGGGTGGAATTCGTTATTCAGACTTTCAAATATGTCTCGTTTTTGTACCCGAAATTTCTTGTAGATAAATGAGTTCTCATCTAGTGATCGCCCTAATGGTCAAGTAATGTTGCTATTATACGGGCAGTTTTTTGATGCTAAATTATTCCATAATACTTGGCAAAGGTACTATCGAATACTTTGGCTTAGAAACATGGCCGATGTCGCTCTATAGTCGTCATCGATGATTTCTTCTCTTCTGCTCCTTCTGCTGCTCCCTTCGAAAGGTCTTTCCCTCTGGCCATGGGTCATGACCACAACCACTCCGTCTACCGCGACATGTTCGTAGGAAACGTCAATTTAAAGCAAATATACATTGCTATCTTTCTCTATTTTTCAATTTTCCCTTTAGTCCTCATTGCATCCTAACTGCTACTGCGACTGTTCTCATTAAAATAAACTCTGTTTCTCTCATTCTCTCTCTCTCTCCTTGTGTCTAACTCCTCTCCCTCTCTTTATGAACCCTGCTCTCTTTCTCTCTCTCTCTCTCTTCAGTCACCTGCGCGAACGGCTGCACGTATCGCACGGTCGCGGATGGCGCGTGTGGAGCCTCGACAACGTGCACGAACACGACGAGCGCCACGGCCAACACTGCCTCGTATTGCAACATTGCCTGCACCAATTCGGAGTTTCGGCTAAGGCCATTGGATTCTAGTTTCAGCATCTGATATGGACTTCATTATTTGACAGCTTCTACATGTTTCGTTAGGCAGAATTTTCACCACCACGCTACACCAAGGTGTGCGTAAATAAAGTATATATAAGTATAACATTTTATACGATTATTCTCAATCGAGGACACAAACAACCGTCTCTTTGATGTCCAGGACAATTTCTTGTCCAAGACATTTCACATACACTTGGGAGACATGTCAGGGACAAATTTTATAAAATGAACAGCGAAGGGAGGTTTGTTATCTTTTATGACATGCACATATTGCATGTATTGTGTATTTGATTTCCTCAACTATTTTGGAGGTTGTCGAGTTACATCTTAAACTTCGGGAGGCAGCCACAGTGTCCGGGAATAATTACCCGGGAAAAGTTTACTTTGCATTACGGTTTTCTGTTTGGCTTCACGGCAAATGTAGAAGAATGATGGAAAAGAAGTGTATCAAACAAAGCAAACGGCAAAGATTCAGTGGGTGGCTTAGCCGAACAGGACCAATCACATGTCGTCTCCGACTCCTTCTTCTCGTCCGATCCCTCCTTCTTCACCTGCTTCTTCAGACGAGTCACCGCCAGCTTCAGCTGCAATCACAACAAGCACATCAATACAAGCAACAATAAAATTTTGAAAAATAATGTTGAAGAGAGAGGGTTAAGGAAAAACACGATTGCTTGTGAGGTAAATTAATATGAACTAAAAGACCCTTTAACCAACAATTCTGGAAAAGACGATTTAACAAACATTTCTTTGCTTTACTATAACTTAGTATAACAGGAATATCATTCAATACTTGCAAGAATATTTTATAGCCCACTTTAGCAAACTCACATGAAGAAAAATGGGATGAATAAGCAAAAAAATTAGAGAAAAGAAGGAAGCGTGCACCATTATTGTCTGCGTCGTTAACAACGGAACTGAGGATGTTCTGCAAGTAACAAGTGGACGAAGCTGCCTTTCCACCAAGGACGCCTAGACGTAACGCGCATCTTCTGAAAGCTGAAAGAATTTTTCTATTCGCGGTCAAGAGAGCGGAGCTCATCTGTTTGAATAATCAAAAAGACAGAATTAAGTAAGCAAACCGACAATTGATGCAAAGTAAAAAAACTCTTTTTGAAAACTGCTTCTCATGCCAAAAGTAGCACCTACAGTACGTATAAACAGTACGATTGGGCGTACAATGCGACGAAGGCATAAGTTTTGTCTCAGAGACAAGAAATGACATTCGGCGTGTTTGTTTTGCCTCTCTTTAAATTGCATACTCTCTCGCCTTTCCAGGATGTCTTGGACATTGTCCCAGACATTCTCGATGTCTTGGACATAATATTTTTATAAAATGTCCGAGACATTTCAAAGACATATGAGAGACAGATGCGAGACCCGTGTATTAACATAGGCATTTTCCTTAGTGTCTAGGACATTTGTCTGCCACCCCAAAAAATGTCCTGTACATATCCGAGACAATTGTCCGTGTCCTCGAGGGAGAATAATCGTTCGGCCGATATTTACACTTATAACTGAAAATACCCATCCAAATAGACATTATTTGTTTGCAATTTGTGAAGTTCAACGCGGGCATCATGTTAACAAGAACCAAATATATATATGTGCATAGATGCATACATATGTACATATGGAAGTATGTACATATGTTCAGGTCCATATATATTAATTGATTTTCCAACAGATGGAATAAAAATTAAAAATAATACATAGATATACTCACCACCAATCCCATCCACAAATGCACACAGTACCTATCGCCGGACGCGGGCGGAGCGTGGGTGTCTACGCCGCTTACGTCGTTTGCCTGCATGGAAAACGACTTGCAATGGACGGGCCAAGGCCAGTCCATTGCAAGTCGGCACGGTATTCATTTTACACTATTTGCAGGAGGAAAAAGTTATATCTCAATGGAAAAAGTTATATTGCAGACTTTTAGTGACATTAATATAAACTTTTTACTATTTACATACGTACATACATACATATGTGTATGTATGTACATATATTAAAACCTCCTTCCACTTATTTTCTAAAGAAAAATTAGGTTTTTTTAAAAATTAAATTCAGTTCTAAAGAAAAATTAGGTATACTATTTGTATCGAGCTACCGATATCTACTGGTTAGACAAATAAAAAGAGATATATTTGAGATCTTCATGTGCTGCGATCCCCAGACGACCACCACCACTGCACCGACAACGACTACGACAACGCCGGTTCCCGGTGCACTCCAAGGTAGCCTCGACAAAACTCACCAAATTTCGGTCCCATGCCCGAAATGAGCAGTCGTAGCTTGAATATATGTATGTATATCGATTTTGAGAAGCACCACTCGCGCATTGCAGTGACGTGCATGAATGGATGCTCGTACTGGACAGCTCCTGACAACGAGTGCGGCACAATCACGCCATGCTACAATGAGACGGCCATCATTGTAAACGCGGCGGCGGCATGCAACCTGACATGCTGAGCCAGGGGAATTGTGGTATTCGTTTTGTTGAATGAGTATTTCATTTATTTATTATTAATCAATTAATTAAATGCCTTAGTTAGACTGTGATAACCGAAGGAGATATTTTCTCGACTAACGAGAAATGCGAAGAGAAAATTTAAGAGATAGAGAGTGAGAAAAATTTGGAGAGGGCGGATGCGAGAGAGCGAGAGAGAACCTTGACGGTGAGAGAACGTCAGCTGTGAATTTGGAGGAAATCATACTGTATTATTGCGTTTGATTTATAATTGCGCCATCCAATGTATGTACTACATACATGTCTTTCGACTTTTTTAAAGCAATCGTATGCATCTTCTGCATGCACGACATCGGTTCTTTGACCAATACATCGATGTGCACAATCAATATCTATTTGACCCTCTCTCCCTCATTCTCTTCTCAACTGAATTGTATTCCGATGACTTGTTTGACTTGAAATATGCCATTGCACCGTAGTTTTCAGTACGGACTGCCGGATGGAAGATGGGGCTTCCCTGGCGTTAACCAACTGACGTGTCAGACTCCATCTCGGGATACGTGGGTCGCCACATCCGCGTTGTCGTACTCGTCGAGCACAGTCTTTATGTGTGCCGACCAGTAGACCACCACAACGACAACAACAACCCAGGCACCGCCGAGAGCGGGCGCACGTCAATGTTAGCTCAAACTATGCATTCTGAGAAGTATGTCATGTCGCTTTGTGCTTTTTTTTTTTACAATATGTGCAACCCTTCGTCCAAATTAAATGTAACGAATGCTACATTCTAGCGTTCTGCTCGAATGGCTGCTCGTGGTGGACAATTCCGATGGCAAACTGCACGATGAGGCCGTGTTATGACGCAACTGTGACCTTCCTCGAAACAGCCGACGCTTGCAATGTAACTTGTTCCGGCGGCAAGCGACTCGCTGTCAGTGAAAGAAACGGATGTGCCTCGATAAACTAGCAGAAGAAACGCAATTGTGAGTGAATAAGAAGACCCTAATTTCTTTCTGAATAAAAGATACAATTCCTTTTCTTGCTACGCAGTACGCGACGACGTCTTCGTCCTCTTTTTGGTATGGCTTCCCGGAGAGCGGTATCTCCTGTAAGACTACCACTCCTGACAGATGGTATTTCACACCGTCAACAAACTTCATGACGAATTCGAGAGTGCTAATGTGCACCGATTGGACGACAACGCAGGCGCCTCCAATGGACGGCGCGATTAAGGGTGCGCTATAAATAATTACAAAGGTATTAGCCAACCTGAAGATGCCGCAAGAGGGGCAGTTCGCCATAAATTGTAAAGAAATTAGGAATTAAGAAAAGCAAATACAACTTTAGCAAAATGCCAGAATGGCTGCTGGTGGTGGACGACGACGCCAGACAGCTGCGGCTCACTTAATCCCTGCTACAACGCCACCTTCCCGGTTGTCGACCAGGCGGACATGTGCAATATGACATGCAGTGCCGGCAAGCAGCTCGTGGTCAGTAGTTCTGCACCTTTCTAGAGAAAGACTCCAAGAGGAGCGCGTTCGTTCTTACAGTACGCGACATCAACGGCTCCCACGACGTGGAGCCAATTCCCGAGTGATGCGCTAACATGTAAGACGGCCATTCCGAACAGGTGGTTCGGAACTCCGACGACGTCCTACGCGGCAGGTACCAGAATATTCATGTGCACGACTACGGAAGCGCCTCCAATAGCTGGTGCCCGCAAAAGTTAGCGAACATATTTCTGGTTATAATATGTATCCATAGTAATTAGGACGGGCCCAAAATTCCCATGCGTATATTCCAAAAAAAAACATAAGTAAACTAATGTTCACACACACACATTTCAGCGTCGTACCAGAACGGCTGCTATTCCGGATAATTGCGGAACGCTATCACCTTGCTACAATGTAACTTATGCAAACGTTGACCAGACGGACATCTGCAATATGACGTGCAGTCGCGGCAAGCGACTTGCTGTCAGTGAATGAACAGTTCATACATATCTTCTTGGTTCCGGCCGAATAAAATTCAATCGATCAAATCTATCAAAAAGAAGATTTTCAGCATAGCGTCTCGTGCAATTGGTCGTTCCCGACGGTTATAGAGCAGTCGTGCAGATCGAACAATCCGGACCAGTGGTACTCATCATCATCAGTGTGGTCGAACCTCGCGTCGTCCAATACAGTCTTCGCGTGCACCGACTTTCCGACGACCACTACAGAGACACCGTCTACGACGACTACCATACCCTACGTGGGCAGCGACGGTTGGCTGCAATCGCGATGATTTATCTAGCACATATCAGTGATTCTTACTAATAATAAAGCGCGTAGCGTGGGTTTGTAACAGATTTCTTCTGGAACCTTCCATGCTCTTCCCTTGAAGTGTCCAAATTGTAAAAACCACTACGAACGTTGTGACTTTCCTTTCACTACCAACGCGGTGACTTTTGCACCGGCGGCGACTTCTGCCAATGCTTACGAACATGCTAGAAGGTTTTAGAAGAGCACGTGTTTGTCCCCGGGAAGTGGAATTTTTCTGAACATTCCGGAAGGGGCCAACGTCTGCCCCTGATACTGGGAACATTCCAGAAGGTTCCAGAAGGGGCCGCGTTTGGCCACGGGAAGTTGAATTCTCCAGAGCATTATGGAACGGGCCAACGTCTGCCCACGATACTGGAAACATTCCAGAAGGTTCCAGAAGGGACAAAGATCTCCAGAACATTCCAGAAGAAGCCAATGTCTGCCACCGGTCCTTGGAACATTCCAGAAGGTTCCAGAAGGGTACAAATTCTGCCCCGAGACATGGAATTTTCCAGAACATTTCGGAAGGGGCAAACGTTGGTCCCCTTTACTGAAAACATTCCAGAAGATTCGGGAAGAGACCGAGAACAGTCCCGAAACATGAAATTATACAGAACTTTCTGAAAGAGGCCAACGACAGCTCTGGGTCTTGGAACATTCGAGAAGGTTCCGGAAAGGACAAAGTCCGGCCCCCCGGACGTGAAATTTTCCAGAAAATTCCGGAAGGGGCCAACGTCTACTACCGGTACTTTAAACATTCCAGAAGATTTTGGAAGGAACCGAGTTCAGCCCCGTTTCATTTCAACCTGTAGATATAATCTCTCATTATCCAACAAATACATTTCCATTGCTCTCTCTTGAGTTTACGCAGCTAAAATGATGTGGTGCAGTATACAAAGCCAAGTAAGAAAAGTCAGATAGCGAGGCCGCGAAGCGGCTGAGCATCCAGCCGGTGAAGCGTGCGCGAACCGGCTGGTTAGAGACATTCTCGACTACTGACTCGCTCGAGTACCGATTTCCAAAATAGAAAATAGGAATATGCTTCTTCTAAGATTTCGAAATGTAATATTTCTTATAGTCTCTGTGAGTGAATTATCGTGTGTATTCGACGAATCTGCGTCGCTTTTTCGAGAATATTGGGGATATATGGTAAAATGATTTCTTTTTTATGTATTGAGTTTAAAGTCGCTTTTAGTTACATGTGTGAATGGCTGCCGCTATGGCACGACGGTGGATCGCAACTGCAGCGTTGTGAGACCCGTCCATCATTGGTGTCAGAATACCACCTCCTTCGTCATCAACGATGCTACTGAGTGCACAGTGCAGTGTCCGCCGAATAATCTTGTATTGGTGAGTTTTAACAAGAAACAGAGGTCCACGGCGAGTAATTTAATTGTGGCTTATTAAGCATCGACTCGATCATCTCGTCGTAAATCTTAGATACAGAAAGTTTTACCGATTTTATCTTATCTTTTCAGATATATAATCATTTTAAAATCCCACGGCAAACAAATTAGCTACTGTAGGCATTCTTCTACTTTGCAACTCTCTCTTGGGGGGGGGGGGCGAGACTGTACAGTACTACAGAACGTACGAATTGCGCTAGAGAAAATAATTATTCTCCAGATGTTTCCTTGTATGGTTTTCATCGAGGATTGTCCAAAAATTCTGTAACCACAAGAGAGAGAGAGAGAGAGAAAGAGAGAAAGAGAATTCTGTCGGCAAGTAGCTAGATTTACAATATAATTCTAAGTAATTGCTTTCATTAACAACATCCATGACATTTCTCAGGCCTTTCACGATAGCGCCGTCGGGTGGGTACAGACGGCATATAGAATGATCTCGTGCACTGGCACGGATTATGACTGGAACAGTCCTAACCAGCCGGTCAAACAGACCTACGGCCTCATGTGCAATGGCGACATAGTAAGCCTTATTCTGTCATTCATTTTTTTGGCCAAATGTAGTTGAATTTTTTGCTGCTTTTCTTTTGCTTTCCTTTATCTTTTTTATCTTTTTACGTACATGTTTAATGCTGAACTGCACCGACAGAGGTCTCCTGTAAGAATAAAAAAATATTCAAATCTGCTTTGCTCGTTCCTGTAGTTTGATTTAAATTCCTTTATAAAGTATTACCTCATCCTATAATCTGATATACACAGGTTCCAACTGTTCCGGCGACAACTACCACGACACCTTCGCCAACTTCCACTACAACGCTGTCGCCATCTTCAACAACTTCCCCAGTAAGAATACAAAATATTCAAATCTGCTTTGCTCGTTCTTGTAGTTTGATTTCAATTTATTTAGAAAGTGTTACTTTATCCAATAATCTGATATACACAGGCTAAAACTGTTCCGGCGACAACTACCACGACACTTCGCAAATTTCCACTACAACGCTGTCGCCATCTTCAACAACTTTGACACAGGCGGCGGCCGCTCCAACTGGCCCATGTGGCCAAATCTTCAATGCTGATGGCACTAGTGCAGAAAATAAGTCCGTCTATTCAAATATGTTAACAGTTTTTTTTAGTTAGAGTTATCAAGTTAAGATACTACTTGCATGAAAAAAGATGTTATTAATTGGTAATAAATAATGGCAATAAATGCTAGATGTCGCACTGTCGACTCGGCAGCTGTCTGCATTGTTAGAGAAGACGGAAACTCGACCTGCAGCTGCTCCTCGGCTTACAGTGGCGCCACGTGTACCGTTGGTATGCACATTTATAGAAATTGCTCCATTTAAAATTTATGGAAAAACCTTGACGGTCAGTCCCATTAAATAATCTTTATTAAAATGTGAATAAATAGGTAGTGACTTAATTTGGCAGCACCCTGCGTTCTTTCTGTGTCCGAGCGGGGCGAGCCGTCAAGCTGGCCTGAATGCCACTGCCCGCGTCCGTGTGAGCAGTACACTTTCAAGACCATCGCTTCTCGCAGCCCATATCCACTCAAGGTTTGAAGGATCTTCCTCATTCAATGTGTATAAATGCCTAAATCATTTGGCGCATATAATTTCGTTTCGTAAATCAATTCTTCCGAAAACAGTTCGAAGATATATAAATTTACATCTTTTAGATTTATACGAGTTAGAAATGAAGCTGAATATTTATTATTATTTTATTAGACAGCTTTCAGTCAAAATAATATTCATAAAAAATGACACATACGAATTTGACTTATTGAATTGAACGAATCCCTTGAGCGTGCATGCCAGGAGGGCGGGTTCGAGCAGGCGAAGTGGTATGAGCACTGTCCCACTTTCACGGTTGGACAGAATTTCTCCTCTTTGCTCCTATCACTTATTTATTCATTGCTTGCATAGTTCTTTGGCACTCACTGGAGAATACTATTTTAATATTGTGAAATGTGTGTATTTGTCGAAACCACTCTTTGAAATATTAGCTATTGTTGCTATCTGAATAATTCGGTAGACAAAGTCTTACGAATGTCGACTACTCGCTTGTACTGGCAATCTTGTCTTTGCCAATTAATTGATCGCTTTCTTTGCAGAGTACGGTTCTCGTGACATTCGACACTCTCGATGCAAGCGTCACTGTTGAAGAGCCAAAGATGACGGTTGGTCATGCTCTTTTTTGAGCTTATACTATACTTATTATTTTCACTTTTTTTGCATTTATATATAATGTACGCTTTATTTGAATGCATGAATATTTCTAACTCGTCTTTAGATATGAATGTGATGCACAGCGATTACATGTGCACATATTAATCAAGTTGTCCTCTCTGTATATTTTTTATCTACATATTGACTTTTTAGGCAAACAGAGTAGGCTGATTTTTGTCTGCAGTTGATCAAAACATTTGGCTGGATCGGCGGGATGGGGAGCATTCTGCTCGGAATCTCCATCGCCACATTCTTTGAGCTCTTTCTGTTGTGCGGTTGCAGCGTCCGGAAAACGCCGAACTATAAGACACTTTGAGAACTGCAAGAGAATTCCATATTTTAGACTATTTCAGACAAACCCATTGCGAAATTATGGCCAGGAGGCAGTTAGTACGCATATAATGTTGTAAGATAACTTTCCATTCTACCGCTTTGCGCTATGTATGTATGTATGTCCTCATCACCTTATAAACGGAATATGGAGGCATATAAAGCATGTTATGTTTTTTTATCATACTTGAATTCTAGAGTTCATACAAATACACATTCATTTGTATCTACAGCAATCGCAATATATTATCGAGGAAAAACTAATAGCGCATGCATATGAACTCTAATTGTAAACTTATGACCTAGAAATTTATTCAACATGTTCGAGGTACATATGTATTTACATACGTATTAAGAAAACAAAACATTGTGCGATTCTCATGATGTATTCTACCAGCATGGACTCGCATTACCATGCTTCTTATGTTGTACATAAGTTAAATGGAATAGCGACGCGTCATCCAACGCGTTGCTGCTTCGCGTCGTGCCGCAAATTTGCACAACGATAGTCTCGTCATTCATGATGTCAAGAAGGCGGTAGACCTCAAAGGCACGCACAATCGCGTGCGCAGCCTTTTACAATATGCTCTATTTATAACTATTTCTACTTTTTTCTTCTAATATTTATCAGGAAATATAAATAATATAATAAGTAAAAAAAAAGACTCTGTTGACCTTGAAGGCGCAGACGAGCTGCAGAAGCCTGCAGATGCGCACCGCGCCTTCTTCGTCAGAGAAAATTCCTTTATCGCGGAAATAGCGTTGCAACTCAAACGAAGTCGCAAGCGGTGCTTGGTAGAAAACGCCGCGGCGGCATAAGTGGAGTCGATGTCTCAATCATTATAAATTGCGGCAACTTTTAAATCAGTCGAAAGTGTTATTTCTCATCACTTTGTCCCAGAAAGTTTTCTAGATACGGATATTAGTAAAGATTAAAGAGATCAATTAGCAATTACTGTAGATGCAAAAAATTAGCACGATCAATGCGTGATATTCGTGCTCGGAGAGCTGGACGCTTAAGTAATGCGGGAAAATGGTCCCACCAATGGTCCCGATCGAAGCGTTTTTGATAGGGCATCACTCTTCATCTAGTGAGAATTTTTTTCATCTCTTCATTTGCCTTAATAAAACTATTAAGTTCATTTTTGATTAAAAATTACAGTTTTCAGCCAAAGTTTGGAGAATACACTAATCTATACAAAAGGAGACCTAGCTTTCGTGAAATTTGCTACAAAATACCTTCCTTATAACGAGAATTAAAGGTAACTATTTTTCGCTTCGAATCGAAACGAGAAATAGTTACTTTAAATTCTCGAGACAACAGTATGTATATTCACCAATCCACCGCGTTTACCGGGAATTTTCACCGTATGAATTCGAATATTCTCACTAGATGCAGAGTGATGACCTATCAGAAACGCTTCGATTGGTGTCTTTTTTTTTAGAATTGGTCACCAATGAACCAACCTGTGAGCCGAAACAGCACCGATAGCACTGGCCAATGAAAGTGTTTTAGGCTTTGTAGCAAAAAATAGCTACTTCTAATTTTCTTTGAAAGCGACTTGCATAACGTGAAATTTTACGGTAGTGAAAGTAGATTAATTACTATGTAATGGAGTGGTAATTAGCATGCTGTGGTTTACTTTGTAATGTCTATTTTGCACATCGAGAAGCGTAACATTGTTTCTCTGCCTTCTCAAAGATCAACAAAGTGTGCATGCTCTTCATGGCCACTTGAATACTAGTTGTCAAGGGTGTCCTTTTCCCAACCCTCTTTCCTCTCATTCTTCTTTCATCATTGTTAGCCCGGCACATTTGGTGCATTTCTTTGTTTCTGTTGTAGAGTTCATTCCTGTTTGTATATGCGCGGTGTATTTTATATTCATTCTTACAATTAGCGTTTTGGCTGTTTTAGCGGGTAGTAATCAGTCTCTTCCGGGTGCGGGATGTGGTACTACCAATTTTTTTGAAAATAGCGGGAAAATAAAATATTCGAGAATTCAAAGTAGAGAATGTTTTTAATTTCCTCATTTTCAGGGCAGAGAGATTTTTGTGACTTTGGAACACTTGCAATCGAAGGTTCTAGCCTAACCTGCCAAAACAAGTCGAAAAAAAAGACCTTTTTATTCGCCTTAGATCTCCTTTAAGACGCTTTTTTGGTCATTGATGGCTTCCATGTTTTGTGCTGTTTTCTGGTTCATTTGCGTTTTTTTCTATAGTGTACGGTACTTCCTGGTTGGGTCTTTTGCTTTTTCTTCCAAGCAGCTGAAAAGAATTCTTAATTCGTGCTTCTTGGCGGCTTAAGGACGCACAACCAATATCCTTGGTGATCCGATACAGTAGAGTCTAGATATATAGTGTGTGTGAAAAAGAAAGAGAGTGAGTGAGAAGGCAGATGTTTGCTTGGAAGCATAGACTTTTGCCAATGATGTCATTTCTTGCCAGAGGAATGCAAAACAAAAGTCCCGAGACACCTAGTGAGTGGCTCTTGAGGAGTATGGGGAAATTCGTTATTCAGATTTTTAAATATGTCTCGTTTTTGTTCCCGAAATTTATTGTAAATAAATGAGTTTTCATCTAGTGATCGCCCTAATGGTCAAGTAATGTTCCTATTATTCAGGCACTTTTTTAATGCTAAATAATTCCGTAATACTAGGCAAAGGTACCATCGAATACTTCGGATTCGAAATATGACCGATGTCGCTGGCCAGTCGTTATCGGTTATTTCTTCTGTTTTGCTCCTTATGCTGCTCCCTTCGAAAGTTCTCTCCGTCTGGCCATGGTTCATGACCACAACTACTCCGCCTACCGCGACATGTTCGTTGGAAACGTCTATTTAAAACAGGATGTCCATAAGACTTGAGCAGGGCCCCATTATGGCCCGTCATAGGAACATTTTCGCAAATTTTTCGACAAAAATTTACTTCCTGATACAACTCGACTTGCTCTTCATATTGGAATACCTTTCATATTTTTCATATTGTTTTCCGCGCGGGGCCTGGTTCAGTAATGTTTTAAATTACATTTATCATAAGTCGCTTTAAACTTATTATTAGGCAGCCTTCGAGGTGTCATTGAATAGCTTTTTTCAAAGAGCTTAAATTTACAACTGGGATGATGTTTTCAAAAAATTTCGTTTTGGCCCTAAAAACAGCTCTGAATATTTTCGAATGCAGTTTTTTTTTGCTAAATTAAGTATTTTCTGCTCATTTCTACAAAAGCGCTCTTACATATTCTTAAAGCGCTTAAAATTCAGAGGAATTGAAGCGCTTCGAACCACTGCGCATTTGTCATACCCCCTAGTAAAGTGCTGGTTTATGTTCAGGCTCCTGGGAACCTGAGCGAGATCTTCAATTCCTTTGAGAGAGAGAGTTGTAGAAAATTTCAAGTACTTTTAGAATATGCAGAAACTGTTCTGCGGAAGTGTAAACAAATGCGTAATTTAAACATAAACCTTTAAAAAGAACCTTCGACAGCATCTGGGACCGTATTTTATTGCTGAAATACAATTTTCAGAAACTGTAATTTAAAAAAAAACTTAATCCTTATACCATTCAACTGAAAAGGCTTTTTTTCTGAAGCGGTCAGAAATGAGAACCTAAAAAAGATAATTTGGACGATCCACTGGTGCCTTCCGTTGTCACTGGAGCTTGTTCAAGCGTTTGGGAACCATAGTCCGGGACCTTCAATTCTTTTGAAAAAGACAGATATTGTAGCAAATTTCAAGTGCTTTAAGAATATGTAAGAGCGGTTTTGTAGAAATGAGCATAAAATACTTAATTTGTCGAAAAACTGTATTCGAAAATATTCAGAGCTGTATTTTAGGGCCAAAACGAAATTTTTTGAAAACATCATCTACATGAAAATTAAAGCCCCTTGAAAAAGCTATCCAATGACTCCTCGATGGTTGCCTAATAAAAAGTTGTATGCGACTTATGACAACTGAAATTTTTAACATTGCTGTTCCGGGTCCCGCACAGAAATTTTTTTAAGTTTGAAATATAGCCTATTTTGTTGGCCACATCGAGTTGTATATTGTACCCAATTTTGGTGAACAAACTCGAACAAAAATTCCTAGGGCAGGCTTTGATCGAAGGATACTGACAATTCATCAATAATCAATAATCAATCAATAATCCACTACGTTTTCCTGGTGGTGTGCTTTGTTAGCGTTTTTATTCACTATATCATAGGGGGAGGAGTTCAATTGAATAGTTTATTTATTTGTTGAATAAAGTGACCTGCAATAACGGCTGTTCGTGGTTGACGACGTCGCAAGCCACCTGCGGCAGTGTGCCCTGCTGGAATGCGACGATCGCTGTGCTTGACAACCTCTTCGAATGCACTATGACGTGCAGTGGCGGCATGCGACTTACGGTCAGTGAAAACAGAAATATATTGCACGACATCGTTTGTTCAATCAATCCATCGATATGCACAGTCAATATCTATTTGATTGCTACCCTTTCTCCGTCATTCTTTTCTCAACGGAATGGTATTCCGATGACTTGTTTGACTTGAAATTTGCCATTGCACCGTGGTTTTCTCTTTTCAGTACGGACTGCTGGATGGAAGATGGGGCTTCCCTGGCGTTGACCAACTGACGTGTCAGACTCCATCTCGGGATACGTGGGTCGCCACATCCGCGTTGTCGTACTCTTCGAACACAGTCTTCATGTGTGATGACCAGTTGACCACCACAGCTACAACAACAACCCATGCACCGCCGAGAGCGGGCGCACGTCAATGTTAGCTCAAACTATGCATTCTGAGAAGTATGTCATGTCGCTTTGTGCTTTTTTTTTACAATATGTGCAACCCTTCGTCCAAATGAAATGTACATTCTAGCGTTCTGCTCGAATGGCTGCTCGTGGTGGACAATTCCGGTGGCAAACTGCACAATGAGGCCGTGTCCTTCCTCGAAACAGCCGACGCTTGCAATGTAACTTGTTCCGGCGGCAAGCGACTCGCTGTCAGTGAAAGAGACGGGTGTACCTCGATAAACTAGCAGAAGAAACGCAATTGTGAGTGAATAAGAAGACCCTAATTTCTTTCTGAATAAAAGATGCAATTCCTTTTCTTGCTACGCAGTACGCGACGACGTCTTCGTCCTCTTTTTGGTACGGCTTCCCGGAGAGCGGTATCTCCTGTAAGACTACTACTCCTGACAGATGGTATTTCACACCGTCAACAAACTTCATGACGAATTCGAGAGTGCTAATGTGCACCGATTGGACGATAACGCAGGCACCTCCAATGGACGGCGCGGTTATGGGTGCGCTACAAATAATTACAAAAGTTATTAGCCAACCTATAGATGCCGCAAGAGGAGCAGTTCGGCATAACTTGTAAAGAAATTAGAAATTAAGAAAAGCAAATACAACTTTAGCAAAATGCCAGAATGGCTGCTGGTGGTGGACGCCGACGCCAGACAGCTGCGGCTCACTTAATCCCTGCTACAACGCCACTTTCCCGGTTGTCGACCAGGCGGACATCTGCAACATGACATGCAGTGCCGGCAAGCGGCTCGTGGTCAGTAGTTCTGCACTCTTCGAGAGGAAGACTCCAATAGGAGCACATTCGTGCTTACAGTACGCGACGTCAACGGCGACCTCTACATGGAGCCAATTCCCGAGTGTCGAGCTGACATGTAAGACCGCCACTCCGAACAGGTGGTACGGAACGCCTACGACGTCCTATGAGGCTAAAACCAGAATATTCATGTGCACGACTGCGGAAGCGCCTCCAATAGCTGGTGCCCGCAAAAGTTAGCGAACATATTTCTGGTTATAATATGTATCCATAGTAATTAGGACGGCCCCAAAATTCCCATGCGTATATTCCAAAAAAAAACAAACATAAGTAAACTAATGTTCACACACACACATTTCAGCGTCGTGCCAGAACGGCTGCTATTGGTGGACGTCTCAGCCGGATAATTGCGGAACGCTATCACCTTGCTACAATGTAACTTACGCAAACGTTGACCAGACGGACATCTGCAATATGACGTGCAGTGACGGCAAGCGACTTACTGTCAGTGAATGTACAGTACATATATACATACATATCTTCTTACTTCCGGCCGAACAAAACTCAATCGATCAAGTCGATCATAAATAAGATTTTCAGTAATAAGATTTTCCGCATTCTGTTCTCGCTGAAAACGTTGAAAAAAAGGTAACGAAGACAAAGCTCTATTTAAGTTAATTTTTCTCATAAAGCTGTACAAGACAACACATTTCGTCAACAATCGCGGGGGAAAGAAAGAAGGCTATATTTCTCACGCTTTATGAATTGGCTAATCCATCTTCGACTCCTACTTTACATATATTTTTCCAGTTATCCAAGGTTGGATAGAATGAGTTCGGGAGCAAAGTTTTACCATCGAAAATCGCTGAGGCAAATGTTATGACGCTTGCTAAAAGAGGTGATGAACGAAGAGAGAGGAGAGAGATAAGCAGAAAAAAAACAGATTGAAATAGACAGTTTATGGCTTGCGAAAGTAAAGTTTTGGAGTATCGCCCTCCTCCGGCTACTACGATATGACAAATCACCTCGAGATGGACATCCTGCCGCATGAGCGGTCAATTGGAAGCATAAAAAAGAGCCAGGTCCTCCTACGACAGTCATCATCTGCCACCACTTCCCCTTGTCCACTCGTTCCATGCTTCCATTCGTCTTGCTCATCGCAGCCGCTTTGAATGGCCCTTCATGTCTGTCCGAACATGCGTGCACCAACTAAAACCAATACGCGAGGCAACTGTCTGCCCCGCTAATGACGTGCGGAGAATCGTGTCAGCATAACCTCGCCGGTATTGTCCCCAAGAGTCAAATTTTACTAGCATCTCTCATTGAAAAGAACAAACTACTCAAGGCCACAGGGCAAGTATTTACAGGGTGATCAATGAAAAAGACCTCGCTAAGACGGAAAGGCACTCATTTTTCATGTTCTGGGTAACAGTTTTCTCGCAGTACGTTAAAAACTTAAAGTACTTGCACGATGATTCATTATAAAAATATTTTACGGTAGAGAAATAATGTTTTTTTTTCTCCTCACATTCTACATATATACTGTAACATCAAACGAAACATTCGTTTCGTACCCAAAATTCTTACTTTGCCATGCTTTTTATCTCAGCCTATCGTTCGTACATAAAAGTAAAAAAGTTATTGTCAGACTTGAGGTAGAAATTAGGAAAGAGAAGAAAGTTGTAATAATATTATGCTTAACAATTAAATTTCGAGCAACCGCGACGAGTGCTGCTCACGTGTCGCGCCGCACACTTGTACGATGATATTTTCGTCATTCACGATGTCAAGAAGGCGGTAGATCTCAATGTCACGGACAATCTCAGATGCAGCCTCCTGTAAAGAAAATGCCTAATCTCATGGGTCTGGAATAGGTAACGTTCAAGTTCAAATGATATGTAAATTCGCCATGATCTGCGAGAAAGAAAGTGAGAGAGAATAATTGTTCATGTATTCAACCTTCAATGAGAACGTCAATTGCATGAGTCGACAGATGCGCACTGCACTCTCTTCATCAGAGATCAATCCATCTTCTTGGAAAGAGCGTTGCAGCTCGAAGAGACTTCGTGCACGATGTTTGTATGAAAATGCGGCGACGGCGTCAGAGATCTCTGTATCTTAAAAAAACGGATTGATAAAAAAATCTTAATTCAATTTTTGCTTCTCCATAACATATATGTATTCCAATAAAGTAAGTAGTTGGCACAGGCGAGAGAAATATGCACTTTTAATATTTTAAAACATCAATTAAATTATAAATGAGGCAGTGTGACGTTTTGAGGGCTGGAATAAGGCTCTAAGGCTGCAGATCGGCATCATAAATGAGCTTAAAAATCATAATACGCTGTTATCATGCCCTATTAGGAGCGAAAAAAATATGTGCGTTCTATGTATGCTGAAATTTACTTTTTTTTATTTTTATTTAAAAAAATGCACTATCATAAAGGACTAATTGCGACATATCAGTTGATTCCAAGTAACTACATACATTGCACTTAAATATGTGTGTGTCCTGACCTACTAACTAACTCTCCGTCAGAATTCTTTGTTTTAGATATCCTAATTGTAAAAAAAATACCATTGCTGCAGAACAGCAACACAATCAGGGCGTGAACTTCGCGCTCCGTCATCTGAAGGCGAGCGACTTGACTATATATTTTAGTCATCAGCGTCTCAAAGCGACTCCGAAATATTCTGCAAAAAGTTATTCTTTGTTTTTGAACTTTGATGCATCAGTAACATCTAATTTAATTAATGTTAAAGGAGAAAAGCAGGCTTTGTTTATCAGAACTAGTCGGTTAGTGATAAAAGTCTCGCGAGACAGGAGGAGACCAGAGAGTACAACACAATAATAAAAATGGCTCAGAGAGTCAGAGAAAACTCTTTTTAATGCATACTCCCTCGACTTTTTTCTAATTGGTAGTCCTTGTTAATATATGTTTTCATCATCACTTTGCAGCGTCGGTGTGTCGATCGGGGGCAGGCGCGTCCGCGAAGAAATCGACTGCTGGTGTGTTTGTAAAGTAGAAGTTCATGCCGATCAAGCACCTCAAGATGCTAATTATAACATCATAAGTGTATCTACACATCCATGTACATAATACTACGTAAGTGCATATGTACATACATACATAAGAATGTTTCCCAGACCTATTACTCTCATCTAACATTTCGCTCGCTCCTGGCAGCTTCTGCGTTGTTCTGTAGCAGCCGTCCGCTACAAGAATTGCCATGTGACAGCGAGACATCACAGCAAACTGTAAAGAAACAAGTGGATAAAATATGAAACTCATTAATATCACTCACAAGGGAATGGTCTCGGCTTCCCCCGAGGTTATGAGATGAGCTATGTATATACCATTCGAAAGCTCTCGTCAAGTAAATAACGAATATCGCAATAAAAATTTCCGAACGGATTCTGTTTTCCTGATATTCTCGGAAAACCGGCTTAAATTAACATTTTCACGACATTTGCTAACTTTCTCGACTCTAAGATTGATTTATACGTGTAAGTTGGCCATCTAAAGCCTATTAATACACTTTCTGATCATTTTTGGAGAAAAAAATTTTTTAGGCCAATTTTCACCAAAGGGGGATAAATTCTCTGTTTTATATGGAGCCAAAGTAACTTTTTTATGCCGATTTTTGAGTTTTAAGAAACGAATTCCTCATTTGCAAGTCGTTTTCAACATGAAAAATAATAATTGGCTTATTATATTTCACTGTAAAATGTTCATTTTTTCAAAAACGTTCATCAGTGCCAAAAAGTTCATGTTATTGCCATAAACAGCTCCAGATAAATTATTTCCACCTGAATCTTGTTTACTATGAAGAGCAACTCGGTTACATTCCGTATAAAAAATCCCGTTCGATTCCTCAACTTTTGCGGCTGCAAACGCCTGATTTAAGAATTAGAGGCGAAATCGTCAACTCCTCCACGAGACCATTTTTAGAAAATCCGGTCGATAAATAAAATCCGTTCGGAAATTTTTATTATAATATTCGTTATCTACTCGGCAAGAGCTTTCGAATGGTATATAGCTCATCTCATATCCTCGGTGGAAGCCGAGACCATTCCCTAGTAAGTGCTCCCCTGCTCCTCTTGTGCTTCTAATCTGTAGTGAACTTCAAGTCTTACACTTCTTTCTCATATTTTTCCGTCATAGTAATAATGATATTCAAAATTGATCCGAAATAATGTTTAGATTATTTATTTTTAATCTCGAGAAAAACTGTTGGGCAGAAATCCCTTTGAAAAATATTTATTTTATAAAGTAAAAGGATGAGAAGAGGTAGCCAAATCATTAGCCCGACCCGTTCTTCAGACGTAAGTAGTCGAAAGTCCTCAAATGACGAATTGGCAAAGTCACACAGCGCAGAGGCCAAGATCTTGTGCACCATGTTCAGGCTTTGGAATGAAGCGAGTTGAAGCGGCTGGATTCGATTAGCGAGTGTTAGTATAAGTTTTTCTTCATTAATGCAAACTTGTGAAATGATTTTTTGAAATATGTTATAAAATATAATTGGTCCCACCAGATCTGTAGAGCAGAGGGCGCACCCGAGCGGTTGGGACGGCATGAGAAGGGTGAGTTCGCTCGCGCGACGAAATGATTGCATTAGCCTACAAATTCAGTGTCTCACAAACACGAGAAAAAAGAGAAATACATTACACAAGTGTAAGATCCAAAAAGTGACGAGGTCTTTAATAATATGAGTCTTTAATATGAGTTGTCAAATCTGTGATGTATGTATGTACGTACAGATGGATAAAAAAAAAATAAATTTGCATTGATATGTAGCCTTCTTAATGGAATCGTGCAACTTCTCCACTCACCTGAACCGTGTCGCAACAGTGTTTAGGAGAAGCGGTTGCGTTGGAGTTTCGAGCGAGCGAGAACATTGTGGGATGTTGAGAGCAAGCGACTCGCACTCCTACGTATATATTTGAAATAATACATATACATATGTTAGATATATATATATATATATATATATATATATATATATATATACATATATATCACAAAAATTCAGAAAAATTTTCAGGCGTTCTTATTGCTACATAGAATACAATGTCTGCGCCCCAGAACAGGTAATGAAAGCCAAAACATTATTGATAATGCTAGAAGAACCTCCTCGTTAAAGGCGATAGCACTCGAGACATCCGGTAGATTACATTCGCATTTCTTCTTGGAAGTTGATGCTGAAAACAGCATTTATTGTTATTTTAATTTTAAATTAAAATTTCTTCAAATCACTATTTTACTATTACCTTGACATCCTTTCATCCCGATGGCTATGCATTTGTCCAAGCGGCACTTCTTGCACATAAAGTGTTCTTCTGGAAGAATATATGCAGTTGAAAAGAGTAATATACAGTTGAATAATAAGTAAATATGTTTCCGTATTTAAAAGATCTCCCTGAAAAAGTATGATGAATATTTTGGAAGGTGTTTTTTTTTAAACTTAGTATTGACATATGCATAAAAAACTAGTCCGGCTTGCCTTTGCGAACGGAGCATTTACTATTCCCCTGGCGACAGACAAGAGTAGCACGTCGATGATAGGTACGCTTGAAGAAAGTTGCACATGCTCTAGGAAAAATTAAGTCCAATGAATAATCATACCAAGCAAATAGATAAAGTCATTTTTGAATTTAACTTTCGCGCCAGACACCTCTCACCTACAAATGTCGAATCCAGAGTGAACGCCCGTGACAGGGATGCAACAGATGAGACAATTGCGATGCTTTCTTTTGCCTGGAGTTGACATCGCTGACCTTTATGCGAGTTGTCAGCGTGAAGTCTTAAGAGGATTGCAAATGAAGATTAACTATATTGATTGAAACATCTTGGCAGTATCGTTTCAAATTGCAAGAAGAAGATGTTAGACGGAAAAAATCTTTTGCGACTCAATGATGGCAAGACAAAGTGCAATTATAGTTTCTACGGGTGTGCAGCTCTGACGAAAAAATCAATGTTCATGCGATATCGTGACCAGAGAGAGAGAGAGAGAGAGAGAGGAAGAGGTGAGTAAAACGAAGATGAGGTTTGAAGAGGCAAGGCATGCTGAACGCAGGAAATAGATAATTGTGAACGGGTATGGAGCACACCGCCACAAAAGGGCGAATTAACTGCAGACGAGAGTGGAAAGCGAGTGAGAAAGAGGAAGGGCAGAAGATGGGAGCGAGTGAGAGAGAGAGAAGATGAGAGAGAACAGAGAGCGAAAGATGGGAAAAAAGGCTCTCCAGACACGGAAGAACCCTGGTGCGTAGCAAGAGCGACTATGTAATCTTTTGATTTTCGCCGACAAGTTGAGTAAACACTGAGAAGGAACAGAGAAGGAGAGATAAAAGGGTATGGAGAAAGAGAGAGAGAAACAGAGAGAGAGAGAGAGAGAGAGAGAGGGATAAACAGGGGATAAGGAGATTTTAAAAATAAAGTGGTGAGAAGTGGGTGGGGAAGAGCAATGCTTCGAAAGAATGGGCTAAAAAATGTGCAGTCACAAACACACGAGGAAGCATCAGAAAACGACCAGCGGAGAGCTTTTGAGACGGCTTGCACTTTTTGCATACACGCAGTCTACTCTTCGGCTGGGAAACCAAGAGAAAATGAGAGAGAGAGAAAGAGATAAAGAGAGAAGGAGATAGAAAGAGAAAGAGAGAGAGAGAAAGAGATAAAGAGAGAAGGAGATAGAAAGAGAATGAGAGAGAGAGAAAGAGATAAAGAGAGAAGGAGATAGAAAGAGAAAGAGAGAGAGAGAAAGAGATAAAGAGAGAAGGAGATAGAAAGAGAATGAGAGAGAGAGAAAGAGATAAAGAGAGAAGGAGATAGAAAGAGAAAGAGAGAGAGAGAAAGAGATAAAGAGAGAAGGAGATAGAAAGAGAAAGAGAGAGAGAGAAAGAGATAAAGAGAGAAGGAGATAGAAAGAGAAAGAGAGAGAGAGAAAGAGATAAAGAGAGAAGGAGATAGAAAGAGAAAGAGAGAGAGAGAAAGAGATAAAGAGAGAAGGAGATAGAAAGAGAAAGAGAGAGAGAGAAAGAGATAAAGAGAGAAGGAGATAGAAAGAGAAAGAGAGAGAGAGAAGCTGATGAATTTATGACAAAAACATATTCGCGCGAAAGGATACTACTACTGTGATGCAATACATACTAATATTCGCGACGAATTAAAAAAAAGAAGGTAAAACGAAAAAGAGATGATTGGAGCAAGCGTATGTTCTATTAATTAACCAGAATAATAAATACCTGTAAATCGGATGGCAAACATTAATTGTTCTCCCCTAACAATAAGAAACGACAACCGATCTTTCCATATGCTCTGTGCGGCAATCGCGTCATCGGCAAACTCATCGTGGAAAACCATCTAATGCTTGGTTTCTTTAACGGCAAAAGCGGAATCGAGTTATCGCACAAAAGTTGAATAGTCATCACCGCGGAACACTACTTTTTTTTTACAGTGAACATTTATTTCTTACAATTTTCCTGACTTCACCAACTACTCGTTGACATTTATCACATTAACCTCTGAACCTACTGTTCAAAATTTTTTACCAATGATGAACCATGAAAAAGCTGAAGGAATCAACCTTGACGCAATGAGGCGCTGTTGACCTCTTGTCCTCCGATGTTATAGCCGAGATTAATGAGGCAAACGGAGAGCCTTGATCAGGACTTGTAGATTAGGCTCGTAGCCATCGGGAGTGGGGAAGATTGATATAGTATATGGGCTCGAACATTCGATGCTCATCTGCCAGCATGCCATTCCCGGTGACATCGGCTTTTTCTTGAAAGAATCGTGCCACTTCTTTAAATTGCAAGGAGCTGATGCTCATTTGATTGATAAATTGCATGCAGCCGCATGTATGCATGATCAACAGCATATTGCTGACGATAGCTTCTATCCAACTTCCGTCCATGTGCCAGTCAAGCTGTTCGGCACAACCATTGGCGACGGCGAACGCGCTTGATCACTTGGCGCTGGCCACCTATTCATGGATGTTGCAGCTCTTGTAGCCGAATTCTTCGCCGCGCCCCGTCGACTGCACCGTCGAAGAGTTGTCACAGATAGACGTATCGTATTAGCGGCGTCGACATATCGGCAGCCAAGGTATTCCTCGGGACGGTGGCAGCACGACAGTCGCAATGAAGCACCGGAGACGGCAAAAGTCCATCACTGTATTTTCAAAGTGAAAGTGAAGTAATGCAACAAAAAAAAATTGAGAAATAGAGCGCAGTTATTGCAAATATGATAGTGGCATAATTTTTTTTCTCTGGAAGCAAATAAGTCAGTTCATCACTAATGAGTTCAAATGGCGTTTCATTAATGGCAAGAAGTATCCACGAGTGCCTTTTTCGTAGACTCGGTGAATGAGGCGTTAACTTTTCAAAGAGTACGATGATGAGTTCAACTTCGACCAGATGCAGCAGAGTTTTGTCCTCGAAAGGGACTGATGTTTTGCGAGAACTTTCACTCTAATATCAAAGAGGTTCGAGGATAGGACATACAGCGCTGAACGCTAAGATTGAACATCGTCGACAACTCAATCTGACTTTGAAAATGATTGAATGTTCGTCTGAAGTCTTCATTGTATTTGCTCTTTATTTCGCTCTCTTTCGTTGATTTGGTTATTTATTACAATCTCAGCTGTCGTATTTTAGCCGAGCGTGTTCTTCTAATCGTTGAGCCTTGGTTGTTTTTCAACTTATTTTTGTAGTCCCGAATAGCATTCACATATGAATGTATGTACATCAATTACATATTATTCATTCATATTATTCAAACACATTCATGTTCATACTTACATACGCATTCTTTAGAATTGTAGCATAAATTAAATTTTTTACTTCTGCAAAGGAGAATTGGAAAGTCAACTTTATCAGATACATACATAGATCAGTGTAGCTCTCGCGGCAACAAGTACACGAAGAATTAATTCCTACTAATCTTCTTGCTTTCGTTATGGGATTATCTCCATAATCCCCATTTTTGTTCACATATGAATTACAAAACATTCGACAAGTGAAAGTTTTCACGTGATTTCCGAATCTTTCTGATCCTTTCAGTGAATCTCCCAACCCTGAATTTTTTTTAGCTTCAGTGAGTTTCTTTGAGTGTTTGGATAAATATACGTAAGGGAGATACTTCATCGTATATAAAGCAGAATCTCCTTCCTCGTACATCGGATTCTACAATAACTATGTATATTGATATATGTTTTTATAACGTAATGCTCGCAGTGCATCTTTGAGGTAAATTCTATGTGCAATAAAGATTCCACGGTAGCTAATTTAGCTTGTTGTTTTAACCCTCAGAAAACAATCAAATGCTGACGTTGGACACTCACATCGCCTACACGACGACGACAACGGCGTTGTCGCTCTTCGTGAATGCTCTTCTGCTGACTCTTCTCGTGCTGACGCGCAAGACGAGCTCAGCGGCGCTCGGTGCTGGCTATCGCTATCTCCTCGCCACTTTTGCATGCCTCGACATCTTCATCACCTTCTCTCATCTTGCCATCATTCCGGTTTAATACATACATATCTTTTTTTTTATTTATGGCAAGCAAGAAGGAAAAGAAGGATCTTACTGTAACCCCCTGAATTTTGCTGCTTCCCCGCAGTGCATTCACATGACGCAGTACGGCTTCGTCTTCCTTCCTCTGCGCCTTCTCTCATCGCCAGTCATGACCGGCTTCTACGGCGTGAGCGTAGCCGTGGAGGCCATCGAAAGCACGCTCTTCCTCCTCGCGCTCCACTTTGCCTATCGATACATCTTCGTCTGCCGGTATCCAACCCACTCATTCTTCAAATTCGAGACTCGCCGAGTTTTGTAGACCATCCTGGGCCGAGGGTATCAAGGCTCCAATGTGGGTGCTTCTTGCTGTCGGATCCTTTCTCGTCTACCTCGCACTCTTCATGGTTCGGATGCTGCTAGCAGCTGTTTCATTTGCCTTATTTAACTTTAATACTAGTTTTAAAAAAAAGTTAATAAATTAAATATTACATACATATGTAGCTGGCGCTTTTCTCGTACATTCCGACCGAGAGCGACCGCGCTCTGATGACGCCCATCTTCCTGGAGCACTACGGATTCAACGCCAGCCTCACGGGCTACATGGCCGTCACGTACTTTGTTAGCATTCAAAGGAGGGCAAAAAAAAATAATAATTAAGCATGTTCGAATATCCGCGTGCTATCATTCTTGCATATCACACAAAGTCGTTAAGTAAAAGTGCGAAGGGCAGAGGCCATTTGAGATCTCATGTGATCGGCCTCCTTTTAGAGGATTATTCTCTTTGATTGACGTGTCAATTTGGTTGGTAGTATATAACATGATAAGTATTATATTTTTATCTTGAGCGCTTTGATGGGAATGGTGAGCGAGTCTGGAATTGGCGGACATTATTCTCCATGCTGCTAGAAGAGGTTATCGCCGCTTGTCCATTTCTACCATACTGCTGAATATTTTGATTCCACTTTTTGTTCCACTCTCTCTCCTCCCTTTACTTCTCTCAATCCTCTCTCTTTCGTCTCTCTTCTCTCTTCACTCTCTCTCCCAACAAATTCTCTTAGATCCTAGTGCTGAGCATGGCCGCAATCATCATCTTCAGTTCCATTCGCATCGTTGGATTTCTTCGCTCGACTTCAATTAGCGACCGAAGCCGAGCAATGCAGAAGAGACTCTTCATTGCTCTGCTGGTCCAGGTACATAGCCCGTTACAAGCTCGATTGATCCATTCTTCACTTCTCGATCACTTTAAGGCAGCCATCCCCTGTCTCTTCACATTCATTCCCATAATGGTCATCACGACAACTCCGATGTTTGGTTTGTTTGGAACATGCATTATTTACGGCACGTGAAATGTGTGAAATTTTAAGAAGGCCCCAATTAGTAGACGAAGAAGAACAGAATTGCAGGATATACACAATAGTCTATTTAATATTTCATTCTAAAAGGAGAACAAAAACTCCATCTTGAATTCGCGCGTTTTCGTTTATACCTGACACAAGAGATAGTATGTGACTACAATAATCAGGAAAATCAGAATAGAGTTGTGTTTTGCGCTCCTTTACGCACGCGCATAGGATTCCCTAGGAAACATGTTTGTACTAATACCGACCGCTCGCTTCGCTGCAGGGATTGTGGACCTTGGCGAAACGGGGAACCCTCTGATCATGGCGACGGCTCTCTTCCCTGTCACGGATCCGCTGCTCATGATTGCCTTCATCCCGAGCCTCAATGCACCCCTTCTCGCGCTCTTCCGTCGCTGTCTCCCAAAGTCGCCCTCTGTTCAGGCTCAGCCGTCGGCTTTCTCAGAATTCACTCATTCTTCTACCCCCGCAGCTACTGCTACGTATTCTTGTCGTTAGCATTCATAAGGGCATCCTGCTCACGAGAAGACGAGAGATTCTTAAGATCTGATAAATCTGATGACCAAGAAAACAAGGATTATGAGACCCAGGAAAAGAAGATTGTGCCGTGGGTATCTCTGTTTACTGCCTATTAGTATATGTGGAACATTTGTACTTCGCACTACTTCCAGAAATATGTACATACATATCCGAGATCCTGCTGTAATTATTGCTGCAATAAATATCCAATTCTTGTGTTACGAATATGTTCCAACCAAGATAGTTTCAACTACTTTCTAAACCTTGGACAACCGTGTGTATAAAAATTTGCACATATGTACATAAAAAAGTATTATATTAACATGTTGAATCTATGTTATGGCTATAACTATGACGAAAGGGCAAGCAGCCGCGACGCGTTGCCACTTTGCGCAGCGCCACACAATTGGACAACGATTGTCTCGTCATTCATGACGTCGAGTAATCGGTAGATCTCAAAGTCACGCACAACCTCATGCGCCGCTTCCTAAAAAAAATTGAGTAAGAGAAAGCGTAGAATACACCAGAAATGAGATAAAAGCTGACCGAATATTCTTGTTTAGAATAAGTTTAGTTATCAAATTGATAGCAGTCGCAGGAAGCTTGCATTTAAATTTAAAAAAAAAAAATTAAATAAAAATTGCACAACCTTCAAGGCGCACACCATCTGCATGAGGCTACAAATGCGCACTGAGCATGCCTCTTCAGAGATGGCACCTTCTTCTTGGAAAGAGCGTTGCAGTTCGAAGAGAACTCGCGAGCGGTGTTTCGAGGAAAAGGCGGCGATGCGGCCTGAGCTGGCCATTTCTAAAGGGAGGAAAAAAGTGAAGGGCTTGATGTATTTCTTTTTATTCTTTCCACGCAGAGGTGACAAAATCTCGCAATTAAATTTGCGCCTGCTTGCATGACGGCGAAAAAGCATGTGTTTTGAGCGACATGACTACAATGGTCGGACAAATTGAAACATTACACGGCTCCTTTAAATTTAGTTTAGATAAAAACTGGCATAGCGAGATCAAGGTCTATAAATGACTAGAAACACCATATACCACAGCTGCAGAGGAGTAGAACGATCAGAGCGTGAAATTCGTGCTCCACAAGCTGAAGACTCATGAAGTGCGGCACGAGCGTGGCTTCGAGCGTCTCATAACGGTTGCGAAATATTCTGAAAGAGTAAAAACGGGCTAAATACCGGACCGACAATTATCTATTTTACGAATCTGTACTTATCCCTGTGGACAATAGAAAAAGAACTGTAAGGGCATTTGAAAAATACCAATTTTTCTGTGCAAAATGTAAGCTTCCGTTGTCATTAAAGATGGAAGAATTTTTTGCGCTGACTCAGCGGCATCGGTGTGCCGATCGGGAGCTGGCGCGTCTGCAAAGTACTCGAAAGCTCGAGAACCAGAAAAGTAGCAGTTAATACCGGCTAGGCACCTCAAAAGTTCGGTAATAATACTAATACCATTTGCAATTGGCTCACTTTCATGATCCTTCGATTTCGTATTCCTTCAAGTTCTCACTCTCGCTCTTTCACTCTTTCGCTCTCTCGCTCACTTGCTCTCTCCATCTCTGACATCTCAGTCGTTCCTGGAAGTTGCCGCATTGTTCGGAAGCAAGTGTCAGCAAGCTGAATTGCCATATGGCTCCGAGTCAGAACGGCGTACTGTAAGAGCTTGCGAATAGTGACATTGTTTTTTGCTAATAAAGGGCAAAGAAATACACTCGCCCGTTCATCGGCCGAGAGCAGTCGAAAGTCCTCAAAAGAAGCATCGACAAACCCACAGAGCCCAACTGCCAAGATCTTGTGAATCATTTGCATTCTTTGGAACGATGCGAATTGATACGGCTAAATAAAGGCAATGCATTCATTTATGTAGTTAGTAAAATAATTATTGAATTGAGGCAATTAAAATAAAATAATATACATATGTATGTATATTGATAAATTTTAAATTTAATTCGCTAACAATATCTGGCGACGAGTTGAAGGAGCAGAAAGGAGAGAGAGTTGGCATGCAAAGACTCAGCTCGCCGGCTCGACGAAAAGTGAACAGTAGCCTGTGAGAAACATTTCAACGTGCATTAGAACAGTAGTATGATACGAAACAAATCTCGATTTCTTTCTCCATACTGTGGCGAATTTTAGCTTAATGAGAATTTGTGTGCATTTGATCATTTCTTCACCTGAACCGAGTTGCAACATGGTTGAGGAGCAGCGGTTCTGATGGTGTCATCAGCGACCGAGTTTGGCACAGCACAGTGAGGGTCGAGGCAGTCGACTCCGGTTCCTGCGCATTTAAAAAGGTCTACTAACAGATTAAATACTTTTACAGCAGGCAAAAGCTTTTACTTCTTGGAGGCTGTCGATAATATCAGGCGGACTGCTGCTGCTGTTGCTCTCGCAGATCGATGAAGGTGAAGAAAGATCATCTAAATATTGTATCACTTAGTCGCATATCATTCATGCCTTATCCATTTTGCTTAAAGTAGCACGAAACACAACCGTAGCAGTATCGCATGTTCTCAGGCAAAAAGAATCGATTTCAAGATTGAGTCTTTTCCCTCTCTTTTGAACAGTTTTATTGGCAATATGCATGGTTTCATTACCTTCCGTTTGTCACATCCCGACTGCAACACATTTGTCAAGGCGGCACCTCTTGCACATAAAGTGCTCTCCTGAAGAATAGTGACAAATTGATGAAAATAAATTAAACACACACTTTTTTGATGAGAAATTTTAGAAAATTAGACACGGTAGCGAGAAAATCTTTGAAAAATCTTAAAGGACAGGACACGATTATTATGGCCAGGGAAATTGAAATAGATTACTGTTCAATTTCGTGTTCCTTAAATGCGAACCTTTTTGCACGGAGCATTTGCCGCTTCCCTGGCGGCAGATCAACGCGCCACGACGTTGAGAGATGCGCTTGAAGAAGGTCGCGCATGCCCTTCAAAGAGTCCATTCGATACAACTTACGCGCATATCTGAAAAGAAAGACAAGAATGACGGGTCAGACTATGAAATTGTATAGGCTCCCGCCAAAAGTGCTGACCTGCAAACGTCGAATTCGCCACGAAGGCCAGTGATTGTCGTGGAACACACAAGACATGAACGCAGTCTACTATTGCTGGCCAGCATTCGGAACGAAGACGGGATCTATAGGTTCGCAGGCACCTTGAAAGAAGAAAAATCATTGGGCTTGCGTTGCCAAGCGAGATGAGAGAGAGAGACAGAGATAAGAGAGAGAAAGAGGAGAGACAGAGAAAGATAAATAGCAAGAACGAGAGAGGCGAAAATAGAGTAAAAATGTCTAGCGAAGACAGAGATTTTAGATTAGATTAATACCGAGTGAGAAAGAGGCTGCATTACGAAATTCCATGAAGCACACCCAGATCACAAAGTGCAAAGAGTGGACTGGATAACTGAAAGGACAGGCGATATACAGCGAGAGTGACAGACAAAGGGAGAGAGCGAGAGAGAGAGAGAGCGAGAGAGAACGGAGAGCGGCGAGAGAGAAGGACGGGAGGAACGTGAACCATTAGTGAAAATAAACTTGAATGAAATGTGATCAATGGAGATTGAAATGATGATGACATAGAAAGTAATAGCGAGTAGGACGAGGAAGAGCGGAAATAGAACAAAAATGATATCAGCTGCAGACATGCGTACTGATACCAGCAAGTGCAAAACAGTTTATCTAATATTTCATCTCCTTCGAGTAAACGGAAGAAATGAAAAAGCGAGAGAGTGAGTGAGAGATAGAGACAGAGCTATTTGCAAATGTTTAGTGATCACTAGCCTCGCAGTCAAGCACTTCGTAGGAGTCGAGTGGGGACAGCGTGAGGGCGAGATTGATAAACAGAGAGGAAGAAAGAGAAAGAGCGAGAAGAAGAAGAAGAAAGAGAGAGGGGGGGGGGGGTGAGAGGAAGGGAGAGAAAACACCGAATGACCACCACAAAATAAAGATGATAAGGAGAAAGCGACACATGTGGTGCTATTAATCTAGGAAGAAAGAAAGCTGAGCTCGACTTTTTTGTCTAGAACTTTTTTCCGAGTTGAGTTCAACTCTCAATACAATCGTGTCGAGTTTTCTTATAGAATTCCAATGCATACCTCAAACTTGGGTAATTAAACCGGCTCAGTGCAGCAAGCATGCCAAGGGTTCGGCAACAACCGATGTCGGGCGGGTTTTTCATAGCATGCTCATAGGCCGAGGTGTGAGGCTGGGACTAATAGACGAAAACGGAGGCATGGAGACGCGATGTCTCATTTTCACTGGCATTTTGAGGTCAACCTTTTTTCTCGGCGAGAGAGTACACAAAAATGAGAGACCAAACGGAGCAATGATTTATAGCTTCCTTTTCCCTCTCTCGTCTTCCACACTCTTGCTGTTAGAAAAAGAGTTGACCATTATGTCGACCACTTTTTGGCTGAGCTTACTTTTTAAAGATGGGATCTTTTTGGAGCAAGTTGGGCCCATCTTTCTTCTTTTCCATACTAATCGGCACTTTTCAGAGTTCACCCTCAATCTTTTTTGTTAAAAAGTTAAGCTGAACTTTCGCCCCGTTTTCTTCCTAGATTAATAGCACCAATGATTTGGGAAAAAACAGCGAAACATTCAGCATTTTTTTTGATATTGAGATCATTTAGTATATCGAATAATTCTTCAGATATTGACTTCTCTATGCTAACCATCCACACTCTTCATCTTTTTACCGTTTGCCTTTTCCCTTTTTAAACTTTGATGTGCGTGCAATCGTGCGTATGAACGCGAGCAGAGGTCGATGAGAGTGGCCTGGAACATATCTGCTGTTCTGTGTTATCACCATCTCCGACCATGGTACTGGCGCCAATCACGTTGTGCATCCATGTTCTTGATAGCTTAGCCCAATCGTTCTAAATTGCATAATTTATTTACAATTTTTTTTACTTACTTGTGCGTAATCGGAAGGATAATGAGGAAAATTTCTATTCAGGACAAAGAAACGTCTGGAGTGTACTTTTAGCGTGCAAAACGAAATAACAAAGTGTGCTGGAGTCAGGCATTTTCATTTTACCTATCATCTCGTTGCGCACAAGGTTGGCTGGCTCTTTCTCGTTTATTGCTGAACAACAATTGTATTGGTTGTCTTTCATTAAACAGAGGCTTGTGATAATTCATTTCAAACGACGATCAATAAAAATATAATTTAATTAAGTATATATTTTTAGGCTCCGATTGGGTCTCACTTGACTTCGTCGGAGTCGCTGCGAATCCCCAGAAGAAAGCGATGAAACATATGGCTGAGAAGTCCGGAAAGTCGGCCAAGCCCGGAAAGTCGGTGAATTCTGAGAAGACGGCTAAGTCTCGAGAATCCGATAAGTCCGGAAAATCATCCAAGGCAAAGCCGGCCAGGTCGACTCGTATTGGAGAGATCGAGGTCCGAAGACGTGATCGATATAAATGAAAAAAAAACTCTAACACAAAAGCTTGTTAACTGAATGACATTAGCATTTTTCAGGATGTTTAGACAAAAGAAAGGAGAAAATATTGGAAATATTTATAACATGCATTTCGACGTAGTGCCCATCTTTATGTAAGGTTTGCTAAAATGACATTTCTTTGCTGAGTTCATTGAAGAAAGCGAAGGTTTCGCCGGGCAAACCGAAGAATCCGAGCTCAATGATTGACCTCATCTGCCAGGGAAGCGTCTTCCGTGTCGAGATCGCCAAGTTGGCGGCCGTCTCTAATCTCATCAAGGAGGTCAGATCACGAGATTGAGGCGCAGAAAAAGGCGAAAATGGAATGGAGAGGACGGAATAAAAGAGACGACAGGGTTGGAAAAAAGGAGAAAGGATGGACAGAGAGAGAGAGAGAAGGGGAGAGAGAGAGACGGAGAACACTTTTGAAATTGCCTTTCAGGCCCACCGCGACAGCTCCGTTCCAGTCACGCTCAATTTAGACAACTTCGAGAAGGAGACCGTCCAGATCATCGTGCGATACCTCGAGAAAAAAGAGGCAATTGAGATTTAAACTTTTCTGCAAAAAAAATCGTACTCTGGGGTGGGAATAGTACAATTTATCCAAGCTATTAATAAGTTAATTAATAATAAAAAATCAATGAATTTTTTGTACTTCTTACAGAATATCAGCGAAATCTCCTTCTTCAACCTGGCTGAACTGCTCAAGATCGCAAGTGTCCTCGGTATGGCGGAACTGCAGCAACAGCTAGAGGAAGTGAGTAGATTCGGAAGGGAGGACGTGGGCCGTGATTTGAAATTGATATTTGGAAGAAATTATCGACTGAGTATCAAGATTGCTCTTATTTTTAGTACCTCAAGGATTCGGTTAAGAAGCCGGATGATCTCACTTCTCTTATGCAGGTTTCTCTCATAAGAAACGAAATTCAACACATTTTTTTTAAAATTCTTAATCCCAAATTGCAGACTCTGCTCATCCTGTCGCTGACTACTGTCTCGACTTCCACCGAAAATGTCATCCTCGTGGCAGCTGCCGGTCGGTTCCTCGAACTCACAAAGGCAGAGAACTTCCAGGTCGGAACCATGCGAGTCTTCGTGCAGTAAAGCAACAACAATATTTGAAAGAAATAAATACGAATAGAATTAGTAATCCTTCAATATACAATGCGTATCATGTTATATATTGAAGAAGAAATCAAGAATACCAGGTCCTCCCTTTCCGCGTCTTCTCGGCTCTCCTCGGTCGCTGTGACCTGAACGTGAAGACCGAGTTGGAGATTGCCGACGTCATCCTCCTCTGGCTGGCTGGTCAGACTTGCTTGGCTGCCGTAATCTTTAAATCGACTATAATCGCATATGAAGCTACAGTAGTTTGCTGCTACCGAAACCCTGCCTTTTCGTTGCAGGACAGCATAACTCGACTACGTACACACCGGCCTGCTTCAGCTTCGTCCGCTCTCATCTCTTGCACCCGGCTGAGAAGGCTGTCATTCTTGAGCGCGCGCGCGCCCTCAACTTGAGCCCCGAGGTGCGGGCTTATCAGTGCTACTGAAATCATCTTTGAATTCATTTTAATTTAAAGAAAAATGCATCATGAAAATATCGCTATAGAAAGCAAAATTTCAGAACACGGCTTCGATCAGCCGCGCCCTCCACGGCGACCACGGACGCCGCGTCTGCGATCACCCGCGCCGCGGGCGGCGCTGCCAGAAGACGCCCGCTCATAAGGCGCCCGCGCGCGTCGAGATACCACAGTCTGAGCTTTCATCCTTCAAGCTTACCCGAACTAGTTGATCTAACAAATAGACAAAGTGAATGCTTCCAGTTCTGCGCCACGCGACAAGATCTTCCATCGGCGCACGGATACGAGTCAGAAAAGCACCAAGGGTTCGTTTCTCATAGTTCTCACCCGTGGTTTATCAACATAATGGATAAACGATAAAAGATGTATTGAATCGGGGTCGAATATTTGTTGCCGACTTTTCATTAAAGGAACATCTCCCCGTGCCAACCGCATTGAAAAGTCGAGCAAGTCGAGCAAGTCGGGCAAGTCGGGCAAGTCGGGAAAGCCTAACACGCCTGTGAAATCCGGAAAGTCGTCGAAGCCTACCGGGCCTGGAGAGAAGTCGAAGGAAAGGAAGAGGTAAAAATTGTGAACACTTTTAAATTGGGATTTAGAATTGAGTACATTCTAAGGGATCCGAGCGAAGTGGATGTGGAAGTGGTGACTACTACGAAGGAGACGAGCAAAGACAAGACGGGAGAGGACAAGTCGCAGAAGCGGAGGTTTCGGAATAATATATACATATGTTGTCAAATCTAAATTATATATATATATATATATATATATATATATATGTATATATAAATACATATTTAGTGACATCGCGATTCGCCTATCCAAGACCAAGAATATGAAATCCAAGAAGTGAGCAGAGAGTCGAGGAGAACGAGAGAAGCGGAGACGAAGAAAATGACCATGGAAGGAACTGGATGATAAAGATGAGAAGTTGAGTTGTGGTACTGATGAGCACGAAGATTGAGAAATATGTATGTTCGTTGTAAACTAAGAAAAGGTTTCGATCTATGACTTCAAGACGAATTACATATTACAAAATCTTTTAGCGCTTCCAAAAATTTTCAACTGTTTATGAGAAATTTCTTGCCATTATTCATGAGGTCATTCGTGCCACAGTCCCTCTTCGAACTGTCCGCCCCAAAAATATCCGCTACCCCCCTCGTGTTATTCGATTATTGCATAAGTGCCGGAGTTATTATAGAAATGGCTCATCTCATGGTCTACTCCCTTATCTTCGTTGCTCTTCTAAGCTTCGCCGCACCTTGCGAAACCATCAGCGCTCTCAAGAGGCAAAGGCCTCTTCCTCTCGCTCTGCGCGCGTCTTTTTCAACTTTGTTAATGGGAAGCTTAAAGGACGGCCATCTATCGGTGCTATTAAAGACACTGCATCGGGTCGTCATCTAGTTGACAATGTAGGGAAAGCGTCTTGTTTTGCTAAAATATTCCAAGCGACTTATGCGAACAATCCTCCTTCTGCTGCTACTACCCAATTTCCGCCTCGAACCATTCATAGAATTGATTTCATTGACTTCAATCCATGCTCTATCTGCAACCAGCTACGTTCACTTCCTTCCCGTAACTCATCTACTCCTGACAATGTGCCCTATGCCTTCCTTAAAGGAGTTTCTACTGCCATATCTGTCCCACTCGCTATTCTCTTTAATCGCTTTCTCCTTCATGGTGTTTGTCCAGCTCTCTGGAAAACAGCATTTGTAAAGCCCATCTACAAGAGACAGGGTGATGCCAGCGACCCCACTATTTATCGGCCGATTTCTCTTACATCTGGTATTTCTAAGACATTTGAACGTATTCTTTGCAAGCAACTTTTCGACTTCCTTGACCAGCACAAACTTCTCTCTCCCTTCCAGCACGGTTTTCGTAGCAAAATGTCGTGTGGCTCTGCCCTTCTGTCTTCGCTTGCCTCCTGGCACTCTTCCATTGATGCGGCTTCTTATGTTTCCTCTGTTTATATTGACTACTCGAAAGCTTTTGACAGCATTCCTCTTCATCTTCTAGTTGATAAGTTAGCAGGTTATGGTATTGGTGGGTCTCTCTTACGTTGGCTCTCCTCCTTTCTTACCGGTAGATCCCAGCGCGTCTGTATTGACAGCCATTTCTCCTCTGAATATGTGGTATCTTCTGGAGTCCCTCAGGGGAGTGTGTGTGGTCCCCTTATGTTTCTTCTGTATATCAACGACCTCCCGGATTGTCTACCCATTGGCTCATATTGCACTCTTTACGTTGATGATGCTAAAATGTATACTGTTGCAGACACCGCGCTCCTTCAACGATCCCTGGACTGTGTGGCTGAGTGGTCTGCAAGATGGGGCCTCCGAATCAATCTCAAGAAGACCATGTTCATGGCCATCGGCCCATCTCACCCCCTTTCCAGCCCACTCTCCAATCCAACCCCCTTCCAATCACCTCCTCATATCGTGACCTTGGTATAATAATTAGTAACGACTTATCTTTCCATATGCATATCGCTTCTATAACTAAAAGGGCAAATAACACGTGTTTTCATATATTGCGCAATTTTAGGTCTCGTAATGTTCATTTTCTTTCAAGGCTCTTTACTATATATGTTAGACCTTTGCTCGAATTCTGTATGGAAGTCTGGTCCCCCCAGCAGACTTGCTTAATCAAGCAAATTGAGAATGTTCAGCGCCGTTTTACTAGGCTTATATTTAAACGATGTAACTTTACTGCACCCTATTCTGGTCGATTAGAATACCTTGGCTTAGAGCATCTCTCCACCCGAAGAACGATTAATGATCTCATGACTACCATTAAGATCTTTAGAGGAACCTATGGTGTAGCCCCATCTGATATGTTCCTTATGTCATCCCGAATCTCTAGAGGTCATCGTCACAAACTTAAAAAGCATAGATTCCGTTCCACAATTTTTATGAACTTTTTTGCAAATAGGATTGTTAACTTATGGAACACCTTGCCCGATTGCATTTTTGAATTATCACTTCCGTTTTCCCGCAATCACATTAAGAACTTCTTAGCAAATATATAAGAATTTTGCCCTCAGATCTATACTCCATCGCCCCCCCCCCACAAATTGGCAGCCACGTTGCTAGCCTCTTATTGTCTGATTGTGTCTATTTTCTCTCGTTTTATGCTTGTTTCACTCTATCCTTTTCAATGCAATGCAAGCCAGATAAACACATATAACTGTTATTTATGAAAAATTTTCTGATATAGGAAGAAACATTTTAGGAGCAAGAATGATTCCAGTATTTGAATAAATCATTCCATTTTCGTCGTAACTTGCGCCAGCATTTCTTTGTGAGACGATAAGTCAAATCAGTACTACAAATAACTAAACATTTTAGAAATATTGACATAGCTGACCCGCTTGATCATTTTTTGCTGACTCGTCTCAACAAATACGGCTGGATTCACAAGGGGCCTCGAAATTCAAATTTTTGCACATGTATTTTATCCTTTCCTATTTCACTCCACCTTACATCTGTGAAGAAGGAGAAGAGATGGAATTGAGAAAAAAAAAAACAATAAAAAAGCAAAGATAGTCTAGTCCAAGTAGAAAAATATACGATAACTATTCGCCCACAGATTGTTTCTCGATCATAATAAAATTCAACGTTGTAGAACGTCCACGAAAATCTGAAGGTGAGGTCAAATTGTCTTCGAATAAAGTGTTGGCAATTCTAATGATAAAGATGGAAATGAACTTTTTCTGCGTCTACTTTGTATGTTCGGAAGAAACTTCTGGAGCGCCCGTTTGAACCGCAGGTCGAAGACATCAAACCAAGAGTGAGACCGAGTAGAATGATGTTGGCCATACCTTTTATTACGGTTCAAAAGTGCGCTCTGGAAGATTCTTTCAGATTTGCAAAGTAGTTGCAGATTTACTTTTCTTTGCATATCTTAAAGAAAATTCCAGAGCGCACTTTTGAACCGCAATAAAAGAAATTTAGTGTTGGCCAACATCATTCTACTTACTCTCGCTCTTGGAATAAGGTCGGCTCTCTTTCCACCTCCTCTCTTCCTGTTCACTCCAGCACTTATCCCTCTCCAAGTGATCTATAGGATGTAACATTATAAATTAGTTTTTAGCAAAGGTGTATTTATACAACACTTATAATAAATTAAACGTAGACAATTTTCTCTCTTGTTACTTGAAAAAATAATTTTCAGACTTATAAATGGCCCCAAAGCCTAAGACGGTTTCTACTTCCTCTTCTTCGGGCGCTGCTCTCCACCCCGCCAACCACAAATCAATCCACAAGTCGAACAAGGCTGGAAAATCCGACAAATCTGGAACATTGGCCAAGTCCGGCCAAGCTGGCAAGTCGGTCAAATTCGGCAAGTCTGGCAAATCGGGCAAGCCGACGCGTACTGACAAGGTGACAATATCATGAGAATCAGCAATTGATGTGATTGTCTACTGCTTCGCACAGAGATGCAACCCCAATCACTCATATTTCGAAAAAAAAAATTATGTATGTATATTTTTGAAAATCTAGGCTATAAATAATATTATACAAGAAAATGAGAGAAAATCGCCGCGAAAGATTCGAAAGAACACAATTGCACGTGGACTTTGTGTACATCATAATTAATGTACTTTTTTTTAAACAACAGTTTCTTATTTACAGAAGCAAAAGCCTCGAGAAGAGATTTGTTTATGACGAATGGCCAATGTTAATAGATATATTATAATGCTGTCTGAATAAACTTGTTTCCAGTCGACTGTTTTTCTTCTTACATTCCGTCTCGGTAATACAAAAACGTAGTTGTGAAACGAGACTGCGAATGAGATTGTTTTTTACGGAACAACTCCATTTGTGGCCAAACTGCAACAGTGGCTTGACAAGAAGACGAACACATAGAAAGATGTTGGTGCCGATGTTTGAGAAATGAAGACGACGATGTAGGAGTGAATAGCAAATCTTTTTTACTATTTTTTCCACAGTTTGTAAATTTTTGCTAAACACACGGGTAATAAATATTTCAGTCAGTTGCATTTTTGTATGGACGGGTGTGCATCGAAGATATTAAAAAAACATGTGCGGATTAGCGTGAGACAAAGGGAAATAGAATAAACGCTAATTAATTCTCATTTCGGATTAATGGTCAGCAGTTATTTGGCTCTTCGAGTGCTGTATTTCTTGGAAAGGTCTTCGATGGCAGCACTTAGAGGCCTTCGAGGTCCCTGATGTCACCCCCAGAAGGGGAAACAGCACAAAAGGGAAGGTTATAGACGGAGACCTTGCCACCTCTGCAGGAGGTGAAACTGGAGCGGAGAAGGGCAGAGTACTTGGAGGTGAGAGTGAGGACGATGAGGGGATTGAGGAGGGGCGGCAGGCTCAGGAGTGCGAAGCTTCTGCTGTGTCTCCAGGAATAAATACAAAATAATCTCGAAGAAGGGCATGTAGACGCAGAGGGATGGAAGTACTGCCTGCAGTGGATCAAATACATTACAAAACACAAATGATTGAAAAAAACACAAATCTTTGAATCGAAAAGACCTGAAGAGTGAGCACAAGCAGTGCCCTGCAATGCATACGTTTTGTTTGAGCGGACATCGAGGATTTTTTGATTTCGACAAGGATAGCCACGCCACAAAAGACAATCATGGCGAGCATAAGGCTCTCTCCCAAGAAGACGAACAACAAAAGAAGAATTTTCTGCCTGTTCATCTGCAACTCACAAGAATGTATTACACTTCTCTACTTTCGAGAGTAAGAAATGTTTCTACAATAAAAAAAAGGTGCTATGTTTTTGCACTCGAATCCAACGACAGGATAATTATCCTCCAATGCTCCGATAGCAGACATTCTCTCGTAGAAGCCTTCGTCTAGAACGAACATCAGCCTTCCGAGAGCTGCAGCCAGCAGCGCCGTCCATAGTATAATCTAAGATAATTAATGCCAACTCCTATAGTTATTTAAAAAATATTTTCTATTCCGATTATATTTGCGAGTGGCAGAGATATCAAAGATTTGTAACGTTAGCAACTACTCTGCTCCTAGAAAATGCTGTGTTGTGTAGGCGATTTTTAATTAGTCTTCTAACCACAAGGATGAAAATCGCGAATGGAATATTCCGGTGAAAAATTGAAATCGCTCGATATCTTAAACAGAGTTTAAATAACAAAGAAGAGCTCCCGAACGAAAAAAATATTTACCTTTTGATCAATAAAAAGCGGTAGAGAAAGCCGATGACAGGCTGAAATAAAATAAAAGTTTGTCTCCAAAACGTTCTAAATCGTGTAATTCAGATGAATCCAGACATCTAAGAATGCAATTCATATGTACATATGTACCATCGCATTGTCAAATAAAAAAAATTAAGAATGAAAAAATTAATGAATAACAACATAAAAAAACAAAGTAGAAAGTAGAGAGTCGGCAATTTCTCATTCGCTTTATATTCTGTATTATATATGCCTATTATCTACATAAAAAAATATATCATTGCAAGGCAGAAAAAGTAGGCGAAGATATCAGCGAAGTGAATTAAAATGGTGTCGTTGGCGAATCCGAATATATCGATGATCAGAATGGAACCGGGCATCGTGCGATAATGCTAGAAACGATTTTTTTTTTATTTAGGCTGCATTTAGAATTGTATCATATACATATATGTATGTGTGTATGTATGTATGTGTACCTGGAAATGACCTTCATGTGCCAGAATATGTAGTTCAGAATTGATTTATTTTTAAAGCTATGGACTTCCGTACCATTGAGATGCAATTTCTCACAAAACCAAGAAACCAAGATTGACATTGGAGAAGAAAAGAGAAAAAAACTGACTACGACTTAAGTAGATAAAGAACCATTTAAACTTCTCTTTTTTTAATTTGATTATTTTTGCGAAATAAATATAGAATGACAGTAAAAAGAGCTGAAAATGTTGAAAAAGTATTTTAACGCGCATATGTGCAGCCGCAGCATTAATCTTGCCGTTTGTCCAAGAACAATCGGTCACGACCGTTCTTGGTCATAACCGTGTCAAGGACACGTCAAGGACATGTCATGGACACCTGCGCATATGCGCTTTAAAATACTCAAGGAGAATCGGTCACGACCGTTCTTGGTCATAACCGTGTCAAGGACACATCAAGGACATGTCATGGACACCTGCGCATATGCGCTTTAAAATACTTTTTTGGCATTTTCCGGTTTTTTTTTACCGTTATTCTATATTTATTTCACAAGAATAAAAAAAATAAAAAAAAGAGAAGCTAAAACGGTTCACCCTAAGTCCACTTTTGAAAAAAATTCAACTTTTTAAGTCGAAGTGCATCAGACAGGTTATATACAGTACCGCCAAAAAGTCTATCAACTTTTGGTTTTTCGGGCATATTTTTCGTCATAATGTACGAAAGTAAATTAAATTTTCAGGGTTGCTTCTTTATGCTGTCAGATCTTTAGTAACAAAATATTGGTTTGATTGATCTACAATAGAGTCCGAAAAAAATCAAAAACTCAAATCACCCGAGTTGTACATTTAGGCGTGCAGGATTAAATGGGTAATTGCTTCGATATTCGGGTAGCTTTTATTGGAGAAATGGTTTAGATGGATTCTAAGACATATCTGCGATAAGTTTTTGGTCTAATCGATATTTAATCACATGCTTCTACATGCTGCCTGCCTTCAGCTCCTGATCTAGTGACTCGGCCTGAGAGCTGAAGTTTCAGGAAAATAAAATTAATCATGTTCTGCCATGCTTATAGTAATAATATATTCAGAATTGATAAGCGAACAAATTCAGATGGTTGCTTGGATTGTGGAAATTAGATTCTAACTATCTATACACACTTTGATCACCGCGGTCAACTTCGGTCTACTACGCTAAAGTGCTAAAAGTGATGCTGTGCAGGTCTCCTTGTTTGTAAAACGCTTTTACCTACCTATAATGATAGTTAATAGGCTTCTATATCTTTGGCAGCTTTATTTCATGCCAGGCTTCATGAGGCTTACATAGGGAGGGGTAGATAATTTGAATGCACCCTGGCGTAGAGTGGTGCTGTGCCGTATAAGGTCGGAAAATAATCCCGAGAAGTTTTAGAAAGTGTCAAATATTACTTTAATCTATAAAACAGAGTGCTCTGCAATATTTAAATTCCATTTAGCCATTTTAATGTTGTAATTGATCTATAACAGACAGCTGTCAATACACTGCACTACTCAATGCCAGGGTACATTCAAATGATCGCCTGTCCCTTATGGTTTCATGAAGCCATGGACGAAATAGGACTGCAGAATATAGAAAATACTGCAGAATATAGAAAAAAATAAAGAAGCAACCCTGAAAATTTCATTTACTTTTGTACACTATGAAGGAAAATATGCCCGAAAAACCAAAAGTTGATAGACTTTTTGGCGGTGCTGTAATTATGCACCAAGCAATTGGATGAGGGTCACCCCATCCGACAGGAGAAACAGGCTGCAACTTGTCGTCTGCTTGTCCTAAGTCCTTCCTGCAAGCCAGTTTCCCTGTATCTTCTCATGCACAACCACATCTAGAGAAATTCTTAGATGTAACAACATTTATATAGATGTGGCTTCATAACATGAGCATAACAAAAACGGTGGGAGAGAGAAACATAGCAAAGGAAGGGGGGGGCAGTCCATGCAACATTTGCGAGCACTGCTTCAAAACGACGGCGCCGAGCAGAGGATGCTGCTAAGCCGCGAAGTTGCGAGTTTGTATGAGTTTCTTGTTTTGTTTTCTTGAGTTTCTCATTTTGTTTATATGTAAAAAAAAAAATGCCTTGACCGGGTGTCGAACCCGCAACCCCGAGGTTCGCAACCAAACGCATACGCAATACTCTATAGAGGCTTAGGAAAGGCACGATGAAACCTTTCTTTTGACAGCGTTTGTCGTAAACTGGGTCGCATGCCATAATCTGTCCGGGACATCGGTAGTAACCACGAGCGTGTCACTCTGTGTTCTCCGCGCGTGTCACTCTGTGTTCTCCGCGTTTATGCACTCTCTCGCTATGGTCATGACCACGTAAAGGACAAGCCCACAAAAATGTCCATGACCATTTAAATTTTTTTTCTTTTTTGTCCAGGACACGTCCAGGACATGTCTTTGACATGTCCTAGACCCCTGTGTATTAAGATAGGCAGAAGTTTATGTGTCCAGGGCATGTGTTCGTTTTATTTTGGAACGGTCATGACCGATTGTCCTTGACATGTCTTGGACAAACGGCAAGATTAATGCCGCGGTAGAAGCCACACTTAAAGGAATTACGATATGCGCAAACAAGAAATTTATTATACTGTTTTCTCACTAAATTTATCACTTCTAAATTAATAAAAATACACCCTTTTGATCGTGTCTGGATATGCACTTCAAAACGTTCTTCTGTTTCTCGAAGCCACATGAAGCCAGGAATGAAATCAGTCAGCAGAATTTGAAAATATTACGTCTGAGGATTTCTTGAAAGTGAGATTACTGCGTTCCTGCTGCATTTATCTAAAACGTTTCGTTATTTTGTATGTTGGAAGCATAACAACTGTCGCGCGATGGCTATAGTGTAAACGATTTTCAGTTAAAGTGATAGTAGTTCTCCCATAATGCATGATCTCTCTCTCCTTCAGACGATTATGGAAGAAGAAGCGCCGAGCGGGCATAAAGGGAGTGTGTTGGAGGAGGAATAGTCATTTTAACCTAACAATCAGTTGCATTACTCCTTGTTTTTACCCGAAAACGAGACAGTTTACCACGGCTGCTGAAGTGAAAATAATTGCAGCGATCTTATGGAACAGCGCAGACTTACAGGGAATTCCTGACAATAAGAGAAAATAAAAGAAAGGTTTGATTTACATATTTTGATCACGTGATTTATTGAAACAAATAAGTTAATTTTATAATCAACTGAAGAATATTTTTTGTTATGTAATTTTCCCAAGACGAAAGACAAGAAAGGTAGGTATCTTCATCCATTGCTTCGTCCACGACGCTAGAGACAACCGTGAGAGTACGATGTGACTAATTACAAATGTCAGCGCTTGCAAACTTGTCTATCCATTTGGATAAATGCATTGATTCTACATCCTTTATTATTAGATTTGATCGTTAGGCGAACCTCATGAGAGACATTGTCAAGGACGCAGGTGTAGGCGGCTGGCGCATGTTAGCCAAACCAGCTAACATCTCATTTCGAGCAATCAACTCGAATAACAACGATACTATCTGTCAAGGTTTGTATATAAAACATCCTATTTCCTGTGTAACAGTAAACACTTTTTTCCCGTGTAGCGGCTGCCTTTTTCACTTCGGCGTAATCTAATGTCACCTCTATCATTTTGCGATCTTTCCCTTCTAAACATCTCCACTTCTTTCTTATCGTTGCATATTTATAGGATATGAACAAAAGTAATTTTCTACAACTCTTACTTCTGTTCATCCTATTCACTTGGGCCGTCGCCTACTACAGCGGCATCTACGGAGGATATCCACGTTACGGTGGTGGCTATCCTAGCTACGGCGGAGGATATGGCATGATGCAGCAACCCAACTATGGCATGTCGTATCCCAGCTATGGAATGGGAGGATCGCAAGGCACATTCGCGACGATGACAACAAACAGCGTCAGCCAGACAAGCAAGATCTTCTACAGTAACTCGCCGGCGATTAGCCCAGCCATCTTGATGTCAATGATGGGCTGAGGAAGTCCATTTCTTTTCTAGGATAGAATGGACGGAAGATACATACAGTTAGTCTACAGTTTAATTAAGATCTGTCCGAAGTCTGATATATTTTTGTTTTCAAATGATTTGTCACTCCAGCAATTGATGAGCGATCAAAAATAAATGCAATAAAACATTTATGTGTTTTTAAAGCAAAAATTTGACAAAGAGCAGATAGGATTTTCCTTAGTGTTTTTTTTTCTTGCGATACACATATTGTCTATTATTCGTATCTTATCTTGTGAGTCAACTACCGCATTTTCTCCTTCTTGCAGCACAACTTTTATTTTTAGTGCATGTTGTCAGGAGAAGTAGAGAAAGGACGATTGGTTCGAGAGGGAATCAGAGATGGGGATTGGGGGGAAGGGAAGTTGAAGTGAGGGATGGGGATTCTGTGGTCGTCTCTCTCAGTGCTGCTCGCGGCTCATGCGGAGTAGCCCATGGCGGACCTCGTCGATGATGGAGACGGCGCTGCTCAGACGGGCATTCAGGCGCCCGAGGCGGGCAGAGAAGGGGGCGGAGGCAGCAGTGATGACATCCTTAAAATTTATTATGTTAGTTAAAAATTAAAAAAAAATATATATTTATTTTTAAAAAAAGTGAAGCATCTCACCCGTCGGTGAGAGCACTATAGAGGAGGATTTATGTTCTTGAAATGCATGTGAATTTTTTCTTCTAACCTCAAGCTCGTCGTCCGAGTCGACGGCGAGCGGGGTGCGAGGCGGCGAGACGGTGAGGAGGCTAGAGACGCTGCTCTCTGTCAAGCTCTGCAACGGTGGCTTCTTACTTCTCTTACTCTTCCGCTCAAGTGAAGAAGTTTTGACTCTTCTTCACTAAGTTCTCTTTGCCACTGTATTCCGTCCTCGGTGCACAAAGTAAACCTGGTAAGCGTTTGGCGAGCGAAGAACATCGAACTCCTTAAATCATTATAGATAATCTTAACCTTCTAAAGCAAAACATTTATTAATTATCGTATCTTTTATTTTATTATTTCAAACAAAACCTTGAAGTATTCGCTCATGGTGCCAGAAGACAAGTCCTCATCACTCGCCGTCTTTTCCGCCCCGACCAGAAGCAATTCGGACGGCGCCAACGGGAGAGAGAGGCAGCTCTGCAATTGTACAGGTTCCTTATGGGAGATCATGGGAAGGAGAGCGGGAGCTCCGGCGTCGGTGTCTGGGGTAGCGCCATCGGCAACGGAGGGGGTGGCAGGGGGCGCGGCGCTGGGACTTGCGACGGCCGGGCACGGACGACGAGTGGGGCGGCGGGCGCGGATGGTGGAGTGGCGGCGAGCGTTAGGCGTAGGCATTTCAACTCAAAATTACAATGATTAATGCGTTTTATAAAATGGACTTCTCAAGGCCTTTTCTTCTATGGCGTCTGAACTTTTAAATTTACACATTTTGGCTGTGCATTTTCGCCTTGAATCAGCTCCACTATAAAGGCTATAAAAAAGAATATGATTCAAACTAGAATTTGGTTGATAACTTTCGCTATCAATCCAGAAGTGGGAATTCTGTTTAAAAAAATTCTTTTCTTCTTTCAAAAAAAAATTTGAAGGAGTGAAATTATTTGCCCATCTACAAACATAAACTAGAACGATTATAAGCACAGGATGATTCATATATCATTTATTTTAAAAAGAAGGGAATGTGAAAATTCTGGTAATAATAAAACAATCTGACGAGTTCCTAGAGAGCGACCGGATTGGGAAAGGGAGGCGAGGGAAACTGATCGGCTCTTCACCATTTTGTCGACTCATCACTTTTCGGATGGGTGCATTCAGATAGTCTTGAATACTAATGAGACACTTGTTCTCATAGTAAATATGCATAACTACATTTGCATGGATAGTTTTTTGTATTCCCACGAAAACAGAGCGATCTTTGGTTTAGGGAAATTACATAACGGATCGGCTATGAAGTGCACCATTGAATCGGAGCCATTCGACAGGAAGAACAGCTAACGATAAGGTGCGACAGCAGAGAACGACCGCCAAACTCTCGTGTCCATCCTCCGGTGCTCGAAGATGGAAGCTCGACGACAGCAGCAGGATGCAGCAGCCAGGCGATGCAGTAAATCCAGTCAACTCCAATTCTCGAGATCCGTTTAATTTGATTAAGTTGTTTTGTAGTAATGCGCAATGCATTCGAAAAAAGAATAGACGCATTTCATGATTTATTCTCTTCTTTATGTATTGACATTTCTTTCCTAAGCAAAACTTGGTTGGAAAGAAGTATTTCTGATTCATTTCTTGCCCGCTCTAAGTATCCAATAATACGCAGAGATCGCGGATCCAAAGGAGGGGGTCTAGCTATTCTTCACAAGAATAGAGCGCACTTTTCTTGGTCGATATCCCTCAGTAATTTGGAGAAATGTTGCTGGAATATCATTTTTTTTATCGGAATCCGAACGTCTGGTAAAAATTTAATCAGACATTCTCTGCAGTGCCGTTTACTGTGTGACTTTTTTAAAAATTACTTTATCTCCGCTTTCCACCTGCTTTTCGTACACTTTTCTCTTCCTCTCATGCATAGAGCTTAATTAATATTTATTGAAAATGCACTGCGTCAAGGTTAACATGAAAACTTGGATAAATTGATCTTGCATAGAAACAGGCACACCAAATATTCGCTTGCTCGGGACTATTACATTTTCTCCATTATAGGATCTTTAACTCTCTCACCATACCTTTATTGTATGTTTTGGTTTCGATTCCTTTTTTCACTTGAATATATGTACTTACTTGAACAATCAGATTTATCATGATTAATCAATGCGTCTCAGGATGCTCGACTCGGATTCAATTCCCTTGACCCTCGGCATCTCCATTCCATTCTTCTGGCGCTACATTCTCATGGTTTTTTGCGTGTTTGCGATCTTTGTCAACATCTTCTTCTTCTTTTTTGTCATGTCGCATGGCAAACAAAACGACAGCGTCGACGGGTCAGTTTCAAGTTAAAAAAAACTGTTTCTTATAAAATTTTAGGGCCATTTTTTTTATCAATATTTTTATTTTAATTAATTTTAAAAATAAAAATGTTTACTTTTTTAGAAGAAATAATATTTTTCTAAACAGTACTTTTCACCAACTGAAAGGTCGTCGTACCTATTTGAATTGATGCTCAGCATTTAATTCCGTTGTTTACAACACAGTCTTACGATAAGAGTAATGTAAAATCAAAGAGAAATATGCTCACAGAATTCAACTAGAAGAATTATGGCATATTTATGGCGGGCGCATAGAATCGATCCGTTCTTTTTTTTATTTCAGGTATCGCCGTGTGTTGACGCTCTTTGCGTGTTCCGATATTCTCTACTCGCTTGCGTTCATCACCTCCGCTCCGGTTGAGCATTATAATCTACTTAAGTCGTAGACAGTTTTTTTTCTCTTTTTTTCTCCAATGTCAATCTTGGTTTCTTTTTTTTGTGAGAAATTGCATCTCAATGGTACGGAAGCCCATAGCTTTAAAAATAAATCAATTCTGAACTACATATTCTGGCACATGGAGGTCATTTCCAGGTACACCTGCATACATACACACATACATATATGTATATGATACAATTCTTAATGCAGCCGAAATCTTTAAAAAAAATCGTTTCTAGCACTATCGCACGATGCCTGGTTCCATTCTGATCATCGATATATTCGGATTCGCCAACGACACCATTTTAATTCACTTCGCTGATATCTTCGCCTACTTTTTCTGCCTTGCAATGGTATATTTTTTATGTAGATAATAGGCATATATAATACAGAATATAAAGATAATGAGAAATTGCCGACTCTCTACTTTCTACTTTGGTTTTTTATGTTGTTATTCATTAATTTTTTCATTCTTAATTTTTTTTTTGACAATGCGATGGTACATATGTACATATGAATTGCATTCTTAGATGTCTGGATTCATCTGAATTACACGAATTAGAACGCTTTGGAGACAAACTTTTATTTTATTTCAGCCTGTCATCGGCTTTCTCTACCGCTTTTTATTGATCAAAAGGTAAATATATTCGTTCGGAAGCTCTTCTTTGTTATTTAAACTCTGTTTAAGATATCGAGCGATTTCAATTTTTCACCGGAATATTCCATTCGCGATTTTCATCATAGGGGTGAGTGGAACTATTAAAAAAATCGCCTACACAACACAGCATTTTTTTGGGAGCGGATGGAAAAGTAGTTGCAGACGGGACGAATCTTTGATGTTTCAGTAAGTCGCAAATATAATCGGAATAGGAAATATTTCATAAATAACCGTAGGAGTTGACATTAATTATCTTAGATTATGCTCTGGACGGCGCTGCTGGCTGCAGCTCTCGGAAGGCTTATGTTCGTTCTAGATGAAGGCTTCTACGAGAGAATGTCTGCGATCGGAGCATTGCAGTATAATTATCCTGTCGTTGGATTCGAGTGCAAACGAGTTAGAAAAAGATTGCACCTTTTTTATTGTAGAAACTTTTCTTACTCTCGAAAGTAGAGAAGTTTAATACATTCTTGTGAGTTGCAGATGAACAGGCAGAAAATTCTTCTTTTGTTGTTCGTCTTCTTGGGAGAGAGCCTTATGCTCGCCATGATTGTCTTTTGTGGCGTGGCTATCCTTGTCGAAATCAAAGAATCCTCGATGTCCGCTCAAACAAAACGTATGCATTGCAGGGCACTGCTTGTGCTCACTCTTCAGGTCTTCTTTTCGATTCAAATTTCCCACCATTATCAATCATTGGTTCCTTCTAATGTGTATGATCCACTGCAGGCAGTACTTCCATCCCTCTGCGTCTACGCGCCTTTCTTCGAGATTATTTTGTATGTCTTTCTGGAGATACAGCAAAAGCTTCGTACGGACCTCCTCCTGAGCCTGCCACCCCTCCTCAATCCGATCATCGTCCTCACTCTCACCTCCAAGTACTCCGCCGGTCTCCGCTCTGCTTTCGCCTCATGCAGGATTATCAAGGTCTCGGTTTACAACGTTCCCGTTGGTGTTCGTCGCTTCCAGGGGTTCCATCAGGGACGTTTACGAAATAACGGCGGATCATTGACACTGGATACTCTAATAGAATTGGAAATAAGAAATAATAAACAAACATTATTCTACTAGATCATCCCATCGTCACATGCTAATTCGCACTTGTCACAAGCGTACTCTGCATCTACACTGGATGCACCACCCGTCCATTCAACAGTGTAACTGACTGTAATACGTATTACCCACGTCTTTCAGAACAAAATTATAAATTGTGATGAAAGAAAGTTCCTCACTGCTTCATCGACTTATTTCACAAGTTGGCGCTTATATCTTTCTATGTCTACTAATTCTTGTCTTTCGAGCCATCAACGGTGGCACTTTTACCACCGATGGAGTTGTTTCTTCAGAAACAAGCTCATTCATACTCCTTCAAACAACATTAGAATATATCTCTTATGTGACGGCTATTTCATTCAAATGAAACAGAGACAAATAATGAAATGGCGCTGATGTAATCTAGCAAACAAAGAAGAGAGTACGGATAAGACTCCTATGAATCTTCTCGATCTATAACTTTGGCCATTCGTCATAACAAAAAGCTCTTCTCGAGACATAGCAAGTAAAGAAAGCAGTATAAAGGAATGCAACATCTTCGTTTTCTGTCGATCAACATAGTATCAACGTGCTATATAATTATATAAAATAAAGCGTGTTGTTCCAAATGTTGATATGTTAAATTTCGAAATGTATTCTCTTATGTGTATATTGTATTCTTCTTTCGTTCAAATTGTACTTCATCTCCTGCAAATGAGCAAAATCTTGATACCCTCAGTTCAAACACAAAGGCCACTAATTGTCAATGCGAATAAAAGTGTTTCAATAGTATCTAGAAGGTCCCTAGTTGTTCACATATCCATTCTGCATCGTGAGAGCCGCGTAACCCGGCACGGTTGCCTCAGCAAAAAAGACAGCGCAGAGGAATGTGCACTTTTTTTACTCGTTATTCCTTTGGTTTGTGATGGAATATCATTTTTTTAGTCCGAAGCCAGACTTCTTGTCACAATTTAATTAGACATTCTCACAAATCAGCATCGCCGTATACTCCGCGACTTTTTTTTACCATTACATTCATTTCCGTGTTACACCTGCTTTTCGTACACTTTTCTTCTCCTTTCCTGCAGTAAGCTTAATTTACAGCAATTAAAATACACTGCGTTAAAGTTAAAATAATAATTTGAGTAAATTGATGCTCCATTGGAGCATACACCATAAATGTTCGCTCCCTTGCGGCTCTTATACCTATGTATGTACATATGTTCTCAATTTCAGGATCTTTAATAATCCAGCCATATCTCTATTGTATGTTTTGTTTTCGATTCCTTTTGTGAACTTGATATTTACATACATAGTTGAACAATCATTTTTATAATGATTAGTGTGTGTCTCAGGATGCTCGACTCGGATTCAATTCCCTTGGCCCTCGGCATCTCCATTCCATTTTTCTGGCGCTACATTCTCATGGTCATTGGAGTGTTTGCGATCGTTGTCAACTTATTCTTCTTCCTTTATGTCATGTCGCGTGACAAAGAAAAGGACCACGTCGACGGGTCAGTTTCAAGTTAAAACTGTTTGTTATAAAAATGTTAGCGAAAAAATTGAATCAATATGTTTTATTTTAATATATTTGAACAAAAATATGAGCACTTGTTTTACTTTTTTTGTGAAAAATAAAATATTTCTGTACAGTACTTTTTTACCAAGTGAATCGTTGTCGTGTCTCCCTTGCAATTCGCTTCCGTTATTTACTACATAGTCCTACCATAAGAATTTTCTAAAATCAATAAGAAATCTAAAAGAAATACGGAATATTTATAAAGGGCGCAAGGATGCGATCCGTTCTGTCTTTAATTTCAGGTACCGCCGTGTGCTGGCGCTCTTTGCGTGTTCCGATATTCTCTACTCGCTTGCGTTCATCACCTCCGCTCCGGTTGAGCATTATATTCTACTTAAGCCGTAGACAGATTCCTATTTTCCCTTCTAATGTCTGTCTTGGTTTCAACGGAAATTGTGAGAGTTATCATCAATTGGACAAATCTCTCTAACTTTTCGTTTATCAATTGGGAACATTCACTGCATTCTGATTTGTAAAAGGGATTTTTAGTTACACATGTAAATGCATGCATGTATGTATGTAGATAGGAAAAAAGTCAATGCAGCCAAAATACAAATTAGTTCTAGCACTATCGCACAATGCCCGGTTCCATTCTGATCATCGACGTTTTCGGAGTCGCCTTCCCCTACGGCACCGTCTTAATCCACTTCGCGGATATATTCGCCTACTTTCTCTGCCTTGCAATGGTATATTTTCTATGTAGAATATAATAGGCATATCTTACACAGAATATAAAGCGAATGAGAACTTACTGACTCTACTTTCTTCTTTGGTTTTTTTTGTGTTGTTCTTCATGAATTTTATTATTATTCTTAGATATCTTATCACCATTCGCTTGGTATATACATACATACATACATATGAATAGCATTCTTAAATGCCACGATTCATCTGAATAACCACGCTTTTGAGACATTAACTTTTGTTTTATTTTAGCCTGTCATCGGCTTTCTCTACCGCTTTTTATTGATCAAGAGGTAAATGTTTCGTACGGAGGCTTACTTTTCTCTTTTAAACACTGTTTAAGATATCGAGCTATTTCAATTTTTCACCGGAATATTTCATTCGCGATTTTCGTCCTTGGGGTTAGAGGACTAATATAAAGTCGCCTACACAACAGAGCATTTTCTAGGGAGCGGATGGAAAAAGTAGTTGCAGACGAGAGGATTCTTTGATATTTCAGGAAATATAATTGGAATAGAAAATATTTCATAAATAATTGTACCAGTTGTAATAATTAAATCACCAACTTCTGCAGGAAAACGTAAGGTAAATAAATATCTTATTGTTAGATTATACTATGGACGGCGCTGCTAGCTGCAGCTGGTGGAATGCTGATGTTCGTTCTTGATGAAGGCTTCTACGAGAGAATGTCTGCTATCGGAGCATTGCAGTATAATTATCCAGTCGTTGGATTCGAATGCAAACGAGTTAGAAAAATATATTACCTTTTTTAATAATAGTACTTTTTGATCAGCGAGAACATGTGAGTTTGCAGGTGTATACGGAAGTAGGAAAATGAAACACATTCTTGAGCCTTGCAGATGAACAGGCAGAAAATACTTCTTTTGGTGTTCGTCTTCTTGGGAGAGACTCTTATGCTTGCCATGATTGTCCTTTGTGGCGTAGCTATCTTTGTCGAAATCAAAAAATCCTCGATGTCCGCACAAACAAAACGAATGCATCGCAGGGCACTGCTTGTGCTCAGTCTACAGGTCTTATTTTGGATTCAAATTTCCCGCCATGACAATTATTTCTTCTCTCTAATTGTTAATCGATCCACTGCAGGCACTGCTTCCATCCCTCTGCGTCTACGCGCCCTTCTTCGAGATTATGCTGTACATCTTCCTGGAGACACAGCAAAAGCTACGCACAGATCTCCTCATGAGCCTGCCGCCCATCCTTAACCCACTCATCGTCCTCACTCTCACCTCCAAGTACTCCGTCGGTCTCCGTTCTACTTTCGCCTCCTGCAAAAGTGGCAGGGTCTCCGTCTATAACGTCCCCTTTGGTGCTGTTGACGCTTCGAGGGGAGCCGTCAGGGACGTTTACGAAATAACGGCGGATCGTTGATGCTGGGTAATTTAATAAAATAGGAAATTCGAAAAAAAAAGATAAGCGTTTATTCTACTAGATCTTCCCTTCGTCTCACGCTAATCCTAACTCACATTCTCACAAGCGCACTCTTCATCTTCGATGTTCGACAATGCAAATGACTGCAATGATTTATTACCCACGTCTTTTGAAAAAAAATTAATAAATTGTGGTACAAACATAAAGTTCCTCACTTCTTCAACGATTCTTCTCACCAGTCGGCGCTATGTCTATGTCTACTTATTTTTGTCTATCAAGCCACCGTGGAACTTTTACCGCAGATGGAGTGGTTCCTTCATAAACAAGTTCATTCCCACTTTCACGTCGGAACTACGTTTTTGTGAGTACGAGACGGAAACACTTTCGTTCAGACAACTTAGAATATATCTATTATTTGAAGGTTATTCATTCTCACGCACTTGACAGAGACAAATATTGTAATGGCGCTGATATAACGCCAGCTTTGAATCATTTACCATTATCATCAATCAAAGAAGGTACTCTCAATATTATGAATGTATTCGTAAGTCTCCTTTAGTTTCTGGGGACTTTCTTGGCTTCGGAATGTTAAAAAAAATGCATCGATAAAACTGAGTTCTTCTCATGCACTTGGCAGAGACAACTATTGAAGTCTTGCTGATTTAATCTAGCAAACAACAGAGAGAGAGAGAGAGAGAGAGAGAGAGAGAGAGAGAGTACAGACAACCGTTTCCTGTGAATGTTCTCGAGCTATAACTTTGGAATTTTCTTTAGTCTTTGGGTTATAAGATATTGTCCTCTATTCTTGTTCTTGTCACCCTTGGCCGCGCAACTTTTGTAGTCTCTTTATCTTCAGTTGTGTTGCTAGTTATCGGGAGAAATGGCGAGAAGGACGAGGGTCAAGAGGGACTCATTGTCAGAGAGTGGGAAGGAAGGGAAGTTGGAGGGGGAAGTTGTGCGGAAAAAGGAGATCGGTGGTCGTCTCTCAGTGCTGTTCGCTGTTCATGCGAAGTAGCTCATCGCAGACCTCCTCGATGATGGCGACGGCGCTGCTCAGACGGGCATTCAGGTGCGCGAGGCGGGCAGAGAAGGTGGCAGTTGCGGCAGCAGGGATGACAGGCTTAAAGTTTATTTTTTAGTCGAAAAATAGATGTCATTAATCAAAAATCAATAGTCAGCACCGGCTCTGTCAGCTCCTGGCCGCGGCTCTTTCCCAGTTCACGGCAAGGATGTCACTTATTTCACTCTTTGTTTCACGTTTTAATTTCTTGAAATTTTGAGGAATTTCTTTTGAAACCTCGAACTCGTCGTCCGAGGGCGACGAGTCGACGGCGGCAGCAGAGTACTGGAAAGGGCGACGAGAGCGTGCGGCGGGAAGCGGCGTGTTGCCGGCCGAGCTGTGGAAGTTGGAGATAGAAGAGACGCTGCTGCTGCTCGCCGACGCCGTCGGCCAGGGCGTCGGAATGTAGACAGACTTGGCGCGACCAGGTGCATTATGTTTCTGCAATGGTTTCCCACTTCTTTCTTACTCTTCCGCTCAGCTCAGTTTCTTGTCATGATTCTACTTCACTCCATTGTTTTCTGCCACCGTATTCCGTGCTCTCTGCCCAAAGCAAACCTCGCATTTCTCCAATGGGCCGTCACGGGAGGCGGAGTTGTCTATGTCTGCAGCGCCATACTTCTGAAACCATCATCGGCTAGAATATCAATAATATTTATATTAATATACGGCTAATATTTATGTATATTATTATAAACCTCAAGCTCGTCGCCCGAGAGCGAGGAGGGAGGCGGCGTGCTATAGACACTGCTCTCCGACGTCTCGATGTAGCTGCTCTCGGGAGAACACTCGGTGCGACGAGTATCGAGTTCGGCGAGGTAAGTCACGCTCTGCAACGGTGGTTTCTAACCTCTCTCTTACTCTTCCGCTCAGCTCAGTCAGTTGTCTTGACTCTTCTTCACTCTGTTGTCTTTTCCACTGTATTCAGTTCTCGGTGCACAAAGCAAACCTCGTAACTGGCGTTTGCCGAACGAAGAACATCAAACTCCTGAAACCATTATTGACAATATTAACCTTCTAGAGCGAAACCATTTATTAATTATTGTATCTTTTATTTTATTTTTGGGTCTGCTTCCTTATTTAAAGGAAGCGGATCACCGAAAAATTATGTGATATTTCAAATTGCCGCGGCCCTTCGCACTCTCATTCGCGCGTGCTATTTTCACGCAGCGGATTTGTGCGACCTGCGAAATAGCAGGCTAGAATGAGAGTGAGGAATCACAGGGCAGACGCGGCAATTCGAACCTGTATTTAAAAAAATTCGGTGAACGCCCTCCTTTAACATAGGGAACAAAACCTTGAAGTATTCGCTCATGGAGCCAGAAGACAAGTCCTCATCACTCGCCTTCTTTTCTGCCCCGACCATAAGCAATTCGGATGGTGACAACGGGAGAGAGAGGCAGCTCTGCAATTATACAGTAGCTGAAGCTGTGGCGGAATCACACAAATAAATCTTTAGCTCGCTCGAACCTCGTCGACCAGTGGTTCCTTATGGGAGATCTTGGAATGGAGAGCGGGAACACTGGCGGCGGAATCGGTGGTAGCTCCATGAGGAACGGTGAGGGAAGCAAGGGGCGCGGCGTTGTGAGTAGCGCCGGCCGGGCACGGGCGACGAGGGGGGCGGCGGGCACGGAGGGTGGAGTGACGGCGAGCGTTCGGTGCAGGCATTTCAACTGAAAATTACAAGGATAGATGACATTTCATAACTGAAATTTTGATTTCCGAATCGGTTTCTCCCAAAGAGAATCTATTATTCGTAACCTTCATATATCCCTGAGTTTTTTTTTTTTAAAGAGGAGCGAATGTGAAAGTTAAGGGAATAAAATAAAAATCTGACGAGAAGGAATGAGAGCTCCGAGAGACCGACCGGATTGGGGAAGGGAGGCGAGGGAAATTGAGGTCCTCATAGCCATTTTGTCGACTCATCATTTTTCGTATAAGTGCAAAGTCTTGAATCCTAATTAGATAGTTTCCCATAGTAATTATACATGGATGCGTTTTTTGTAATCTCACGAAACAACACAATCCCTCGTGTTGGGAAAATTAGATAATTAAATCAAATGAAAATTATTATTCAGTACATCATAAATTTATCTGTTTTCCTTTTAATAATTCATCTGAGCATATTTGTTTTTCGCAACTGAAATCTTAATGTCGAAAGGACAACAATGAAGTTTACATTAATCTAATACTTAAAAATTCAACTCACGATCGACTTATATCTACTAGTATATTATGATTTAAAAAAATATTCCCAGTCGTAAAAGTTCTTGCCAATGATCGCGTAATTGTTCTCATAGAGTACAACCTGGCAAGTGCTGATGCTATATGGATTGAAATATTTCTTTCAGGAATTGTACAAGTGGATTCCACGTTTCTCAGGTCCATGAGATCACTGCAATCAATCTCACTTGTAAATACATATCAACAAAGGATTAGAATGTGGGATGAGGAAAGAGACTTTATCAAATGGTCACAACATGCGTTTTTTTCCATTATGACTCGCTCGCATCAATAATAAAATAATCTGTATGTACAGACGAATGCATGCAGAACAAAAGAGAAGGGACCTTTGCATTTCAGATTTTTTATGCTTTTGACTTCTTTTTTCACGTTTCTTCAAATAGTATTCATTGCGATGATTATTGATAGGGAGTAAAAAATGGAGTTTTTTTAACGAATTAACTTGGTTGCATAAATAATACTCTTGAGATCAGTAACATCATGAAATAATTACGCATTTTGCCTTATAAAAAATTAAATAGAAGTAAAAGATATGCATGATGCGCGTTATGATGAGAGAGCGAGCAGCCGCGACGCGTCTTGCAACGACGCGTTGCGGTTGCCACGCGCCGCGCCGCACACTTGAACGACGGTCGTCTCATCATCCATGATGTCCAAGAGGCGGTAGATGTCAAAGTCGCGCACACACTCGTGCGCAGCCTCCTGCAGATAAGGGGAGTCTTGCTTTCAGTTCGTTTTTTTGCTTTCTATTTTTTCTTTCCTTTTTCAATTTTTAGATTTCTGCTAATTACTTGTTCTTGCATTATTGCTAAGAAGGCGAAATTAGCCGAGATTGGCCACCTTAAAAGCGAAGACGAGTTGCATGAGCCGGCAAATGCGCACTGAGCTCTCTTCTTCAGAGATCGCGTCCTCCTCGCGGAACGAGCGTTGCAGTTCGATGAGAACACGCGAGCGGTGCTTCGAGGAGAAGGAGACGATGGCATCCGGGCTGTCGGGATCTCAAGAAGATGTCAATCTACACATTCTTCACTTTATATTATAGAGACTTCACGTTATATTACTTTACCACATACATATCTTTAAATATATGGAGGCGATAAGGGCCAAGGTTGGAATGAATATGTATATCTATTATGTACCACAGCTGCAGACGAGGAGGACAATGAGAGCGTGGAATTCGCGCTCTTGCAGCCGGAGCCGCGGGAAGTGCGGGAAGAGCGTTGAGCCTAGCATCTCGTAGCGATTGCGGAATATGCTGTAAAATTGGATATTATCGTGCAGGTTTTTGATTCGAACACATAATTAACTGGGAAGGCTAATTTCTACACTTATATTCGTATCTCAACAAGGGATATCAATAAATTAAAGATGAAAGCGCGTGCACTCTAAGAAGAGCCTGCCAAGGTTTCTCCGACTCTTCCCGACAATTCGCTTGAATTATCTAACAATAAGTCTCTTGCTTCCATTCGTCTGGTGAGAAGTTTCGCATAAAGTTTTGACACAAAAAACATTTGGAGTTGGTCCTTCTTTAAATCGATAAAATTTGACAGAAAAAACTTTTTAATCTAACTCAGCCGCGTCGGAGTGTCGATCTGGCGCAGGGGCGTCCGCGAAATATTCGACTGCGCGTTCTTGCGCAAAGTAGCAGTTAATGCCAGCGAAGCACCTCAAAACAAATCTACGACATATAAATATTGTATAAAAATTATTGTTATTTTTTATCAATACTTATGTCGTGTAATATTGCATGATGGAGGTTTTCGCGTTAGCCTATCTGTAGATTTCTTACATTGTTCCTGGTAATTGCCCAAGCGCGCTCCTGTAGCAACTGTCTGCCAGTTGAATTGCCATGTGGCACCGCGACATCACCGTCCACTTAAAGAGTCAGAAGAAGAGTTACATCTTCTGTTCAGCTAGTAGTCATACTTACAGCAACTATACAAAAGGTAATTCAAAGTTAGAACCCGATCTTCTGAAGAGAGTTGTCGAAAATCATCAAAGGACGTTTCGGCAAATTCACAAATCGCAGCTGACAAGATCCTTGACACTGTGTTCATCCGCTCGAAGGATGCGGGTTGATACGGCTGAATATGGTGATAGAAAGGAAATATAACGATAATACTAATATATTAGATCGCACATGTTGTAAATGTAATAAAAATTGAAACATAATGATGCAATTAAAATAGACATAATCACAAGCTGATACAAGAAGATGCTTTAATAATTCATTTATAATGATTTCAATTAATAAATAAAATGTTTCTAGAGAAAAAAAGCTCCAACAATATCGGATGAGCCGAGTGCGATCGCGGGAGGCAAGGCTGGCATGAGAAGACTCAGCTCGCCGGCACGACGAAACGAGAACATTAGCCTGGAGAAAAGAGTATTCCGCTTCATCCAACGCGAATACATGCATTAATTTACAAGATGAATATATTTATGTTTATAGTTTTTTTTTATTAAACCGCTCACCTGTACCGAGTTGCGATGGTGTTCAGAAGACGGAGATCCGTCGGTGCGTTCAATGATATTGGACACAGTTGCAGCTTCAATAGGGCCCGCTCCTCTTCCTTTACAATTTTTTTTTAATTTACCTCTTGACTTTTTGATTAGTTTAATGCAAGAAAGCATAATTGCATATTTTTAGCATTTGTTTTATCTCTCAAAATATAAAATCAAAAATTTACCTTGTAAAGAATATGGGGAAGGCCGCTTTCACTTGCACAAATTGCCGGTAGTGGATAATCATCTGACAAAAGAACAATTTCTGATGCAGATTATCATTATCATAACTTTACTGCGACAAAAAAGTTGGTGTCCAAATGCTAAATCGACCTTATGAAAATGATAGACGCTAAACAGCTAGAGACCTCAAGCGTCTTTTCTTACCTCCACTCTGTCGCATTCCAACATTTATGCACTTCTCAAGGCGACACTTCTTGCAGTGAAAATATGCTCCTGCAAAACGTCCATGGTAAAACGCAAGACCTAATTTACATATTGGCAACGCACTACATCCGTAAATATGAAATGTTAATCTTTTAAACAGATTTTTTTCACACAGTACTCGATAACTATCCATTAGCACAGGTTGTTTTTTAAACATAAAATTTCAAACGTTTTAAAATTTCAGAAGAGTGAGTAAGAGCGTCTAGCCTTTCTTAACGGGACATTTGCTGTTTCCTTGACGACAGATCAACGTGGAACGACGACGGAAAATTCGCTTGAAAAATGTCGCGCAGGCCCTTGAAAGATAGTAAATGATAGTGAAGGAATTTTAGAGAAGCATTTTTTTTTTGCATTTGCAAGTTTCACGACAAAATCCAATAGATACTTGCAGGCGTCGAAGCCGCCGTGTACTCCAGAGATCGGCATTGCGCACACGAGGCACTGCTTGCTTTGGCTTGGCATCACTAATAGATAAAGAAAGATAATAATTATTCACTTATATATGCAAGCAATTTGTTAACAAAGATCGTCCTCCTTTCTGACTTGAGGTGAGCAATAAAAAGGCATGGTCATTAGTCGACTACTGCACCTTGAGAGTTCGCTTTGCATAGGGAAAAAACCAGCGGACTCGCTCGCGCAATGAAATCAATGCGAGCGAAAAAGTCATTAGAACTCAAACATAAATGCTTCGTGCGCTAAGCAAAACGGAGATATTGTGAAATGTTACACAACCAGATTACAAAGCGCCCTAGCTTTAAAGAGATTAAAGAAAGAGAGTGCGATAGAGAGCTTATTGGCGTATGAGAAGATAGAGAATGATAGAGAACGCGAGTGGTTTAGAAAGAGGGAGTGTACAAGTATCGCTAAACAAGGGAAAGAAAGGGAGAGAGAAATACGAGGAATTTGAAGCATAGGGAAGAACTTTTCAGCCACGAGTGTATGGCAAGTGCAAGTTTATCAGTGGTTAAAACAAGCAGTCAACGAATCGTGAGAAGAGAGAGAAAGAGAAAGAGAGAGAGAGAGAGAAAAGGAATGAGAAATTGAGAGAGAAAGGGAGATAGAGAAAGAGAGAGAAGAGAGAGTGGGAGAGTGAGAGAGCGCGAACGAGGGAGAGAGAGAAAGAGAGATAAGTAAACGAAGAGTGGCAAAACTGAATTGTGAGAGGCAAAGGATGTCCGACTGATGAGAGGCAGAAAGTTGAGAGAAGTGTTTCACGAGTGCAGCATTTGTTAAAGGGCTCGAGAACGAGCAAATTCCAGACAGAAGCAAGCGAGCGTATTTGCACTTGTTTACATGTCTGTGTTCTCACTGGATCACTACGTGAGAACGACGGGCACAAAGAGAGATATAGAGGGACGAGATGGGGTAGAGAGAAAGAGAAAGAGAGAGAGAGAGAGATAGAAAAAGAGAGAAAGAGAGAGCGAGAGAGGGAGAGAGAAAAAGAGAGAAAGAGAGAGCGAGAGAGGGAGAGAGAAAAAGAGAGAAAGAGAGAGCGAGAAAGAACCACAAGGCTATGTACATAGTGTGCACTGTGTGACAACAATTTCCGGTTGTTGCAAAGCGTCAGCTTTCGTTGTTGATATGCCCGTAAATGGTCTTTTCAACTTTTTCATTCTAGTCCACTTGCCACCGAATTTAAACACACAAAATAATTTATAAATATACAAAATAAGGGCCAAATTAACAAGAATTGAGACATATACATAAAGTATAAATAGATGCCAAACGATTCCTTGTTGACGTCATGCGAAAGTGGCAAGATTTACACAATAGAGTATCACATGGGAGAATTAAACACGTCAAATAATTGAGATCAGCTCATGGTCAGAAAGAAAAGCAAAACACTAAAAATTCCAAATCCTACCTCTAAATAAGCTTGAAAGTGAAGTAGAGTCGGTAGAGAGAAAGGCGGAAATTCTTCGGCAGACACTGAAGAGTGATGCAGAGTGGAGAGACAAACAGTGAAAGAGAGAGAGAGAGAGAGAGAGAGAGAGAGAGAGAGAAATAAGAAGAGGCTACCCAATCGAGACAAACAGATCGAGAGCAAAAGAGGGCTGTGAAGATGACGAGAGAAAGAGAGAAGACAGAGTGCGAGAGAAAAGATCGTAAAGAGAGAGAGAGAGAGAGGGAGAGAGAAGAGCTCAAGTGATCTGCGGATTCTCGACAGCGCAGAGGAGTGCCTTTCCGAAGAGAGTGCCGACGAGGAGCTGCGCCTGCTCCTCCTCCCGGCCGTGATAAGCGACCGCGTTGCCTCCCGCGATCGTCGCGCCGTCATTCGCATACGGCTCCGTGATCACCCACGACACGCCGTCCTCCTGGCGGGGAAGTTCAAGGTAATTCAAGGAAAGGAAAAGCTTATCATTAGCAATATTAAAGGGTTCTTGAACACGACAACACCCTACCACGATAGCCCAAGAAAAAAAGAGTTTACCGCTCCTTAGTATTCTCCAAAATAAGGGTGTTATTTAACTGCAAATTTAAAATTTAGTTGCACATTTACATTTAATGGAGACTCTTTTCGATTAAAAAAGGCATGTTGAAATTGCAAGTTTTGTCACTGCAAAATCTCGGCATTTGTGCTGAATACATAAATGACCACCCCTCTTCAATTCCTAGATCTACCTGAATCCGGATGCGCAGCACTTGCGACGGCGTTCTCTGGCGTTCTTTCTGGCTCGCCTCGCTCCAGTGCATGAAGGCCGAGAAGAAGACGGGATGCGCCGCGGTGATCAGCTGCGATTTGGAAGGGAAAACAAATATGTTTGTTTTGTATATAAAATTTTTTAAAAATATTTTTTTGTAATTAATAAGATTAGCACTTTTATTTTTTCATGCTAACATCGCCCGTCTTCTTGTCGGCGTAGATGCCGACAGGCGACGTGAGAAGGCCAATGTCCGTCGTGTGACGAAGACTCAGATCCGCGTTCATCGTGAACACTCGCAGCATCTCAATCAAGCAATATCTTTCCCTATTTCTTTCCCCCTCTCTCTCTCTATCTCTATGTCTGTATCGTAATCTCTCTCTCCCTCCCACTCTCCTCGTATTTGTTACTATTCTTTCTCCAGCTCTAACTCTCTCGCTCTCTCTCGCTCTCTCTCTCTATCTCTCTCTCCGACCCCCTTTGAACCTCATTGAGTAGTGAGCCAACAATGAGTCTTCTCCTCGGTGCGTCGTAGAAGACTCCCGAGGGGCTGCCCAAGAATCGCTCGACATACTCGACTCGACGGCCGTCATAGAACAGCAAAGAGCCGAATGTGCTCTTTTAAATTAAAAATTACTTTATTTATTTTGATATTCTTACTTTTTACAATCATGCCCGGAACACTTTAAAGCCCTTAGATAGCACAATTGATGTATTCATTTTTATACGCACATAAAAATAGGAAAAAAACCTGCATCGCAAGCTCCGCGTACTGCAGCCAGCCGCGTGAGAAGTAGGCGAGATTCGTAACGAAGAAGCGGTCAGCGCCAACCACAGCGACATCCACCAGGCTTAGTAGGAGAACGAGGGAGTGTAAGTGGGGAAGAGAGAGAGAGAGAGAGGGTGAGATACAGACTGCGTGAACGGGTGGAGAGAGAGGCGGAGAGCAAGAGAGGGAGAGAGAGAGAGAGAGGGACAAAGAGAGAGAGAGAGAGGGAGAGAGAGAGGAAGAGGGATAGAGAGTTTACGGATGGTTTTTGACTGCAAATTAGGATTAAAAATCCTTGAATAACCTGCTAAATCGCGAGTCGCAAATGGACTTGCGATGTGCGAGGAGCTTCTTGTCCTTGTGAAAGACAAAAACCTTAACGGGAGAAATTCTTATTTTTCTTTTCTTTCTAACATTAGAAAGAATGGGCTGACAGTTTAGAGAAAGAAAATCAAAATAGAAACAGTAAGAATTACATAGAATTTCAAGTAGAAAAAAATTAAATTAAAAATATAAAGTGTTTCTAAAATGCGAAACTCCCTCCACTCACCTCGACGCACTGTCGCTCGGGATGCGTGTTGACGACGTAGAGACTGACGCGTCCCTTGCTCACGTAGGCCGAGAGGCCGTGCGGAGCGAAGCGAGTCTCAAGCAGAACAAATTACTAGTGCAACTTACGGATTGGCGAAATTAACCAATCTCTTTACTGACACTTGGTAATCTAATGGTAAGAGTTTTTATACATTTTATATGTAAATAAAATTTCGTTAAAAAAACAAGCTAGTCTCGAAATGAACGGGGAGTTTTTTTTTAAATATTAGACTAATATATATATATATATTTTTAGTACCTGATCAAAAGTTGCGGACGGTTCGATGAGCAGTGGAACTGCCGCATGAGGCTCAGAGTTGCCCTCGAGCTGCTTGAAGCTGTACGTGAAGATGCGGCCTAGAACTTGGCAGCAATAGAAAGGCCATTTATAGGAATGCGACCAACGAAAAATTATATGATATTTCATGTTGCCGAATCACTTCTCATTCGCGTACGCTATTGTCAAGCAGTGGGGGTTTGTGCGATTTGCGAATTAATGAGAGAGTGCCAGGGCAGACGCGGTAACTCGAACGAGTATCACATTAACTATTTTTCGGTTTTCATCCACATTAAATTAGAATTTATCTAATTCTCAATCATAATGGATGTAAAATTTGTTATTATGATAATTGAAAAAGACAATTACAGTTTAAAACGTTCAAGAAATGACGAACCGATTCCTTTCCCATGCATCGCTCCAAGGCCATTCGTGATGAATGCAATGTTCAGCTCGTGCACGTATTCGATGCCAGCAGAGCCGTTCTCTGCAAATGTCGCAATTGACACAACTGAAAAGTACTTATCTTCATAAAGATCTGACATATTGTAATATTTCCTTTCTTTTATATTTACTTTTTTCCTCTTCCATTATTTTTATAAGCAGTTATTTTCTGACTTATCCCTTGCAGAACGCGACAGGGACCGGGCGAATGATTGTAGACGCGTTTGTTGCTATCAGAGAGTAGACTGAAAAGATATTTATGTAGCTCTATGTAGGTTACCAACAATAAACAAATTTATTCTGTCGAATTATTCAAAGACATTAAAAAAAATAAAAAATGAGGGCGAGAAGGCAAAGAGAGCGATGGGGAGAGAGATGGAGAAAGAGAGAGAGATAAGTAGATTGAGAGGGGGGAGATGCAGAAATAGCCAGATGATGAGGGAGTCGAGGGAGAGAGAGATGAAGGCATAGAGAGAGATAGTGAGAGAGTGAGAGAGAGAGAGAGAACTCACATGAGTCTAACGATGGCAGTGGAGGCGTAGACGATGAGGATCCACGACGCGACCTTGCTGCAGAGTGCGCGTGCCGTGCTCATGGTGCGATGAGTCAAGGACGATCTATTTACGCTGTCATCTAAGCGGAAAAGTTTATTTTCAAATATCAAGTTTGAAATTTTTTCGGTGAACGCAAACTGCGCCATATTAAATATTTAAATTATTTATTATTTTATATTAACAATAAGGAAATATTGTTTTGATGATAGCTCAGAAAATATATAAAATATACAATTAGGCTAAAAAATGTTCGGGAGTGCGCAAGCATTCGGCCGCAAAGCAATAATTGCCACACGTTGCATTGTCGCCATGGAGAGCGGGGCCGAGACAAGCCACAGGAAGGCATCTTTCGGCGCTTGGTGTTGTACTCGGGAAAGAAGGTAGAGCGAAAGATGGACGGAGTGGTGAAGACGAGAAAGAGAGATGAAGAGAAAGAGGGAGAGATAAAGAGAATTAGTTGGTGATCTAGAGAAAGATTTCTAAGGAAAATAGGTTTTCAACAATAAACATTGGGGAGACTGGGCTGCACACTGGGTTTTTGGATAAGGCCATGGGTCATTTTGTGTGTTGACGGACAAAGCGGCTGCACATAGAGAGAGAGAGAGAGAGAGAGAGAGAGAGAGAGAGGTAAAGAGATAGAGCGAGAGAAAGGAGGAGAAAGAAGGAGAACTGCGTGATACAGCGAAGGAGAGAGAAAGAGGGCGACAGGCAGGGAAAATGACCGGAAGAGAGGAAACAAAAAGCAGAGTGAGATAGAGAGATGGAATGAGAGAGCGCAGAGAAAGAGAATACATCGACAGCTGCAGCTCCTGTTCGAACATGTCTTTAGGGTGCTAGAAAGAAAGCGAGAGAGAGAGAGAAAAGAAAGGAGAGAGAAATAGAGATATAGAAGAGGCTAGCGGTCGCGACAAAGCACCCCACTCTCCACCCTCCCGAACCGGGATCGATTTAGCATGTGTGGTAGTGTACCACAAGAGGACTTCCAGGGCGTCATCTACATAAATAGTAAATGCCCAAGGCTCGTTGGTGGGAAGCTCTTGGACATGATGCTCTGTCTAACAATAAGAGCAGCCACGTAGCCTAAAACATTATGACTTTTTGGTCTCTTATCCATTTCACATTTAAATAATTGCAAATGCATCCGATCGAGCTTATCTAATACATCAAAAATATGTAGTCCACAATAGCTTTAATGAAATGACACACATGTTTCAACCTTAATCCGGGCTCTTCAATTTGGATTGTTTCTTGAAAAAAAATTCTTTAAAAAAAATAGATTCTCAATTCAAACGATACTTTAAAAAGTGCATTGAACTATTTATAAAGACCTTTGAAGTACAAGAAGTAATTCGTTTTCTTTTTCAAAATACGTGATTTGAAAACGATTGTGTACTTGTTGTTTACGAACTATCAAAAGTACATTTTTGCTGACATTTAGTGCAAGAAAAATTGACGTGAGAGCTGAGATGGGATTTTCGTTTTATTTCTACTCCTTTCATCGGCGGCTTCTCCTCTCGTCTGCTCTCTTCCCTGCATTCTTATTGCGATGGGGAATCCACCTGAACAGACAGAAGTAACCAAGGTTCGCTTTTCGAAATTGCTTTTTTCAAATAGATAAAGAATAATCAGTTATACTTATTTGAATGAAATGAAGTAAATAAAAATTATTTTTAAAAAAACATGTTTTTTTCAGGAAGACAACGAGGCTGTGGCAGAAGAACCGAAGAATGAGAACCCTCAGCGCCGGAAGAAGATCAACGAACAGTTGAGGCGGCTCGTTCGGAAATTGCTCCTGCACACAAAGAGCGATTACGTGCGATTTGGCGCATTTATTATTGCCCGGAAAAGTTCATACCAAAATCTAAACAAATTTTCATAACACGAAAGTGCAAATGTACTTTTGCAACACTTTTAATGCTGCTGGGAACTAAAGCTTTTAATTATATTGTTTATAAGATCAACGAATATAAAAGAACGTGCAGGTCAGCAGTATTTTGGTAAATATATTGTAAATAGAAATCCTTTCAGTTTCCGTTCCGACCCAAGGACATCCAGAAGACACTCAAGGCAGCGAAACTAGTGTTCAAGATGGAAAGCGCGCTGGTCGAGGTGAAGCAGCCTGTCGTCATCGTTGGCGACATCCACGGACAGGTTCCGAACTCGGACCTTTCGATTTGGGCGGCCGATGTCTATCCAATCAGCCACCTGCATTTAATTTCACCCTCTTTCGTTTCGCTTGGGGGTCTTGTTTGCCAAACACTTTTCAAACTACTAGCCTCGCAGTAGGCGATATTGAACTCCTCTCTACCCTTTCAACTACATGTACTGTAACCAAACGGCCATGCCATACCTCCCTTTCAGTACACTGACCTGATCCGGATCTTCTCGATGTTCGACGAAGAGAAGGGAGGCGTCATGGTGAAGGGCTGCTTCGCCCGCTCCTTCGTCTTTCTTGGCGACTACGTCGACCGTGGCAAGCACTCCGTCGAGTGCATGCTATTGCTGCTCGCGCTCAAGCTTCTTCATCCGGAACGGGTCAGCTTGAGCTAGTTAATTAATTAACATATAAAATACATTGAACAATATATTTGTTTTATCAATTGTTAGGAGAATTTTTTTAACAATAAGATGTATGTAAGTTCAAAATACTTATAGTACACGCTGCTGCGCGGGAACCACGAGGTGTCGATGATCAACTCGCGCTACGGCTTCCGTGCTGAGCTGGTCGAGCGATTTCAGGTTGGAAGAGAGAGAGAGTAAGAGGGAAAGAGAGAATGATAGGAAATGGGGATGGAGAGGGATTAGAAGGATTTGGGAAAAGGGGGTTCTAGATCTGTAAAGCTCCAATCAAATTTTAAAAAAAGAAATCAATATATCTATTGTTCTGTACAGTCGCAAGATGGGCTGGAGCTCTTCGAGCAGTTCAACGACGTCTTTGGCTATCTGCCTCTCGCCTGCCTCGTCAACCACCGAATCCTCTGCATGCACGGAGGCATCTCGCCGAGTTTGAAGACACTCGACGACATTCGCGACGTTCGTCAATGCCTGTTCATTCAAACTCTTGGCTAACGATAAGCTCCGCCCACCCGTCCAACATTTGCAGCTGCAGAAACCGATCGGCATGCTGGACAGCCCGCTGATCACTGACCTCCTCTGGGCTGATCCTATGATTGGCCTCAAAGGGTACCCCATTTTGTAAAAAAGTTTTTATTTATATTGTTTCTAATGCAGATTCTCGAAGAACAAGGTGCGCGGCGTCAGCGTCAACTTTGGCGAGGAGATCCTCTCGGAAATGCTGAATAACCTCGGCCTCAAGCTCGTCATTCGCGCACATCAGGTTGGGAAGAGGAGAAAAAGAGGGAAAAGAGCGAGAGAACGAAAAGAAGTCCGTAAGAGAATAGAGAAAATTAATACAATAAATATAGATCAGATTCAAATCAGGTTCTTTAGATGATGAAAGGAGGCTTCAACTTCTTCTGTGACCGCAAGCTCATCACCGTCTTCAGCGCGCCCGCCTACCATCCCGCGATGGTGCGATCGAGAACGAATTGCCATTAATTGATATGCCAAATCCGTATTAAAATAATCAATAATTATAAATCAAACTCAACATTATCGTTCAGAATAATAGCGGAGCCGTCATTGAGATCCGGAAGCACGGAAAGATCGGCATCAAGGTTCTCGAGCCGAAGACAGGTCATTCACTTTTAACATTAAGTAGCATTACGGAACTTTTTATCATTGAGATTGCCTTTAATATTATAATATAAAATTACTTTCTATATTTTATTATTTTTTTTAATCTTTTAAGGTGAAAAGGTATTCCGCGGCGAAGAGGACGGAGAGACGAAGGACCGCGACTACGGCGGCTTTCAGCGTGCCGCCGAAGTCGAGCCGACTTCGGTCGCCACGCCAAGCAACATTATCGGGAAGCCGACCAGGACGGTCACCAAGACTGTCACCATGTCGGTCGCCATGAAATGACTAACTGTAAACTCCGCACCACTTCTGCCTGTTCGCCACGCTAATCCCTATCTACAGAGAACTCTCATAAATTGGCATCGAACATGTTTCTTTTCCCATCACAATAGGCACAGTTTTCATGGCAATGGAGATGCGGCAGCAATAAATATTAAAGCATTGCTCAGGTCAGAATCCAAATAAATTTATGAAGAAAAGACGAAAATGAATACTTCGATGCTCTTAAGAGAGCCAATCTGAGAGACTCGACCATGCCCCATTGTAAGAGGACAGGGAACAAAAGTACCCTTTGATCCTAATTTCCTTAATACAACGTGTATAGGACCTAAATGGCTTCACAAAACCGTTTTCAGAAAAAAACATTTTCTCAAGTATGTCTACAGTATACCCTGATATACCAAAAATATTCAAATGAGCGTAACTCCGTTCAATGGCGACCAATCTCAATTTTGAAAAATTTGTTCGATTCTGATGGGGCATGAAAAATTCCTCAGTAACTTTTTTCTATAATCTTCATTATAGGGGTCATTTTGGTAAAATTGTGTTTTGAGGTGTCCATTTCGGGCATCGGGAACCCCATGTTAAAAAACGGAGTACACCACGTGATAGAGCGTGCTTTGTTACCTCGAAAACAATTATGGCTAAAATGGAAGTCCTACCTCAAAGGGACGGTAGCACGCGAAAAATATGCGCGAGTCGGTCAAAATGGCGCATTTTCAGCCGCCGAGGCTCCGTGCAAGCGCATTCATCGATCCATAACTACGCTCAATGTTAATATTACAAACTCGTTAGCATATCATCTAAGAGCTCTCACGGAGATCTTCAAATGTTACGTACATAGTGTTATTGAAAAGTTTTGATTTATATGGGAAATTACGTTCTGTATAATTAGAAGGCTTAAAAAACTACTTCAAAAACATTTCCGCATGTCCAAACATACATCATAAGAAAGAGGATGAAATTTGGTACAAGGTGAACCCCTTTAAATGAATTTCCAATTATAAGTTGTTTTATTATAAATCATAAAATGAAGGCCAGTTGAGTCACTGTCATTCCGCCCAAGAATTCACATTTTAGGTTATTCGAATTAGAATATTCCAATCCATTTTTCTAAAGTTTTTTCCATAAGGACTTGTTATCCTACTCTTATGGCTTATAACAAAAGATCGTATGCATGGAATTTCATTGAAAGGGATTCATCTTGTACCAAATTTCATCCTCTTTCTTATGATGTACGATTGGACATGCGGAAATGTTTTTGAAGTAGATTTTTAAGCCTTCAAATTATACAGAACGTAATTTCATATATAAATTGAAACTTTTCAATAAAACTATTTATGTAACATTTGAAGATCTCCGTGAGAGCTCTTAGATGATATGCTAACGAGTTTGTAATATTAAGAGAGCATGTCAGTAAGCTTCGAGCGCGACCTGCTCCGGGAAAATTTTTTCGAATTCGTTAACAGAAAACATTTTTCTTATACAACTCGACACGCTCTATTTAATGAGCCTAATATCATGCTCATACGATTTTTTCCCTTCGGGATACACTACCGTAACCCTGAAAATTCATTTAGCCATAAATTCATCCAAAACCTGTTTCGTGAAACCATTTACTTATCATTCAATAGCATTTTGAAAGCGCTTCAAATTTCATCTAGGAACATGTATTGCTTAGATTTCATTTTAGTCAAGAAAATTGCCTTTAAATAATTTGAGGAGTTAGCATTCCACTTTATGATAATTTCCACACTCTGGAACCTAGATAGAAAGAAAGAGCGTTAAATTTGCTACAAAATAACTATCATTCAAGACAAATTAAAGCGTACGATGTTTTCGATATCAGGCGAAAAATGCGCGAGAGTTGGTCAAAATGGAGCATTTTTGGTCGCCGAGTCACAGAGCAAGCGCATTCATTGATCCATAACTACCATCCCTTTGAGGTAGGAATTCCACTTTAGTAATAATTGTTTTAGAGGTAACAAAGCACGCTCTATCACGTGGTGTACTCCGTTTTTTAACATGGGGGGGGGGGGGTCCCGATGCCCGAAATGGACCCCTCAAAACACATTTTTGCCAAAATGACCCCTATAATGAAGAAAAAGTTACTGAGGACTTTTTTTATGCCCCATCAGACAAGGAAGCGAATAAATGTTTCAAAATTAAGATTGGTCGCCATTGAACGGAGTTACGCTCATTTGAATATTTTTGGTATATCAGGGTATACTGTAGACATATTTAAGGAAAAAAAAATTTCTGAAAACAGTTTTGGGAAGCCATTTAGGTCCTATACACGCTGTATTAAGGAAATTAGGATCAAAGGGTACTTTTGTTCCCTGTCCCGTGATGGTCGAGTCTCTCAGACAGGCTCTCTTAATTGGATTGGTACACTTAAATCACAACTTCTCGAATTAATTTATAAATTCAACATTTGAAAGATGTGCTAATCGGGCTGATTGAAGCATAGGAAGCTTCCTTGTATTCCACCGCTTTCCGTGAATCATCAAGTACAGTACGAGGGGTCAATTCTGTGTCGGCTATGGCGGCCGCAGCCAAATGGGCCTCGCTGCGGAAAACTCATATCAATTTAAGATCAGCCAAATGGGCCTCGCTGCGGAAAACTCATATCAATTTAAGATCAGCCAAATGGGCCTCGCTGCGGAAAACTCATATCAATTTAAGATCCCTGAATTTTTTCACTAATCTCGTTAAGAAAAATCTTAGAAATTGTGAAATTAGCATTTTCAGACATAGAATTGACCACTCGCCGTTGAGCGGTACTGTATGTATCTTTTCGTCGCAAAACTGCGCGAAAAACCAGACCAAACTCCTCGAGAAGACCTAGTAGAATAAAACCAAGAATTCCAGAGAAAATTGTGAGTCGATTGGTATTGGAGGCATGAATCTCTAAGATTTTATTAGACTAGATCTATCATACATACAAATGCAGACTCCCGAACCGGAAAATATACGACATTTTTATTAGAAAAAAAGATCCATCCTGTTTTCATGGAAAACAAGGAAAGAATTAATTGAAAGAAGGAAAGAAATATGTACAAGCTTTGTGCATTTTCCCCTCACTCATTTTGTGTACTTTGGACGTTATCGGAGAGAGGGGTAAGGGGGGGGGAGAGAAGTGAGCAACAATTGATCATCTGATTTTTGAGGCATGTGGAGGCTCGACCGTCCCGATGAATCACCCAACAAATGTGTATGTGAATTCGAGAGAAAGAGAATAAAGAAAAAGAGACATTGAGTGACGTGTAAAGAAAGAGGGTGAAAGAGACATTCGGAGAGATTGAGAGACAGAAAGATAGAGAGAAAGAGAGAGTGCCTTAAAGAGATAGAACGAGAGAGAAGAGAGAAAACTAACGAAATAGTGGAGAAAAGAAGAAGAGTAAAAAGTCTTAGATGAGCAATGGTGAAAATAACACTCTTATCAAGGAGATTCAGGCGATTAGAGCAGTAAACGCTTGACAAGTTCTGCAGCTTCAGTTCATATCTGTATGCAGAAACGTAGGCATTCTTCTTGCCCTTCGCATTATTCTTTCTCTGAATTTTTTTCCAAAATATCATTTAATATTTTTAAAATTCCTATGAGTATTTGTGACTTAAAACGAATACAAATTTTAAGCTTTAAACTTGTTGCAAAAGAGGAATGCCTGATTCATGCGCCTCGTCATGCCGATCTAGTGCGGGTGATCAACTCGTCGAGATTTGTCTCATCATCTTCTGTCCGGTCAGCTTGGCCTTCTTCTACTTTCTAAGGCTATTTATATGAAATCATGCACTACGCAGGAAGTTCGTTTTGCCCGCGCTATTAAAATGAACTTATTTTTGTGAAAATGGAATATCAACGGTGGTGGACTGTAACCATAGGACTAATTCGCGGGCGTGAACTAGGACGAAAAAAAAGAAAGCCATTGTAGCCGTTGGCCGTATGGTACCACCATCGCCACTGTGGCCAGGCGGTCTTTTTGAATCTGCTACTAATGCTGCTCTTCTGGCTCCCGGGCACACTCCACGCCATCTGGTACTGCTTCTGCCGCTATTGAGCATTCGTCAAAGAGTACAAAGGGATGCTATTCTTGGTCTCTTTCCACTGATATAACAAAGTAGCATGCAAATATTCTTAAATGATTATTATACCTTGACTATTGAGTCAAGTTTTCTCACATTTTTGAATGACTCGACTACTTTTTCAAATGTATACTTGTATAAATAAAGATGGTGTCATATTGAAGAAAAAATGTGTGTCGACTCCTAGTTCAACGTTATCTGGATCATTTACTGATACACAAACATTTATTTCGTGTTCTGTTACATACATATTTTTCGCATGTTCATCTATTCATGAGTATTCATGAGTAAACAATAACAATAACTGCAACAACCAATAATAACGGACTACGGCTTCTTTTCGCTTCTGCCGACGAATGTCTCCATGGATTCGTTCGTGCCAAAGTAATCGGCGAGGCAGTGCTTCGCCTCGGTTGGCAGAATTCTACAACGACAACAACAAAAATACCCAAGACTGTCGATCGATTAAACAAATCACTTAATCATATTGTTGCGTCATCAATAAGCAAAGTAAAAATGGTTCTGTTGGAAGTAAAAGTTCGATCGATTACCTAGCGAGCGAGCTCACGAGATACATGGAGCGCGGGAGCTGAAGCTCGGCGCGATTCGTGAGGACTGCCTCCACTACGCACTCGGCAACATAAGATGGCTGCAGCGGTGGCATCAAGAGCGGCGACCTGAGGAATCAATGGATACTCTACTGATTAGAAACATAGTCAGAGAAGTCATTTCCGCTTTTTTATTATTATGTTCATAAAAAAGGTAAAAGTAAACTTTCGTTAAACTAATGGTAAGAGCATTCGTCAAGTTCCAAAGGTCAAAAGCTCTAGGTAATACAAAAGTCGTACTTGATGCCAAAGCCGCGGAACATTCCCGTGTCGATGAAGTAGGGGCAGACGAGCGTCGTCTTGACTGGCAAGCACTGATGATGCAACTCGGATGCGAGTGCCTCATGATAGCCGACGGCACCGTGCTTCGACGCGCAGTAGTCCACATAAATATTGGAGTAAGTTCAGCATTAAATACAGTACATTTTTTGTAAAATACAAAAAGTGCCTTTGAAGCATTTTAGAATAAAAAAAAATATACAATAAAGTTTAGGAAATAAATATACCATTCCCGCCGCTCCGGCCTTGCCAGCAATCGACGAGATAGTGACGATATGCCCGTGGCGACGCTCGAGCATGCCAGGCAGAAAGCACTTTGCGGTCTGAAAGTGAAAGAAAGAGTTTTGAGTGAGTCCAACAATATAAAGCTATATCTCAGGTTAAAATATTGCCTTCGTGAGAGAATAAAATAATTTGAAAATAGTATTATTTGCATAATTAAAATGGATGTATATAAATAAGCCTGTCTTTTCACAAAGAGATTCGCATTGCAGTTGACGGCCATTGTCTTTTCGATCATCTCATCCGGACAGTCGAAGAGCTTATGGCCAGTGACGACGCCAGCATTATTGATCTGATTATTGCTCTCACTATTGATTTAATCCTTTATTTGGATATTGAACTTCTTAGATCGAATAATCGATCTGATTCATTTATTTGCTTCAGACTATCGCATGGCATGATAAACCGCGAAAGCGTAATTTTGAGGCACGAATGCATTTCTTGCAACTATTATTTTGCAATGAAAATCAGCGTGACCAGGATGTCCACACGTCCGAGCTCCTTGATGACTTTATCGGCAACTGCTTTCAGTTCTTCACGTTTTGACAGATCCACAGTGTATGCTTTAACCTTCAAACTTGCTTCATAACTTGTTGAACTTTGTAAGGCGATTAAGCGCAATTATAATAAGGGGTTCGAGGAGGAGAAACGAAAAAAAAATTGCGATATCAGAAGATTGCGTTTCAATTGGCATCAAAAGAATTTTTTATCAGAAGTCACTTACCTTCGCTCCGGTCGTTGCGATCAGCTTCTTGGTTTCCTCGTTGCCCTTGGTATTGATGTCCCAGAGCACAAGAGTGCAGCCGAGTTTGGCAAACTCAACAATCCTCAGTTGTACTGTTCACCCTACCTGCAGTTCCCTCCCTGCCTTTGAAAAACCTCTCAGTCTCGAAATCAGTTTCTCAATTTGCTTACATCTCTCAATTTGATCGGTTTCTAGCTATCTAAATTCTATATCGATAGACCAACAAAATTAATTGAAAACAACAATAATCAATTTGAATAACCTGGATTGCCATGAGACGACCAATGCCACTTCCGGCGCCCGTGACCAAGCACACGTCTCCTGCAGAAACATTTATATAAAAGCTTATAAATTTAAACTATCTTAATTTTTTTAATTGATTATTATCGATCGAGATTCTCGAGCTAACACGTATGTATGTACATAGTATGTATGTACATATACCTCTAACAGACTTGCGCGGAAGAACTCCATTAGGCAAGCACGCCTTTACGCATTCAACCAGAACTATGACAATCACCTGAACTTGGCTTTTGTTTATACAATTCGTTTTTGTTTTGCTAGTTAAATATTATCTATATCTATTGATACAGACAATGACCTTGATCGAAACTGACCTTCACAATAGAAAAGATTGTATGAGCAAACTCGTGGAGAGCCTCTTCCATATCGTTATCAACTTAAATTATATCTGAAAGATATGTACATGTATAAATATGTTTTTATGTATGTGCAGAAATGTTTAAATCGCATTTAATCAAATATTTCGCATCCGAGTTCATAAAAAGACAAGGATCAGAAACATTTGGGTGACAAGGAAATGTTATGAGTGCTAAGGGTGTAAGAATCGTAGTGTAGTGTAGACAACGTAGGACAATTCAAACCATTACACATGCGGTCATCTCTTCTTATCAGCTGTGCACTATTGTCAGCCCCAGCACTCCTCCGATTTTGACTCTCGCTTTTCTCTCTCGCTCTCTTCTCTCGCTCATACTCTCTTGATCAATATTTCTTTTCTCTCTTCATTCATCTCATTCTCGCTCTCTCTGTGATTACACCCGTGATGCTTTTTCATGATGCTATGCTGCACCGCCGGGCATAAAGGTATTAGTTATCCTGGTTCTCACCGCTCCATCTTTATTTACAGTTCGCAAAAATCAATGTGGACATATAATTTCAGCCTATGTTATCCAGTTCAACTAGTTAACACTTGAACATGTTTGGACGGCAACCCACATACATACATATGTATGAACATATGTATATTGGTGTAAGAGTGTTTCGCGCTCGAAACTGGCAGTTTTTCAAGGACAGAATGAAACATATAGAAGAATATGCAATCAGAGAATCATAAACACTGCAGACACGGAGGAAACGATTGAGAAGAGCCTTGTTTCGAAGAACGGAAAAACCGGACATTGAGACACATGGGAAGATGCATGTATATCGTGTCTATTTTCAAGGAGAGTAAAACCATTTCTATTAAGGAGCCGCCATAAACTTACTTCTGTTCCACACACAAGAAAAGAAAGCGTTGAAAACTACGCTTTTGGCTACGGTTTGAATCGTCATAGAAAATCCTAACGGTTAGGACCGTAGGAATCGGGTCATTTCAAAGCGTTGGTTTGAAAGCGTTGGGTAAGAAAGCGTTAGAAGCCCTCGGTGAGGGCAAAGCGTTGAGACTAACGCTTTCGTCTTATCATCGCACCTGCACCGTCCACCGCCTAATTCTCGCTCATTTATCACTCTCTCTCTCTCTATCTCTCTCTCTCCCTCTCTCTCTCTCTCTCTCTCTCTCTCTCTCTCTCTATCTCTCTCTTCTATCGTCTCTGCCTCCACCATCCTCCGGATCAGGTTTTGCTAATTATCTCACTTTTGCGAACAGCATATTTAACTGTTTTCGGCCCTTCTGTGACCAAAACAACAGTTAAATAGAATAAAACTAAAATAAAGTTCGCAAAAGTCGATTAATTAGCTAACCTGTTTGTTATCCGTTACAATGTAGGGAGTCGTTGTCGTCGCTTGAACCTAGAAGTAGACAGAGAGAGAGAGAGAAAGACATTTTGCTCCTGACCGGACCCGAACCACCACCCCCCGCGCGCAATTTTCCCACGTTAACCACCAGGCCAAAACCCACCCAAGCACCTCCCGGCATTGGATAACCTAGTGATAGGGCCCCCCCAGGTCATTTGAGCACAGATGTTCTTCTCTCTCTCTCTCATCTTTCTTTCTCTCTCTCATCTCTCTTTCGTTCTCTCGCCTCTCTTTCTCTCTCATCTCTTTTCTTCTCCCTCTGTCCATGTCTATTAATGATACTAAATGTTTTTTCGAATAATTAACACTACAAATGTAAAACAAAGTGGAAGATTTGTGTTTCGCCTTCATTCACAGCCTGTTAATTGTAAGTTGTTTGAGATGCGTGAGAACGGTAATTTGCATAGTAATAGTTGCTGAATGTGTGCTAATGAGCGAAATACTTTGCGATTATACATGCACTCATTGTCTTGCTCACTGCGGAGAGGGAGAGAGAGAGAGACAAAGAGAGAGAGAGAGAGAGAGACAGAGACAGGCACAGAGAACGACAGACAGAGAAAGAGAGAGAAGGAGAGAGAGAGAGAGAGAGAGAGAGAGAAAGAAGGCGAGAGAGAGAAGAAGGCGAGAGAAGGAAAGACAGATGGATACAGCATTTCAAGTGGGGTCGGATGCGATCGATCAGCATGCAGTGCCGAGAGACAGAGAGAGAGAGAGAGAGAGCGAGAGAGAGAGAGAGAGAGACAGAGGAAGAGAGAGAGAAAGAGAGAGAGAGACAGAGGAAGAGAGTGAGTAAACAGTGGTTATGTTAGGCGACGAAGAATATAACGAAAAAAAAACATATGTCTTCGTCTTAGTTTCCATTATTATTTCTTTTCTTTTCTTCTCTTTTTACTTCTCATTTTACCACGTGTGTTACATCTAGTGTTCCATGTTACACCGTATAAATTGAAAAAAAAATTGAAGAAAGTGATTGTAGGGAATAAAATTTTCAAGCCCTTACGACTCAAGCTCGATATTACAGTTTATTTTTGTGTGAGTACAGGAAATAACAATCCTTCAAACAGAACAAGAATGCAACATTTACAAGCATAGGGAGACTTATTCACAGATTTAAAACCCGGTACACATCTAACAACGGCATTTTTTTCTGAAATAGAATAAATATAGGTCAAAAAGAACAAGGAATTTTTTACAGAAATTAGTCAAACAACGACTAGTAGACAGAAAAACTGAGCGAGGATTAATTCGTACGAGGTAAAAGTTCAACCCTTCCACGATGAGTGAATTCTAAAGCAAAGCACATAGAATATAAGATAGTCAACAAAGTTAAAATTAGCAAAATAGAAATAAGTGAGAAGGCCACGATTTCTATCCTTCACTGTACAATTTCGCTGTATAACTAGGCTCCATTCACTGTACCAGACGAAAAGAGGGTATTGATCCGCCTTGCTAACACATTTGCCGTATTCGATTTTGGCGCGTAGGTCGGAACTTGCATGAGCAGACAGAGAAAGCCCCAAAGGTCAGCGACTTCCTTGTCGAATCGAAGATGAAAGAGGAAGTGAGCAGCCACTCCAACCGAGATTGCACTCGCCAGCGAAGTACCACAAAGAATCTCCGTGCCCTAAGGAGATAACATGAAGTATCGTAAGCACAAATTTTTAAAGAAATTATTGAAGGAAATGACAAGTAAAGGCATTGAAAAGCATAGAAATGTATGCTGAAAATGAAATATTGAAAATATTGACGAACATTGACGAAGACCGAGTACTGCGTCCGGCTCGCTCCATACATCACGATGAGGGGTTGCTTGTAGCGCATCGCCAAAAGCCTCTTCGAGACGTGAGCAGAGTCGGGTTCCGACTATAAAGTACAGAAAATTACGGTAGTAAGCCCATCCGTTGTACGGTAGGCTTTTATTTTGTAAAGAATAATATTATTTTGGAATGTATTACTGCAAAGCTGAGCTACAAGTTAAAAAATAACTTACGAAGAAGGTTGAAATGAAGCGAGAGACCCGAGTTAGCTGTTTTCGCGCGCAATTCTTGCGGAAGTGAACCAGCGCAGCCATAATCGCACGATGCGATGACGCTTCTGAAGTGTTAAGAGATCGAATAAGTAAACTAGATGGGAATCGTTATAAAATAATAAATGAAACATAAGCTAAAAATAGATGCCTAATATCAAGAACTTGTTATACCTTCTCCTGTGATCGGAATGAACGCGTCAACAGCCTCGTGTTCGACTTCAGAGGAATTCTTGCGTAGCATAGCGTTCAGAAAGTCACGAATCGTAGACCATCTTTGCAGAAAAACGTCCACTTTGACGCTGCACTTGTACTCAAAGTCGGCCAGGATCTGAATACATCGTATATAAAAAATTGAACACTATTAAATTATGTATAAGGAAACGAGTGTCACCAATAAATGTTATATTGATTTTATTTTAATAATAGCAACCGTACCAATTCGGAGGAAGTAAGCTGCCTAATCTCCTGGAAAGCTGCACTAGGATCTCCCTTGCTGCACAACGCCAATCGATATTCCCTTAAAAAGCCTTACAACTTGATCAAGGACTATTTTCAGATAAATCAAGACAATAAACGACATTAACAGATATTCACCTGGTTCTGGCCAGCATGTTCTTTGCCATGTCGCTTCCATCGACTGCTTTCTGAAGATCTTGACAAATCATCTTCTGGGCAGCCATATCATCCAGTAGAGTTCCATCATTCTTCTTGATGTAACGTCGCAGCGAAATTTGCCCGTCTTTGGCCAGTCGCCGCCTTCTGTTGTGTATATATTCACGGAGGAAGCTCTTGTTCGTGCCGATAAATGGGAACTGAAACTATTCAGTCTGGATAGCTAGACAAAAGAAAGAAAAAAGGAGGATTTTGTCGCATATGGTGAAATTTCTTTTTCTTTTTAAAAAAATAACTAGAGTTAAACCTCATCAGTGTTCTCATAGCTCCGCATCAAATGGCGGAAAAAAGCGATCGTCTCCTGCGTGATAGGATTGGCAGGGCTAAAGAATAACTTTAAGGTGTATGCCGTAGTAGGATGTAAAAATTAAAGTAGACTGACATATCGCAATTTTTCATGAGGAAAATTCCGACTTTGCGAGTGAAATGAATTCGCAGGTCACCGAAACATTCGTCCAAGATCTCTCCAGAATCTAGCTTCGCAAGAATTTCGGTCTTCATGTCTCTTTGACTATCGAGTAGGCCTGAACATATAAAAAACTATAATTACAGTACTCAAATCCACATTACTTCACCTTTATACTTTATAATTATTCGTTATTTATTCAACTAAATAGTGGGGCGAGTTGGTTACTCGCTAAAGAAAACAAAACCTTGTTTTGCTATTAACCATTAAATAACTAGATAAATTAATTAATAAATATACTAAACAGGCATACAGTACAGGCACCTTCAACTGTAGCGTTTCGCAGCGCCTCATTAATTCGGTATGACAGATCCTTCGGGGTGTGGCAGATTCTCTTCGCTGCAATACATATAAACAAAAGTAATAATTGCCTTAATTATGGTATGAGGAAAATCTCGACTTATTTTGTGATGGTTTTCTGATATGCAACGGCACAAAAGTAAACCTTTAATGTAGCATTTGGCGCTCTTCCCGTCAAGGTGCGCTGCAGAGGACGTAGTCTGATCTTCGGCGCTTGCATCCGTCTCGACGTCGTCAAGGTCCCAAGCGTCCGAAGGTCTACGCTTTCCGTTTTGCATTTGCAGGCACGAACTCGAAGGGGTAGGGACCTAATAGCAAAGTGTAATAATATCATATGAAAGTGGGAGTAATCTAACACTAGAGAGCTCCATGTTAGATTGGCCAGCAGAATGCACCGAAGAAGCACACGACGACTATAATAAGCGGAGATAGATTGATCATTGCTCAACTTTTAGAAAACTACCTGCTCATTCGAGAGATATGCTGTAGCATACTCAAGATCGAGGGGAAAGATACCGAATAGTGCACGTTCCCTTCCAGCCTGCAGGTGAGTCACTCGCAAAAACCTTTCAAAGGCCAGGCCAAGGCGGCTGCAGACGAATTCCCTGACACCATTGAAGGTGTCCTCGTCACACTCTTCTTCACCCATCTCGTGTGCAACACTTAATCCATCTTCGGCGAGAACGCAAATCTTTAGAAGCATCTCTGTTTCTATAGAAAAGTGGATTAAGTCTTAAAACATAAAATGACAAATATTAGTAGGCGATTTTACGCCCCTCACATTCCGAATGGTCATTTTGTCAAGTTTTATTCAAGTGGAAAGTGTCTGAGGGGCACACATACAATGTTACCATCGAAATAGGAATCAAGTGGATGAGCAGAGTTGAGAGAATCAAATGAAAGGACAGTAAGAGTATCACATAATTGAACGGAGTAACAATTGATTGAGTCGAGCCACTCAACAGTAGTACAATGTTCTACAATCATCTGCCAAGTATCGTTAATCAAAGCGAGCATTTGGATTTGGCCAAAGGCAGGCAAAGGGCCCCCAGACATCACAACCATATCCCGTTCTCCATAAGACATGCCCAGATATTCGAGTCTATAGCTAATCATATCGGGATCGATGACAAGTTCAGAGAATATGGCGCGCAGAGGGGAATCTGAGGGCAAGTCGGACGGGTATGCGGCACCATAAGTAGGATAAGCTTCAAGAGAGAACTTTACGCGCTGAGAATTCAAGAAATGCTGGGCGTGGGAGATCATGGTGAACGGCAGATTCTGATAATTTCTGGACTGATAGGAATGCGCTTTGACGGCAGCATTTAGCATTTCAAAGTCCATGCACCAATTTAACGTGGGTGGGCCAAGCATTCGGATGAATCGAGAGTAATGTATTAAATGATGTGATTTGATAGTCATGCCAATCAATTCGGGATTCTCAGTTAGAATTTGTTCAACCGAGGCAATGTACTGCGCGACAAGATTCTCCAAAGTACACAGATCGCTATCGCAAAAGGACGGCTGTAAGAGAATCAGAACAATCTTCCCGAGAAGCACGAAAGAATCCCACTCGGGACAGTCTGAGATATCAGTCTGCTTATGCAAGATGAGAGGTAAGAGTCGAAGCAAGGTATTTGTCTGGGAAGCGCGTTGGCCGATAGAAGTTCCTGACAGAGAATCATGCTTGAAGGGCGAGGGACGGCAGGCAGCATCTTGTTTGCCGTAGGGCCAATTTGCCAATAAAGGGTTGATCGTGTTCAGCTTGAGGCCACGCCGATCTAGTGCACACAGTAGCCTGATGATAGACCTGGGCGCCTCTCCCTCCATGATGTCATGCATTAAGTCAAGGGTGTGATCGTTCATAAAGTCATATTCTGATATGGCCGCTAGTGGAATACTGTCCTTGAATCCATGATTTTTCAATGCACCCCTTGCGCTTGCGTCCTCAAACCATTTTCTATCCTTCAGAACAACATTTTGCGGGCGCCTAGCTGTGAGGAAACTTTGAGACTCTGTAAGGCATAGCCTGCATCGGCGGTAATTCAGTAAGAGGCCGCGGACTTCGTACTGTGCCTTATTATCGGCTATGACAGACAACAGAATTGGGTTGTAGACCTCGTGGTTAATCTCCAGACCCCCTCTACTTCTGATGGCCGCAACGTCTTGTTCAAGAAGATCAATAATTGGGCGGAATGCGTGGGCTGCGTGATCTTTAGCATATGCTACAGTGTATACGAACTTTGAGGCGAGGCTAGAGGAGACATCTAGATGCAAACCAGCAAGCTTGATTTGAAATATGCAGAGCGAGTTTGCGGATGACTTTGGCCCTAAGTTTCCGCCTGGTGAGACGTCATCGCAATAAAGCAGAAATGGAAGGGGCTTCATGGACTGATTGGGCAGGCTTAGCAACGATTTGAACAGCTCTCCTTGTTGGTGGCAACAAATTTTGTCAGAGGTGCAAGGTCTGAGGAGGTTATGAGTGTTGCAGAAAGAAACAGCCTGCCGGAGGATTTCAGACAGATCGAATGAATGGAAAAATTCCCCTTGTTCAACTCTAAGGGCCTTCCCATTGCTGTCTCTCTTCACCGATTGAATAATTCCCATTTGGTGCCTGCGTACAGCAAGGCACTCGCCAGATTTCAGTAATAACTGAGTACGCTTGTAGTGGGAAGAGGTTGCTTGGAGATCGAGGCGGGCACGTGCAATGGCTTGCGAATCACCTGACTCTACAATGCGTAGCACTCGTTCGAGCAGTGCATTGACGTCATCCAATGACGTACGGGCAGTTCCTCGCCCCATTTGTCGCGAGAAGAACTGCCGAATTCCGGGATCATCATTCGCAGAGTCTAAAGATATGAAAGCGTGTTTCAATACAGTAAAGATATACGAGCAATTAGAATATTAGAACAAATGGGAAAATATCAGGATAATAACCTGCATTCGTTGGGACATCATCTGATTCGTCGTTGCATGTACCGTAGTCGTTCATGCTAGCGTCGTCAGCATCGACATCCATCGAGTCGACAGCGCGAGGGTTGACAGCCGCACGCGCTTAAGAATTACTCGACTGTTAATTTAAATGTTTTGTTGTTACAAAAAGGTATCGGAAGACAAATAAATAATATATAAAAATTGCCTTGTGGAACGCTGTCGGCATGATGATCCCTCCAATGCTTTTGCATGTTGCTCATGCTCGCATATGTCCTCCGTATCGGGCATAACTTGCATACCAAGCTATACTTCCCGTGATGATCAACCCTTATATGCTCCCCAAGAGCACGCTTGGAAGGTAGATACTCTTGACATCCATCGACAGGGCACTCCATTCGAGTTTACCTGTAATAAGAAAGGAATATGCATAATGCACTTCACGAACAACCCATTGAAATATCCCTCATAAAATAAATAAATAAAATTAATTCTACGAAGGAAATAGTACTCGCTACAGTAAGTGAAAATAAAAGCTATTGCTGTGCCAGGAATTTGTTAAGTAAAAAGTAATCAGTTGAATCAACTTTAAAATAATAATAATAATAATAAAAATAATCGGTACTCGCTTTAATGACGGGTAAGTAATGATGAGAAAACATTTGGCAGCATAAAGGGAAAAAGCTGCTCAACATAAAGCCAAAGCCGCTCCTACTAGCAGGAATATGTTCAATTTAAACTACGGATTTCAAGAAGCAATATCAGTAGAATCAACACCAAACCTGACAAGTCGCCGCTTCCTGTGTCAACTCTTCCGCTCCGCACTCTCACACCGTTATCTGCAAAAAACTTTAATGTTTAAGTGAGTGGTAAGAAATTCACTTTAATAAATTTGAAAGTATTAAACATCATTAAAGGAAAAAAAGCATAAAACAAGAATTTCATCTGCTACGGTAAGTGAAAGATTATACAGATTACAGTGTATTCGAAGCAACAACCATGCAAGAAGATTCACCAAACCTGACAGCTCGCCGCTTCCTGAGCAACTCTTCCACCGCACTCACACACCGTTAGCTGCAAAAAGAAAAATTTGTTAAATGAGTGGTAAGGATTACACTTTAGTAAATTTGAAAGTGCTGAAGGAAAAGCAGAAAAAACGTTAATGTTTAAGTGAGTGGTAAGGAATGCACTTTAATAAATTTGAAAGTATTAGGCATCATGAAGGAAAAGCATAACACAAGAATATCATCTGCTACGGTAAGTGAAAGATTAAACAAATTACAGTATATTCGAAGCAACAACCTTAGAAGAAGCTCGGGCGGGAAACAGGTGTCGTTGCCTCGCTCGATCCTCACCAAAGGTATTAGCTACCTTAAGATGATGTCAATAACTCTTAGTAACAGAAACTGAAGTAAATGCATACACAAAAACACGAAAATAAGATTTTAATATCACAATAATTAAGACCATCCAAACCTTACAGCTCGCCGCTTCCTAAGCACGGCAAATCTTCCGCCGCACTCTCACACCGTTATCTACAAAAAAAAATCTGTTAAATGAGTAGCAAGGATTAAAATGATGTCAATAACGCTTATATCCATACAAATTGGGTAACAACCATATGCTAAAACTTGATAGTAATTACGACAATCCTCACCTTAAAAGTAGCAGATGTTGAACCACGACACCTCCTCAGCTCCACTCTCTCACGCTGCTATCTACGAGAAAATTGGTGAACGATTAATTGAGTTCTAAGAAATGCACTTTGATAAAGGGAAAGCATAAAAGTTGCTCGTGATTTTGTTCTCTACAGTACTTCAAGCATATAACCAATTATAGTGCACGAATGTGCTAAATAAAATATTGATTCGAAACAACAACCTTATGAGCTCTTCGTGCGCGCAGTAATCTGTCCTAGCCTCGAGAAAAGAACGAGCACCCTTAATATGACATCAATGACTCTTAGTTCCTTAAGAATAGAGCAAACACTATTAGCAAAAACATTATTTTAAGATTTAAAAACCTCATTAAGTAGCACCAACACACCTTGAATTCGCTGCTAAAGACGCAAGGTACCTCCTCCGCTCCGCACCACACCAGTAGACTGTAAGAAAATCGATGAACGGGTAAATGAAGTTAAGGAATATGCCTTAATAAATTTTAAGACACGGGCACCATGAACGGAACAGAAAAGTAGCTCAACATTTAACTCGCTACGGTACGTTAAACATGAAAGCAATAAAGCAATTATTTGTGACAGGAATTGGTTTATTACAAAGTAATGAGCTGAACTAACAAGCTTACCACAAGTTCGTGCGTGGAGCACGTAGCCCGCGACTCCTCGCTAAGCGAACCTCGACCCTTAAAATGATGTTCATGATCACTCATTGCCCTTAGAAAGTTGTAAAAACGACGTGAACACATTAGATTTTAAGAGGATTATACAGTAGCAGGACTTAAATATAAAACTTGAATATACTGCGTTTAATATATAGGACTAACTTTAGCATTTTAGGAAAAAAGATTGCGCTGCCAAACCTTTTAAATGACAGTCACCAGCAAGCTCTGCTACCGAGCCGGGTCTCACTAAATTACTAATACCGTTTACGAGTTGCTTTCTCATCTAATGGCACAAAAACCTGCCTACGCTAACGGAACCAGAAAGGTAAAAACAACAGGAACAAAATTAGTTTATGTCTTACCTTCACAAGAAACGCAGTTGCGGGCCGCGCAACGCGCGGCTCGCGACACTCAGACACACACCACGCGACGCACACAAAGAGTCCTGAAAAGTAGCTTATTCAGCTACGTCAAATTAACAATATAAACAAAACTAAAAGAGTTGGAGACCAAAAAATATCACGAAATTAAATACATATTTAGTGTGTCATATGATTTCAATACTTATCAGAAAACAATTTTCCGGCCGCAGAGTATTTCTAACGCTTTCCAAAACCCAAAAGCTTTCAATCTCCATTAATGTGACTAAATGTTTTTTTTTCTTTTCCAAATCATTAACACGACGAATGTTAGACAAAGTGGAAGAGTTAACAACCTGTTAAATAAGAGAGACAGTGAAGAGAGAGACAGAGAGAGAGAGAGAACGAGAGAGACAGTGAAGAGAAAGTGAAAGAGAGTGAGAGAGACAGTGAAGAGAGAGAGAGAGAGAGAGAGAGAGAGAGAGAGAAAGTGCGAATGATAGTGGTAATGAAGAGAGAAGCCGATCGCAGATAATTTTGGGAAGAGTACTCCGCAACGCTTTGCAATGAAAAGCGTTGCGATCAACGCTTTGCAAAGCTGAAAATCGTTGCGATCAACGCTTTGCAAACCTGAAAAGCGTTGGGGGGTCTACGCTTTCCAAAAAGTCGGCCGAGGCGCCTCTAAAAGCGTCATTCTCAACGCTTTCAACCCCAACGATATGGCCAAAACGCGTTCTCAACGCTTTATTTTCTTGTGTGCAATGCCAGCCCTATGACTGGGTTGTTCTGTTATATTATTTGCCAATATTATTTGCTAGTATTTGTGGCCAATATTATTTGCTAGTATTTTTTTTTGCAGCCTATATTCAAGCGGATAACATTGTTAGCTGTCCACGATGAGATAAGACGTCTATACTATCGCTAGTTATGTTCTTGCGATCTTCGTCGGCTGTTGTTAGTTGAAGAAATATTCTTAGCTATTTATATTTTTCTGCATTATGAATTGGCACCTATTAGTAGTAAATACAAATGTTCATGCATATGTGTTCTACAAGTGCCAAGAACATGTTCTTGATATCCAGACCATTTCATGTGATGTACTCTTCCAATATACATACATATGCTTTAAGCGACGGCTGAAGACGGCCCGCTCCATTACGATGTCGTACGCATTCGACCTGTGGAATTGGCAGCTCGTAGGCCAGCGCCAGTGGATTAGCTGGCGGCGCCGGCGGCCGCGCCCCTCCTCGCTGCCGTCGACCTCTCGCGGCTCGATCAGAAGGTGCGGCGGCCACATTTCAGACATTCTTCCGTTGAGCATACGAGCGACAACAAAATGGCCAATTAGAGGATTTATTTAAAACATTTTAATAACAATAAGGAAAACAATTTTAAACGTATGCATAAAACGATTACTTAAAATTAGCCTTCCACTTTGTCCAAGCCTGCTCATGAGTCATTTTTACACTTGCATCAAAAGAACACATTAAATTTGAGTTTATAATTTCATCGATTTTCGTTCATAAAAAAAGTTTAAGAGTACATTACCTAACTACATATGTATTTATTTATATGATGGAACTTGTGGATTGATTTGAATTAGCAGAATTAAAATGTCCTCATCTAACTCGGATTAAAGTGTGTGTAAATTTTTTTGTAAAGGAGCAAAAGAAAATATCGTAAAAATATGGTTTTACGAAATTGACGTCAATCCGATGCCCCCCGACAACGACGAGGGCGGCCGACGGCGGACGAGTCGCTCGAGAAATCTTGGAAACGCATCATTTCTAACAGACATATAAAGCTGGTGAGTAATCAACTCTTTTGAAGTAGTAAAAGTAGGATTCTTTAACGTTTCCTACTGACATTCGGTACGGCGAGACAAAGTAGAAAGTCACGAGTGGACTGGTCGCCGGCGACATCTCGGCAATCTGACTTATAATTTGAGGAAATAGAGAACGAGTCGACCAATAATGGCGCCCATGAATTCGTACACTTGAAGAGATATTTATAGCAGCGTACCGCATATATGCAACACTCCAATATCTCGCTATTGCAGACGCCAAACCACTCTAGACTGTAGATGACGATAGCGAAGAGGAAGAAGACCGGCAGTGCCGCTTGAGCAGTCAGGGCCTAAGGAATTTTATTTTAAATTTTTCATAATTAATTTGCATTAATAAATGATTTTGTTTTCTTTGCTATATAATTTAATAATTTCAGTTCATGTTTTCCATGTTGTAAGAAAACATGTTGGGATAGAGCAAACGTATTGGCATTGTTTGTAATGACTCATTTCGTACAGTTGTTTCTCTCGCTCGTACAGTTACATATGTAGCTCCGTTTATCTCGCACGTATTCTATAGCTCCGCTTCTCTCGCTCGTACAGTTTTAAAGCTCCGTTTCTCTATCTTGCTATATAAGAAGCCCATAGCGAGGTCCCCAGCGTTTTCTTCCTTTCTTTTGTTTTTTTGTTGAATTTGTTATCGCCTATGTTGTTTTAATCCAGAATAAAGGTTTAATTATATAAGTTTGAGGTTCTGGCAAGAGGCAAACTTCAACACAGGCATGCCTTCACAAGTTGCTTGTGCATTGCCCGCGTCTTTGGTGAAATACGCTCGGAGCGCTCGTCTAGACGCTTCAGAGTAAGACGCCGAAGCACGACGCTGAAGAGAGCAGCCACTGGAGGCATGAAGCACACCCAGCCGACCGTCGCAGCTGAAGCTGGCGCCAACATTCGAAGGTGGCCTATTTAAAAAGAAAACTCTTACATTTTTTCTAATTTTCTGAAAACGGTCATATTCACCGTCGTTGAAAAAGGCTCACATATTTCATATTAATAATATTAATATTTTTTTTAAATATTTTTAATGTCAATAAAATATAAACATCGGATACAATAATGTTGAACGCGACTTTACCCGCAATGGCCAAGTCATCCTGGTTGTATTGCGGAAGAAATGTGCGAAATTGATTGTGAGCGCGAATCGCCTGCTCATCGTCGAAAGCGTAGAGTTCAAAGTACATCTGTTGGCATAGATTAAAAAGTGCTTCATCACCTTTACATGTTTTCAAGTATTAGAATAATCATTCGCCTACTCAAATGATGCGAAAGCGAAACCATGAGCATGAAGGATGGAATGTAGAGAAGCGCAATGGCGACGCACACTCGCGGCAGACGCGGATCGCAGTTGTCGAGGACGCGGTATCTTTAAAGAAGGGAAATCAACGAAAAAACAGTAATGTTACTCTTGGATTCATTCCCCATACCTGTTAACAGTTTCGTGATTTTCTCGAGTTCCTTTCCATGTGTAGAGACATTGATTATTATTAGTTGATGTACAATAAATAAATAAATCTCCCTGAAACATTATGTTAGGCAAAACGGCTCTAATTCCTGACCGTTTTTGCTAGTTGAATGTTCCAGATCAGTCGCATTATTCCAACTAGTTCGGAACAGAGCTTATACGAAGAAATTTCAAGCCGTATTTTTCGCTCCTCTACAAGCACTATTTCTCTGCGCTCTGGCATGTTCGCTCAACGAAAATACTTTCTTAGCACCAAGAGAAAGTCGAGAGATAATGGAGAGGGAGAGAGGGCAAGGTTGCTTTAATACTTTCAATTATCTGTTTAAAAAATTTGTATCTACTCCTTCTTTATGGCTACTCTTCCTTTCCTTTCCAATACCTCCCCATCCCTCTATTTATCTCCTAAGTTCTTTTTTTTTCTCCTTTATTTTATCTACACTCTATTACAATGCAGGAACTTTTAATAACTACTGAATTTGCATTTCCAAGTGTCGTCACATTAATTTATTTTGATGTCGATAGATATACATATATGCATCTATTTAGCAGCTTTTCTAGCTGCATAAAAACATTACCGGAAGACGAAGCAAGCGCAGAGGAGCGGGGACCACATGGCAAGCGCGTGAACGAGTACTCCGTAGGCACGGGTGCAGGTGGCGAGGGAGAAGTAGGTGCAGGGCCCGTTGAAGACGTAGAATTGCGACGGCGAAGCGGGGATAAGTCTGTGCTTGAGATGAGGTTGCAAGAGTAAAAACGTAGGAATCTCTTTAGATCTTAACACTTTCAGTTGCCATTCATCAAATGTGCTGCTCTCCTTGTTAAGAAATGAAAAGATAATAAAAAAATAAAAAAATAGTAACCTGGTTAGAGTGAAGATGGTGAGTGCACAGCAAACGAGTTCGACCGCGGCGAGGTTGGCGAGGAGGACCGAGAAGACGCGGAGGGAGGGAGGAGTGCGGAGAGCGATGGCCACCAGGAGGAGGGCATTCGCGAGCAGGCCAAGGCCACTGCTCAGGATCGAGAGCGAGGAGATGATCAGCTCGCCTGTCGAGTGCATCTGCTGGTGTGTGCGTACTATGTAAAAGTTATAGACTGACAGATTTCAACATTTTATAAATCCTTTGACAGAACTATGATCGTATGCTTACAATTACGAATGGCAATGTTTGAAGCAATGACATAATGGCCAGCATATGATAAAACGTCGCAAAAAACCTCTTATTCTTTCGCATGATTAACTTTCTTTGGTATGCAGTATTTTCGCATGAGGACATGACGGTAAATGGAACGAGCTTTTTATCTCTTACTTCAATGTCTTGAGTTTGAAACAACAGACAAAATGTCGAATAAATTTCTTCAGACATATTCAAGGAATTAGCAAAGGCTAAAGAAAAGATGAATGTGCGTGGGAATATTATTCTTGCACCCATTCTCCCAGGTTTGTTTCAATAACAATCTGTGCAATGTCTATGTTGTATCAATGTACCTCTATGACACACATAAAACTCAATTTGTATATTCATTGTAAGCTCGCCTTATGTCAGAAAAATAGTGAGTGATTTTTTGGCTCCTTTAATCAATCTTTCGAGTCCAATATCGTATATAAATGTATCTAATTAGTATTGTCAAGATAATCCGACTAAAACATACATTTAGCAAACTTGTGTGGAAGCATTTGGCAAGCACACCTTTACCCTTTCAATCAGAACGACGACTATCGCTGAACATGACTTTGGTTCATACAATTTTTTTTTTAAATTTATTTTGTTAATCAGTTATATGAATTTCATATGAACATAAGGATTTCTCAGAAAACATCATGGGACCAGGTAAAGCAATGAGTATTATAATGAAGAGTAGAAGAATCATATTTTAATGTTGAAAAGTGCGAAAATTCAAACAAATACACATGCGGCCATCTTTTCTTACCTGCAGGGCATTATTGTAAGTTTCTGGTCTCCTCTGACTTTGACTTTCGCTGCATTCTCACTTTCTCAATTTCTCTCACTTGTTATTTCATTATCATTACTTTAAGCAGCATCTCCTCGTTGTTCTTCAGTGATTTCATGATATTATACCGCACTGCCGAGCTCAAGGCCCTGGTTCTCATCGCCGCTTCATTATCATTTATCAACGCGAACATAGAATTTTCCGTCTATGCAATCAGTCTGCTAATTAACACTTGAACATGCTTGAAAGAGAACTTAAATTACTGTATGTAAGTGGCAGTTCGTCAAGGACGGAATGAAATTGAAAGATACATATCTATTAACTAGCAGAACTGATAGCATCGCCAGATTATGCAACCAAAGAATGATTAACACTTAAGATGCGGAAGAAATGTTTGAGAGCTGCAATGGTTCGAAGAACAGAAAGAACAGGACAGCGAGGGGGCTGAGAAATGGGAAGCAGAATATGTAAATAGTCATGAATGTACTATTTCGTTTTCCACTGGAGTGCTCTCAGTAACGTCTGAAGGACGGCCCACTCCATTACGATGTAGTGCTCATTCGCCCTGTGAAGTTGGCGGCAGCTCATCGACGGGCGCCAGTGGAGTTGCTGATGGCGCCGGCGGCCGCGATTCTCCTCGCTGCCGTCGACCTCTCGCGGCACGATCAGCCACATTTCAGACACTCTTCCAGTGAGAACACGAGCGACAACAAAATGGCCAATTAAAGGATTTATTTAAGAAAAACTAAACAACAGTAAGGAAAACAAATTAAAACGTGTGGACAGAACGATTACTTAACATTAGTCTTCCCCTTTGTCCAAGCCTTGTACTCAACTATTGCTCTTGAGTCATTTTTACACTTGCTTCAAAAGAATGTTAAACACATTAAACTTACTTTCTTTTACTATTATTTCATCGATTTTTCTTCTTAAAACAAAGTTCAAGAATATGTTATATATCTATGTAGGTAGATGGAACTTGTACTTTTCGAATTCCCAAAATTAAAATATTTTCTCATCTCTGTCGAAATTAAAATCCATTACGATGTCGTACGCATTCGACCTGTGGAATTGGCAGCTCGTAGGCCAGCGCCAGTGGACTTTCCCCCCTTCCACTTTGTCCAAGCCTGCTCATGAGTCATTTTTACACTTGCATCAAAAGAACACATTAAATTTGAGTTTATAATTTCATCGATTTTCGTTCATAAAAAAAGTTTAAGAGTACATTACCTAACTACATATGTATTTATTTATATGATGGAACTTGTGGATTGATTTGAATTAGCAGAATTAAAATGTCCTCATCTAACTCGGATTAAAGTGTGTGTAAATTTTTTTGTAAAGGAGCAAAAGAAAATATCGTAAAAATATGGCTTTAAGAAATTGACGTCAATCCGATGCCCCCCGACAACGACGAGGGCGGCCGACGGCGGACGAGTCGCTCGAGAAATCTTGGAAACGCATCATTTCTAACAGACATATAAAGCTGGTGAGTAATCAACTCTTTTGAAGTAGTAAAAGTAGGATTCTTTAACGTTTCCTACTGACATTCGGTACGGCGAGACAAAGTAGAAAGTCACGAGTGGACTGGTCGCCGGCGACATCTCGGCAATCTGACTTATAATTTGAGGAAATAGAGAACGAGTCGACCAATAATGGCGCCCATGAATTCGTACACTTGAAGAGATATTTATAGCAGCGTACCGCATATATGCAACACTCCAATATCTCGCTATTGCAGACGCCAAACCACTCTAGACTGTAGATGACGATAGCGAAGAGGAAGAAGACCAGCAGTGCCGCTTGAGCAGTCAGGGCCTAAGGAATTTTATTTTAAATTTTTCATAATTAATTTGCATTAATAAATGATTTTGTTTTCTTTGCTATATAATTTAATAATTTCAGTTCATGTTTTCCATGTTGTAAGAAAACATGTTGGGATAGAGCAAACGTATTGGCATTGTTTGTAATGACTCATTTCGTACAGTTGTTTCTCTCGCTCGTACAGTTACATATGTAGCTCTGTTTATCTCGCACGTATTCTATAGCTCCGCTTCTCTCGCTCGTACAGTTTTAAAGCTCCGTTTCTCTATCTTGCTATATAAGAAGCCCATAGCGAGGTCCCCAGCGTTTTCTTCCTTTCTTTTGTTTTTTTGTTGAATTTGTTATCGCCTATGTTGTTTTAATCCAGAATAAAGGTTTAATTATATAAGTTTGAGGTTCTGGCAAGAGGCAAACTTCAACACAGGCATGCCTTCACAAGTTGCTTGTGCATTGCCCGCGTCTTTGGTGAAATACGCTCGGAGCGCTCGTCTAGACGCTTCAGAGTAAGACGCCGAAGCACGACGCTGAAGAGAGCAGCCACTGGAGGCATGAAGCACACCCAGCCGACCGTCGCAGCTGAAGCTGGCGCCAACATTCGAAGGTGGCCTATTTAAAAAGAAAACTCTTACATTTTTTCTAATTTTCTGAAAACGGTCATATTCACCGTCGTTGAAAAAGGCTCACATATTTCATATTAATAATATTAATATTTTTTTTAAATATTTTTAATGTCAATAAAATATAAACATCGGATACAATAATGTTGAACGCGACTTTACCCGCAATGGCCAAGTCATCCTGGTTGTATTGCGGAAGAAATGTGCGAAATTGATTGTGAGCGCGAATCGCCTGCTCATCGTCGAAAGCGTAGAGTTCAAAGTACATCTGTTGGCATAGATTAAAAAGTGCTTCATCACCTTTACATGTTTTCAAGTATTAGAATAATCATTCGCCTACTCAAATGATGCGAAAGCGAAACCATGAGCATGAAGGATGGAATGTAGAGAAGCGCAATGGCGACGCACACTCGCGGCAGACGCGGATCGCAGTTGTCGAGGACGCGGTATCTTTAAAGAAGGGAAATCAACGAAAAAACAGTAATGTTACTCTTGGATTCATTCCCCATACCTGTTAACAGTTTCGTGATTTTCTCGAGTTCCTTTCCATGTGTAGAGACATTGATTATTATTAGTTGATGTACAATAAATAAATAAATCTCCCTGAAACATTATGTTAGGCAAAACGGCTCTAATTCCTGACCGTTTTTGCTAGTTGAATGTTCCAGATCAGTCGCATTATTCCAACTAGTTCGGAACAGAGCTTATACGAAGAAATTTCAAGCCGTATTTTTCGCTCCTCTACAAGCACTATTTCTCTGCGCTCTGGCATGTTCGCTCAACGAAAATACTTTCTTAGCACCAAGAGAAAGTCGAGAGATAATGGAGAGGGAGAGAGGGCAAGGTTGCTTTAATACTTTCAATTATCTGTTTAAAAAATTTGTATCTACTCCTTCTTTATGGCTACTCTTCCTTTCCTTTCCAATACCTCCCCATCCCTCTATTTATCTCCTAAGTTCTTTTTTTTTCTCCTTTATTTTATCTACACTCTATTACAATGCAGGAACTTTTAATAACTACTGAATTTGCATTTCCAAGTGTCGTCACATTAATTTATTTTGATGTCGATAGATATACATATATGCATCTATTTAGCAGCTTTTCTAGCTGCATAAAAACATTACCGGAAGACGAAGCAAGCGCAGAGGAGCGGGGACCACATGGCAAGCGCGTGAACGAGTACTCCGTAGGCACGGGTGCAGGTGGCGAGGGAGAAGTAGGTGCAGGGCCCGTTGAAGACGTAGAATTGCGACGGCGAAGCGGGGATAAGTCTGTGCTTGAGATGAGGTTGCAAGAGTAAAAACGTAGGAATCTCTTTAGATCTTAACACTTTCAGTTGCCATTCATCAAATGTGCTGCTCTCCTTGTTAAGAAATGAAAAGATAATAAAAAAATAAAAAAATAGTAACCTGGTTAGAGTGAAGATGGTGAGTGCACAGCAAACGAGTTCGACCGCGGCGAGGTTGGCGAGGAGGACCGAGAAGACGCGGAGGGAGGGAGGAGTGCGGAGAGCGATGGCCACCAGGAGGAGGGCATTCGCGAGCAGGCCAAGGCCACTGCTCAGGATCGAGAGCGAGGAGATGATCAGCTCGCCTGTCGAGTGCATCTGCTGGTGTGTGCGTACTATGTAAAAGTTATAGACTGACAGATTTCAACATTTTATAAATCCTTTGACAGAACTATGATCGTATGCTTACAATTACGAATGGCAATGTTTGAAGCAATGACATAATGGCCAGCATATGATAAAACGTCGCAAAAAACCTCTTATTCTTTCGCATGATTAACTTTCTTTGGTATGCAGTATTTTCGCATGAGGACATGACGGTAAATGGAACGAGCTTTTTATCTCTTACTTCAATGTCTTGAGTTTGAAACAACAGACAAAATGTCGAATAAATTTCTTCAGACATATTCAAGGAATTAGCAAAGGCTAAAGAAAAGATGAATGTGCGTGGGAATATTATTCTTGCACCCATTCTCCCAGGTTTGTTTCAATAACAATCTGTGCAATGTCTATGTTGTATCAATGTACCTCTATGACACACATAAAACTCAATTTGTATATTCATTGTAAGCTCGCCTTATGTCAGAAAAATAGTGAGTGATTTTTTGGCTCCTTTAATCAATCTTTCGAGTCCAATATCGTATATAAATGTATCTAATTAGTATTGTCAAGATAATCCGACTAAAACATACATTTAGCAAACTTGTGTGGAAGCATTTGGCAAGCACACCTTTACCCTTTCAATCAGAACGACGACTATCGCTGAACATGACTTTGGTTCATACAATTTTTTTTTTAAATTTATTTTGTTAATCAGTTATATGAATTTCATATGAACATAAGGATTTCTCAGAAAACATCATGGGACCAGGTAAAGCAATGAGTATTATAATGAAGAGTAGAAGAATCATATTTTAATGTTGAAAAGTGCGAAAATTCAAACAAATACACATGCGGCCATCTTTTCTTACCTGCAGGGCATTATTGTAAGTTTCTGGTCTCCTCTGACTTTGACTTTCGCTGCATTCTCACTTTCTCAATTTCTCTCACTTGTTATTTCATTATCATTACTTTAAGCAGCATCTCCTCGTTGTTCTTCAGTGATTTCATGATATTATACCGCACTGCCGAGCTCAAGGCCCTGGTTCTCATCGCCGCTTCATTATCATTTATCAACGCGAACATAGAATTTTCCGTCTATGCAATCAGTCTGCTAATTAACACTTGAACATGCTTGAAAGAGAACTTAAATTACTGTATGTAAGTGGCAGTTCGTCAAGGACGGAATGAAATTGAAAGATACATATCTATTAACTAGCAGAACTGATAGCATCGCCAGATTATGCAACCAAAGAATGATTAACACTTAAGATGCGGAAGAAATGTTTGAGAGCTGCAATGGTTCGAAGAACAGAAAGAACAGGACAGCGAGGGGGCTGAGAAATGGGAAGCAGAATATGTAAATAGTCATGAATGTACTATTTCGTTTTCCACTGGAGTGCTCTCAGTAACGTCTGAAGGACGGCCCACTCCATTACGATGTAGTGCTCATTCGCCCTGTGAAGTTGGCGGCAGCTCATCGACGGGCGCCAGTGGAGTTGCTGATGGCGCCGGCGGCCGCGATTCTCCTCGCTGCCGTCGACCTCTCGCGGCACGATCAGCCACATTTCAGACACTCTTCCAGTGAGAACACGAGCGACAACAAAATGGCCAATTAAAGGATTTATTTAAGAAAAACTAAACAACAGTAAGGAAAACAAATTAAAACGTGTGGACAGAACGATTACTTAACATTAGTCTTCCCCTTTGTCCAAGCCTTGTACTCAACTATTGCTCTTGAGTCATTTTTACACTTGCTTCAAAAGAATGTTAAACACATTAAACTTACTTTCTTTTACTATTATTTCATCGATTTTTCTTCTTAAAACAAAGTTCAAGAATATGTTATATATCTATGTAGGTAGATGGAACTTGTACTTTTCGAATTCCCAAAATTAAAATATTTTCTCATCTCTGTCGAAATTAAAATCTTTTCTCATCTCATGCCCCCCGACAACGACGACAGCGGCCGACGGCGGACGAGTCGTTCGAGAAATCTTGGAAAACGCGTCATTTTTAACAGAAATATAAAAAAACGGAAAAAGTATCGCATTTCAAATGGACACAACTGATAAGTAATTAAGAGAGCCTCTCTGTAAGACTCAAGGAGGCCGCTATGGACGCCTGCCCCTGGGAATTTTTGTTTTCTTTTGCTTTGAAAACTTTATGAGGGATGTATCTGCTATTCATAACAAGTTTTAGGGGGTTAAAAAGTTTTGAAAATTTTTTTCAAAACGATATAAGTCGAAATGTTAAAAAAATTTGCATTACCATATTTATCGTTAAACTTAATATTTCTGGAAAATCTTTTCAGTGTTCGATTCCTTGTTCAAAACTACACAAAAAAGTTCGTGGTGACCATGTCCGAACATTTTTATTTTTATGAGTTTTATCCAATTAAATTTTTCAAATCTGGTTTTCGAACAATAACTTTTTTTATTACCATTACGTCCAAAAAACTGAATCATCCATAAGAAAGAGGAGGAAAAAATACACCTAATATGTTTCTACGAGGAAAAATCTCGTTTACTTTTTTGGGTATCTGCATTTGAATATTGGTTTCTAAGCATTTTACGGTTTTTGCTGCAAACCATAATATCGTTCAAAGTTCACCAATTGTAAAACTGAATAGTCCATTCGATGTGAATTTTTATTCTCTTGAAAATGGTATATACTTTTTCGCAGAAGAAATTAGTCTAAAGGCCTAAAATTGACTTTTTGTGTTTTTGGCCAATTTCTGGTGTTAAAATACTCATTCTTTGGACCATTAATGGGTCATATAGACCGACTTTCCAGATAATCTTTATTCTACAAGAAAGAGCATTTAAAACTGAGTCGGATACAGCTTTATAATCAAAATCTGAGGATACTTTTTTGGGAATATGTATTTGAATGCAGACTGTTGAAGGCGATATTGCTGAATATTTTTTAGCGAATATTTAACATTTGTTCTTTTGAAACATCTAGCACCCAATAATGGATATTCCAGAATTCTTCGAAGTTCTGTTATGATATACCACTCAAAAGTGCTCAAAAAGTCAAGAAATTTCATTTTTACGAAAATTGATGGTGAAATAAATGTACGAAAACCTACTCGGAGCCAACTATCAGGCCATTTGTGAGCCGCAGTGCCAAAACGGTCATATCCGTTCGAAAGAGCAGAGACTTTTACATAATATATCCACCGATGAAAGAGCAATACCAGTTCATGTTCCAGAAATCTTGAAATTTCGGAAAAAATCGACGACAGGATTCGACTATTTTGAGCTGTTCTGCGAAAGCTGGTACCAATGCAACTTATGTTCTGAAACTGTGCCAGAAGGTTTTTTGAGACGAGAAACATAAATTTGACGTTCATTTTCTACTTTTGAGTACCATCCATGGTACTTTTGCCAGAAGAATGAAATATAATATGCAGAAAGTTTTCATTTCGATCCAGCGTATTTTTTTTCGAAATTTCAAGATTTCCTGTCGTCAATTTTTTTTCGAAATTTCAAGATTTCTGAAACATGAACTGGTATTGCTTTTTCATCGGTGGATATATTATGTAAAAGTCTCTGCTCTTTCGAACGGATATGACCGTTTTGGCACTGCGGCTCACAAATGGCCTGATAGTTGGCTCCGAGTAGGTTTTCGTACATTTATTTCACCATCAATTCTCGTAAAAATGAAATTTCTTGACTTTTTGAGCACTTTTGAGTGGTATATCATAACAGAACTTCGAAGAATTCTGGAATATCCATTATTGGGTGCTAGATGTTTCAAAAGAACAAATTTTAAATATTTGCTAAAAAAATATTCAGCAATATCGCCTTCAACAGTCTGCATTCAAATACATATTCCCAAAAAAGTATCCTCAGATTTTGATTATAAAGCTGTATCCGTCTCAGTTTTAAATACTCTTTCTTGTAGAATAAAGATTATGTGGAAAGTCGGTCTATATGACCCATTAATGGTCCAAAGAATGAGTATTTTAACACCAGAAATTGGCCAAAAACACAAAAAGTCAATTTTAGGAATTTAGACTAATTTCTTTGTATATACCATTTTCAAGAGAATAAAAAATCACATCGAATGGACTATTCAGTTTTACAATTGGTGAACTTTGAACGATATTATGGTTTGCAGCCAAAACCGTAAAATGCTTAGAAACCAATATTCAAATGCAGATACCCAAAAAAAGTAAACGAGATTTTTCCTCGTAGAAACATATTAGGTGTATTTTTTCCTCCTCTTTCTTATGGATGATTCAGTTTTTTGGACGTAATGGTAATAAAAAAAGTTATTGTTCGAAAACCAGATTTGAAAAATTTACTTGGATAAAACTCATAAAAATAAAAATGTTCGGACATGGTCACCACGAACTTTTTTGTGTAGTTTTGAACAAGGAATCGAACACTGAAAAGATTTTCAAGAAATATTAAGTTTAACGGTAAATATGGTCACGCAAATGTTTTGAACATTTCGACTTATATCTAAGAGAAAAAAATTTTCAAAACTTTTTGACGCCCTAAAACTTGTTATGAATAGCAGATACATCCCTCATAAAGTTTTCAAAGCAAAAGAAAACTAAAATTCCCCGGGGCAAACGCTACTGGATCCTTACGGAGAGGCTCTCTTAACTCTTTTGAAATTGTAAAAGTAGGATTCTTTGACGTTTCCGACTGACATTCTGTACGGCGAGACAAAGTAGAAAGTCACGACTGGACTGGTAGCCGTAGACATCTCGGCAATCTGACTTATAGGCAAGTGTGGCAGGAGGCAAGCGAAATAGAGAGTGAATAATGCCACCCATGAATTCGTACTCCTGAAGAGATATTTCGGGCAGCGAACCGCAAATATGCTGCACTCCAATATTTCGTTATTGCAGATGCGAAACCACGCAAGAAAGTAGAAGAGGATTGCGAAGAGGAAGAAAACCGGCAGTGCCGCTTTCGCAGTCAGGGCCTGAAGAATTTTAATTTAAATTTTTCAAAATTAATTTACTTTAATTAATGATTTTGTTTTCTTTGCTATATAAGAAAATAATATTTACAACATGGAAAATTAGTAAAGTTTTTATCTTGCAAAAAAATGTTTGGAGGGGGCAAATGAATTCACATGCCTTGACAAGTTGCTTATGCATTGCTCGCGTCTTTGGCGAAAGACGCTCGGAGTGCTCATCTAGACGCTTCAGAATAAGACGCCGGAGAACGACGATGAAGACATAAGCCATCGGAGGCATAAAACACACCCAGTCGACCGTCGCAGCTGAAGCTGGCGCCAACATACGAAGATGGCCTATTTAAAAAGAAAACTCTTACATTTTTTCTAATTTTCTGAAAACGGTCATATTCACCGTCGTTGAAAAAGGCTCACATAATTCATATTAATAATATTAATATTTTTTTTTAATATTTTTAATGTCAATAAAATATAAACATCGGATACAATAATGTTGAACGCGACTTTACCCGCAATGGCCAAGTCATCCTGGTTGTATTGCTTACTCCAACTTGTTCGGAACGGCTCTTAAATTAAGAATTTTTTTTTCTTCAACACGAACTATTTCCCTGCGCTCTGGGATGATCGCTAATCGTAAGTGATTTCATCAAAAGAAGGTCGAGAGATAATGGGAAAAAAAAGAAAAAAAGGAGTATGGAATTTCTTCCGATATTCAAGCCAAGCTGATTCACCGGACCTGTCTTTAAGGGCTTCGTTGCCATTTTGTTGATCTGAGTAGATTTCAAATTTCATACATATATGTAAATAGTCCGGCAAGGAGGAGGCTCTAATACTTTCTGTGCTGGCAAGCTTGCTTGAGAATCGGCTCCGCCTCTCTCATTCTAATCAATCCTGTTTTCCTACTTCGAACACAAAGAGGAAAAGAACTTGCACATTTTCCGGGCCGACACATCAAAATGTGCGGGTTATTTTCCTCTCAGTGGTAGAACGCAAGTAATTCAAACAAGTTAATGATACATAGTTATTAAAAGAATATCAAAAAAGACATGTCAAGTACAAAGGTTCCGAGAAGAAGAAAAGGCAAGTAGGAAAACAGGCTTGATTAGGATGAGGGAGGCGGAGTAAATCGCCCCGCCGATTCTTTAGGATGCTTGCCAGCACACTTTCAATAATATGTTTAAATTTTTTATTTAGCAGGTTTTCGAGCTGCATTAAATCATGAATTTACCGGAAAACGAAGCAAGCGCAGAGGAGCGGGAACCACATGCCGGAAGCGTGAACGAGGACGCCGTAAGCATGGGTGCATGTGGAGAGGGAGACGAGGGTGCAGGGACCGTTGAAGACCAAGAATTGCGAAGGCGAGGAAGGGATGAGTCTGTGCTTGAGACGAGGTTGGAACAGTAAAAAGCGGGAATTTCTTTCAATCTTAAAAGAGGTCATAAGGGAAAAACTCCTACAACGAACAGCTGTCCGATAACTAAAAAGAACGGCGTAAGCAATCCACAGAAATGGTGCTACTGCCCTTCGCACTTTCCCCACAGGATTTTGTGGTAAACCAATTGGGTTGTGAGCGGGACCTGTTAAGAAAAAAACCAGGTTGCACACAACATATGTATGCGTCCAAAGTGCAGGAGTCTAATGGTCACATCGGCCACGATATGGATATAATAGGCATGTTCAAAAGTTTTTTGAAAATGGCGGGAAGTTTATATATTCGAGAATTCAAAGTTCGTGAATACTGTTAATTTTCTCATGGTGGGTGGATTTTTGTGACTTCGAGAAATTGCAATCGAACTGACTAACTCAACCTGACCAAATAGGGCGAAGAAACAGGACACTTTATATTCGAATGAGATCACCTTTAACACTATTAATTGCCATCTATTAAATGGGTAGCTCTATTTGTTAAAAAAAAATATATTTAAATAAACAGTAACCTTGTTTGAGTGAAGATGGTGAGTGTACAACAAACGAGTTCGAGTGCGGCGACGTTGGCGAGGAGGACCGAAAAGGCGCGGAGGAAAGGAGGAGTGCGAAGAGCAATGGCCACCAGGAGGAGGCCATTCGCGAGCACGCCAAAGCAACTACTCAGGGTGGAAAGCGAGGAAATGATCATCTCGCCTGCCGAGTGCATCTCCGTGTGCGTACTATATAAAAGCTATAATTTTCAACATTTTATAAACCCTTTGAAAAGAACTAGGATCGTCTATTAACAATAAGGAATGGCAATGCTTGAAGCAATGACATAATGGATAGCATATGATAAAACGTCATGCCTCTTATTCTTTCGCATGCGTAACCTTCTTATTGGGTATGCAATATTTTCGCATGTGGAAATGATAGAGAAATAGAATAAGAATGTTATCTCTTACTTCAAACTCTTGAGTTTGAAATAAACAACAGTACATTGTATCTTGTTTCAACCTCAGGAAGTATATTTTTTCAAATTTCTTCAGACAGATTCGCGGAATGAGTAAAAAGTAAAGAAAAGTTTGAATGGGCGTGGGATTATTATTCTTGCACCAATTCTGTATCGACACAAACATTTATTGAGCCTAGACATTATTACTAAATTGGGGTCGCATTAAAAACATTCCATCGAAATCTGAATATTCAGGTTTGTTTCAATTGCAATCTGTACAATGTTTATATATTAATGTACATTCCTCTATGACGCAAATAAAATTCAATTTTCATGTTCATTGTCATCGCGTCTCTCTCGCCCTTGTCTCAAACAACAAATAGTGATTGAGTTTTTGCTTCCTTTAATCTATCTTTCGAGTCCATATCCAATGTAAATGTATCTAATTAGTGTTGTCCATATAGTCCAGCAAAAACGTTCCTTTAATTGACTTGCATGTCCTTTACCCATTCAATCAGAACGATAACTATCACCTGAACATGACTTTGGTTCATACAATTCTTCTTTTATTTTGTTACTCAGTTCAGTAATTATCAAATAGTGTCAATGATCATGAATGAAATTGACGTTAACAATAGTAAAGATAGTATGTGCAAACTCGTGAATTTCCATATCGTTATCATGAAATCTTTGTCTGAAAGAGTAGGAACATATACATAAATATTATTTCATAAAATCTTTCACACCGGAGTCCATGTAAACATAACGATTTCTCACAAAACATTATGGGACCAGGGAAAGTAATGAGTGCTGCAACGAAGAGTGGAAGAATCGCAGGGTTATGTAGAAAAATTCGGACAATTGAAACAATTACAGATGTTCTTCTTATCAGCTAGACAGAATTGTCAGCTCATGTACTCTTCAGATATTGACTCTCGCTTCTCTCTCTCCCTCTCTCTCTCGTTCTCTTTCTCTCGCTTTTCTCTCTCTCTCGCTTTTTTTTCTCTCTCTCTTTCGTTTTCTCTCTCTCTCTCTCGTTTTCTCTCACTCTCTCTCTCTCTCTGTATGAACCCAAGTCATGTTCAGGCGATCGTTCTGATTGAATGGGTAAAAGCGTGCTTCTCTAATGCTTCCAAGCAAGTTTGTTAAAGGAACGTTTTTGCTGGACACAACCCTAATTAGACACATTTACATTGGACATGGACTCGAAAGATTGATCAAAGGAGCCAGCCAAAAACTCAAACACTTTTTGTTGTCTGACAGAAGTGCGAGAGAGACGCGATGAAAATGAACATGAAAATTGATTTTTATGCTTCTTTAAAGGAGCTTGAAAGTCGTTAACTCCTAACACGAAATGCCTATTCCATCAGGACCGTAGTTATGAAAACTTTTCTCCCAAGCCGCCTGGAATCAGATCCAGTTTTTACTTTTATTACTGTTTTCTTTTGTGTTTCATAATTCGGATTATTAGCAGTGTCATAAAAGAAGTGTTTGTTAGAAGATTTTTCATTTTTAGGCCTTGTCTAGTTGGCGACAAATGTTAAAATTCGAGTGCTTTTGATCACACTAATATTTCCCATAAGATCAGGCAACACATTTCAGATGCAAATTACTCTTTTAACTTTTACTTTTGAACGTTATATCTTTGCTGATGTATTCGCAATCCCAATGCGGACCCATATTCGTAGTCATCTTTATAGCGAAAAAATTGAGTTTTCGCCTCCTTTAATGCGACCCTCAATTTGGTACTAATGTCCTCTCAATATATGTTTGTGTCATAGATGTACATTGATACATCGACATTGTACAAATTGTTATTGAAAAAACCTGTAAATTATAAAGACTTCGATACTGAATTGGATTGAGAATAATAATCCCACGCCCATGCAAACCTTTCTTTACTTTTTACTCATTCCACGAATTTGCCTGAAGAAATTTGAAAAACAACTTTATAATTCAAACTGCTTGAGCTTGAAACAAGATCTTTTGTTTCAAGCTATAACAAGAATGTTATCATTCTTGTTATATATATTTCACTAACATTTCCGCTTGCGAAAATACTGCATACCAAAGAAAGATTCGAAAGAATAAGAGGCTTTTTGTGACATTTTATCATAAGCTCTCCATTATGTTATTGTCTCAAACATTGCCATTCCTTATTTGACGATCCTAGTTCTTTCCAAAGGGTTTATAAAATGTTGAAAATTAGTCAGTTGATAGCTTTTATATAGTAAGTACGCCCACGGAGATGCACTCGGCAGGCGAACTGATCATCTCCTCGCTTTCCACCCTGAGTAGTTGCTTTGGAGTGCTCGCGAATGGCCTCCTCCTGGTGGCCATTGCTCTTCGCACTCCTCCTTTCCTCCGCGCCTTTTCGGTCCTCCTCGCCAACGTCGCCGCACTCGAACTCGTTTGTTGTACACTCACCATCTTCACTCTAACCAGGTTACTATTTATTTAAATTTATTTTTTTTTCCTTTTTTAACAAATAGAGCTACCCATTCAATTGTGTTAAGATTGAAAGAAATTCCTACTTATTACTCTTGCAATCTCGTCTCAAGCACAGGCTCATCCCTTCCTCGCCGTCACAATTTTACGTCTTCAACGGTCCCTGCACCCTCGTCTCCCTCTCCACATGCACCCATGCCTTCGGCGTCCTCGTTCACTCTTCCGGCATGTGGTTTCCACTCATCTGCGCTTGCTTCGTTTTTCGGTAAATTCATGTTGTTATGCAGCTCAAAAAGCTGCAAAATAAATAAATAATTTAAATATATCATTGAAGGTATTAGAGCCGGCTCCTGGCCTGACTGTTTATATGAAATTTGTCAGATCAACAAAATGGCAACGAAGCCCTTAAAACAGGTCCGGTGAATCAGCTTGGCTTGCATATCAGAAGAAATTCCCCACTCCTTTTTTTCTCTTCTTTCCATTATCTCTCGACCTTCTTTTGGTGCTATGAAAGCACTTACGATTAGCGATTATCCCAGAGCGCAGGGAAATAGTTCGTGTTGAAGAAAAAAATTTTCTTAATTTAAGAGCCTTTCCGAACAAGTTGGAGTAATATTGCGACTTATTTGGAGCATTAAATAAGCAAAAAAGATCGGGAATTAGCGCCTTTTGCCTAAAATTATGTGGCCAATATAATCGAAAGCTTTGGGCTCCTTTAAAGCTACCGCGTCCTCGACAACTGCGATCCGCGTCTGCCGCGAGTGTGCGTCGCCATTGCGCTTCTCTACATTCCATCCTTCATGCTCATGGTTTCGTTTTCGCATCATTTGAGTAGGCGATTGATTATTCTTTTACTTAAAAAAAGTAAAGGTAAATCAATTTTTATTCCATGCCAACAGATGTACTTTGAACTCTACGCCTTCGACGATGAAAAGGCGATTCGCGCTCAGTTTCGCGCACTTCTTCCGCAGTATAACCAGGATGACTTAGCCATTGCTGGTAAAGTCCAGTTCCACATTATTGTGTCCGATGTTAATAATTTTAATGACATTAATAATATTAATGTTAATAATATGAAATATGAGAACCTATTTCAACATCGTTGAATAAAACCGTGAAAATTGTTTTCAGAAATTTAGAAAAAAAATGATTGAATGTTTTTTTTAGAGTTTTTTTTTAAATAGGCCACCTTCGTATGTTGTCGCCAGCTTCAGCTGCGACGGTCGGCTGGGTGTGCTTCATGCCTCCGATGGCTTATATCTTCATCGTCGTTCTCCGGCGTCTTATTCTGAAGCGTCTAGATGAGCACTCCGAGCGTCTTTCGCCAAAGACGCGAGCAATGCATAAGCAACTTGTCAAGGCATGTGAATTCATTTGCCCCCTCCAAACATTTTTTTGCAAGATAAAAACTTTACTAATTTTCCATGTTGTAAATATTATTTTCTTATATAGCAAAGAAAACAAAATCATTAATTAAAGTAAATTAATTTTGAAAAATTTAAATTAAAATTCTTCAGGCCCTGACTGCGCAAGCGGCACTGCCGGTTTTCTTCCTCTTCGCAATCCTCTTCTACTTTCTTGCGTGGTTTCGCATCTGCAATAACGAAATATTGGAGTGCAGCATATTTGCGGTTCGCTGCCCGAAATATCTCTTCAGGAGTACGAATTCATGGGTGGCATTATTCACTCTCTATTTCGCTTGCCTCCTGCCACACTTGCCTATAAGTCAGATTGCCGAGATGTCTACGGCTACCAGTCCAGTCGTGACTTTCTACTTTGTCTCGCCGTACAGAATGTCAGTCGGAAACGTCAAAGAATCCTACTTTTACAATTTCAAAAGAGTTGATTACTTATCAGTTGTTTCCATTTGAAATGCGATACTCTGTCCGTTCTTTATATTTCCGTTAAAAATGACGCGTTTTCCAAGATTTCTCGAACGACTCGTCCGCCGTCGGCCGCTCTCGTCGTTGTCGGGGGGCATGAGATAAGAAAAGATTTTTATTTCGATTGAGATAAGAAAAGATTTTAATTTCCATTGAGATGAGAAAAGATTTTAATTTTGGTAATTCGACAAATACAACTTTGTTTTATTTTAAAAAATCGATGAAATGATAGTAAAATAAATTAAGTTTAATGAGTTTAACATTCTTTTGAAGACTCATGAGCAATAGTTGAGTACAAGGCTTGGCCAAAGGGGAAGAATAATGTAAAGTAATCGTTTTGTCCATACGTTTTAATTTGTTTTCCTTATTGTGGTTAATTTTTTAAATAAATCCTTTAATTGGCCATTTTGCTGTCGTTCGTATTCTCAACGGAAGAGAGTCCGCTTCTGATCGAGCCGTGAGAGGTACCTTGTGATAGACAACAAAAAGTGATTGAGTTATTGCCTCCTTAAATCTATCTTTCGAGTCAATGTCCAATGGAAATGTATCTAATTAGTGTTGGCCATATAGTCCGGCCCCCAAGAATTCGATACTAAAGAAGTACATTCTGCCAAAAAAAGTCTGGGCCTTCATATGGAATGGTCAGTCAGGTGTAGTCTTCCTTATTTTCCCGACTATGGCCACTTTTATGTCGCTTGCGCACAAAGGCAAAAAGAGTTTTTGCCGAAAATACTAGTGAAGATCCAAGAATTTAAAATAGCTACAGCCTCCTTTTGTGTGTCAGGACATGCTGAATAAGATGTTAGATACCACTTCAACTAATATCGCGAATGAAGCCAGATAGCTCTAGGTTAAAGGGGATTTTTCGGGCAGGCCGCATTTGAGTGTGCGGTTCAAGCAGACAAATCGAAGCTTTCCTGTAGATCAATTCGGCAGATAGATAGTATATTACAGGTAGAAAAGACTGGGCTTTAACATGGCATAGGTAATTAGGGGTAGTCTTTCTTTGTTTTCTACCTATATGAGATAATCTCTCGTCATTAGGCCAAAAAAAACAGTTTTGGTAATTGAAAAAGAGCGAGAGAGACTAACTCCTTTTATGGCCTTTTTGAATTGCCTGTCACTACTCATCGCGGTGTTCACTGCCGAACATTGTAAAGTTCCCGCAAGTGAATCCTCATGAAATGCAGTTTTCTAGAGTAAGAAATTACGCTCTTTCAGATGGTTATGGTTTTATCGCGTACAAATGACGGCTAAGTTCTGTAATGACACATTCCAATAATAAAAGTGCTCATTTCGACCTTTTAATAAAACTTTTATGAAAACTTTTTTATGCGCCTTTCGACTGCGAATATAAAAATACTTTCAAAATTTAGTTTATTTAAGTTTTACCAACTTTACGGTCAATCGAATATTTTTGACCGGCGCCAATGGAGGAGCTCGCAGCGCTGGCGGCCGCGCCCCTCCTCGCCGCCGTCGACCTCTCGCGGCTCGATCAGAAGCAGCGGCCGCCACATTTCAGACACTCCATCAAAACGGCCAACTAGAGGATATTTAAATATATTCAACTACTAAAAAGTCATGATTGAAAAGGTAAGGAAAGATCGATGATCTTCGTGCATCAACTACCCAACATTCTTACTCGTGTTTCAATGAATTACTCTATTCAACTATAATTTCATGAATGTTCGATAAGAATAAAATGTTCAAGAGTAGATTAGATAGCTAAACACATATACATGCATACATATATGTCAATGGAAATTGCGGATTGTTTGTCGAATGTTCAAAATTAGAAAATCTTCTCATATGACTCTGGTTACAATGAGGATACATATTTTTGCAAAAGAGCAAAATAAAATATCGTTTAAAAAGTAGGTTTCGACGGAATTGATGCCGATCCGGCGACGCCCGCCGACGACGCGTACGGGCGACGGCGAAGAAGTCGCTCGAGAAAGCTGGAAAGAGTGGAAAAATTTCATTTTAAAGGAAATATAAAGAGCGGAAAAAGCATTATTTAAAACGAAAACATTTGATGAATTAGCTACTCCTTGTGTTGTACTACAAGCAGGATTCCGTAGCTTTTCGGACTGACATTCTGTAGGGTGAGACAAAGTAGAAAGTCACAAGTGGACTGGTGGCCGTCGACATCTCGGCGATCTGATTGTGAGTTAGAAACAAAAGTGGCGAAAGACAAACGAGATAGAGAGCTAGCGTACGTATAGTGGAAAGAAAGAAGATGTAATATTAAAGAGGCATTTCTTGCCGCAAACCGCATATAAGCCACTCTCCAATATTTCGCTATTCCAGATGCGAAACCACATTAGCATAAAGAAGACGATTGAGAAGAGGAAGAATATTGGCAGTGCCGCTTGTGCAGTCAGGGCCTAAGGAATTTTTTTTCATAATTAATTTATTTCAATTAATTATTTTTAATTTACTAACCATGCATAAATAGGAAAATAATTTCAAAATAAATAGGAAAATAAATCAGTTAATTTTTTTCCCAGCAAAAATGTTGCAAGTTGCAAAAAGAAAGGTTGGGACTACGCGAATGAATTAGCGTTATGCCTTGACAAGTTGCTGATGCATTGCTCGCGTCTTCGGCGAGATGTGTTTGGATCGCGCTTCCAGACGCTGCAGAGTATGCCGGCGGAGCACGACGACGAATATAGAAGCCACCGGAGGCATGAAGCACGCCCAGCCAACCGTCGCAGCCGACGCAGGTGCCAACAGTTGAAGGTGACCTATATACCGTATTCTCTTTATTTGTACCCGTTAATAGAACTCCCTCTAATTGTACTCCCCTTGATAATATCATTGATAAGAAGAACCCTTCCCTCTAATAGTGCCGCTCTCTAGCAAGGCAATTCCACCACGTTATTACACAAAAATAAGACTTCGGGGTACTAATAGAGAAAAAGTAATACTAAAAACAACTACTAAATACACTACAAGTAAAAATAAAAGCTACTACAATCTCTTATCGAACCAACAAAAAAGGATCGCATACCCGCAATGGCCAGGTCATCCTTGTTGTACTGCGGAAGAAGATCGCGAAATTGAGCTCGAATAGCCTTTTCGTCGTCGAAAGCGTAGAGTTCAAAGTACATCTGATGTTATTGATGAAAATAAGCTCTAACTTTACACTTTTTTGTGTCAAATGAGGGCTTAATACGTCGGCTATTCAAATAAAGCGAAAAGGAAACCATGAGCATGAAGGATGGAATGTAGAGAAGCGCAATGGAGACGCACACTCGCGGCAGACGCGGATCGCAGTTGTCGAGGACGTGGTATCTGCAAAGGAGCACCAAATTCAACCGTAATCTATTTAAATTTCCTGGCACTCTAAAACACATACACTTTTGCCCTTGTGTCAGGAAAAAGAAGCACGAATATAAGAACGAATTTTTGGATCCTTTAATGTTGCATCATAAGCCTGCGATCACTCCAACTCTCTCAGGATGGCTGTTAATGTCTTTTTTCAAGTTCTTAACTGAAAAAAAGACATTAACAGCCATCCTGAAAGAATGATTTTTTGTGTGCTAATTTCATATATACAGTAAGTTAAATATTTTAAATTGTCGGTAAAAACCGAGGTCTAGAAATCAAACATGAAATTACCGGTAAACGAAGCAAGCGCAGAGAAGCGGAAACCACATGCCGGAGGCGTGAACGAGTACTCCGTAGGCACGGGTGCAGGTGGAGAGGGAGAGGAGGGTGCAGGGCCTGTTGAAGACGTAGAAGAGAGACGGCGATGTAGGGATGAATCTGAGCTTGAGATGGGGCTGCAGGGATAAAAGCGAGGGAATCTTTTTCCCTCTTAGACAACTATTGCTAATTGGTATCATGTGTTAAACAATTAAGAAAAGTAAATTTAAAAAAAATAATACTAACAATAGGAATAACCTGGTGAGAGTGAAGATGGCGAGCGTGCAGCAAACGAGTTCGACTGCGGCGACGTTGGCGAGGAGGACGGAAAAGGCGCGGAGGGAGGGAGGAGTGCGAAGAGCGATGGCCACCAGGAGGAGGGCATTCGCGAGCAGGCCAAGGCCACTGCTCAGGATCGAGAGCGAGGAGATTATCAGCTCGGCTGTCGAGTGCATCTGCATATGAGTGCTTGTTTATAAGGAAAAAGTATTTTATATATTTTGCAAAACATTTGAAAGAACAATTTTTAGTCTAATAGGAAAGAAATTTTTGGAACAGATAATAAAATTCAATGTAGAATGATGACAATGACAGGATTTTCAGGACATGATATAAAGAAACTAAACAAAAACTTGTGATAGTTTAGACTTTCGAAGGTGGAAACGACAGGGAAATAAAAACGTAATCGTTGTCTTTTGTTCCAACCTCAAGTTGTTTGAAGTAAGTAGGCCGATGCCGATTCTTGGAACGAGCAAAGGGTAAAAAACTGTTTCAATGTGTGTGGGATTATAATTCTTGCCACGAACTCCGAAAAAAGTTCCTGTTTTATTTTAATAACAACTTCACCCATTTCAACGCACATATTACTCGATATTTGCGCTTGAACATTATTACTAAATTTCAGTGAATGGGATTCTTTGTGATAGATTCCACACAAGTTGAAAACCGTAAACGAGGCAACACAACCCTTTTGTGTAAGATATTATTTATGAGGTGATATTTTGAAGCATGTTATACATAAAAGATTCTACAATTCAGTGGGCTTTAAAGTTTCGATCTCCGTGGATTAGATTTCCAGCCAAAATATTTTATCATATGTATTAGATTGACGGTGCGAATATTAATCTTACGTTGTGTCGATGAAATGTCGACAAACTGTCACGACGACCTTTTTTAAACAATATTTGAAATGTCTGTTCGTGCTGAGTCGTCCTCTTGCAACACAGCTACACAGATTTGCTATTACATCTCAGCGAAAATGTGCATTTATGTAACTTTCATTGTAATTGTATTGTTTATCCTAGACAAAATAATTTGGGTTTCAGAGAATTGTTGACGATAGTATGGCCGCCGATGAAGAAATCCGACGTCGTACAAGGCTTTGAAGAAAGCTGGAAAATTCAGATATTAAAGTAGTTAAAATGTTAAGTTCAAAATCAGATGTTTAATCATATGTATCAATCCCGTTTTATTCGCAGCACATGTCTCCCAAACTCGGAAAACGTTGAAGAGAGGTATGTGAGTGAATGATCACTTGACCTTCGGTATGGCGAGACAAAGTAGAAGGTAACAAACGGGCTAACGGCAGGCGAAATCTCGCCAATCTGCCACAATAGAAAAAACATTATTCTAACAGAATACATTTAATTTTAAAAAGTTTGTTTTTAAGACAAAAAAGAAACTGTTACTTGCGAGAAAAATGGAAAAAAAACGAACGGAGTAAACGCCAGTCTCCAGGATGTCGCTATGACTGCCGCCAAAGCACATAAGAAATAAGAAGAGAATGGAGAAGAGGAAAAAGACGGGCAGCGCTGCTTGCGCCGTCAGCGCCTTATAATGTTAAAAAAATTAATTTTGGCTTAAAAAATAAGCATAAGCGTCCACTCAAAAAAGAGGAATGTTCGCATGATACTGTTTGAAAATTCGATACCAGTACGAGCTGCTTATGCATGGCGCACGTCCTAGGCGAGATGTGCTCGGCGCGAGCGTCGGCAGAGTCAGACGCCAGAGGACAACGATGAAGACGACGGCCACCGGCGGCATGAAGCACGTCCAGCCGACCGTCGCAGCTGACGACGGCGACAGCAGACGAAGATGGCCTGCAAAGAGAACGGATGGATGTTCGGGGTAAAGGAGCCTAAGGCTACATCTTGAATTCCGTCTATTTGCTTGATGTAAGGGCGAGAGAGCAAGTGTTTTAGAGAGACGCGGCCACAATGGTCAGGAAACTCATCGAGTATGGTAGAATTTCGTGCCCCTTGTATATTCCACTCAACTATTCGACTCGTACAGCACAACACATTAAATTTGTCTACACTTTGGAACAAGGTCGACACTTCAATCCAGCTTGGTTGAAATATTCTCAAAGAAATTCCACTCTCCAGAAAAAAATTGCTGAAAGACACCGTGAGACATGTAACTGCATCCCAACCCGCAATGAGAAGGCCGTCCATGCAGTACTGCGGCAGAAGTGCGCGAAATTGCTCGCGTATTGCAGCGACATCCTCGAACGAGTAGAGTTGGAAAATCATCCGCTTTCGTGTTCACTTATTTTAATTCAAGTTTCATTTAGACATATTCACTCGAGTTGCAATCATTTTAGCACTAAAATTCCTTTCAATATTCTAACTGAAACCATGAGTGTTAGCGACGGAAGGTAGAGAAGTGCGACGGACATGAAAACGCGTGAAGGGCTCGGATTGAAGTTGTAGAGGACGCAATATCTAAAAAATCAATGCATATCAGCCTTCATTTTATTTTAAGATTTATTGTTTTGACCGTTATGTATGTATCTACTGCATTCATACATACATACATATCTCCGCCATAATGACAGATAAGCATGTACTTATCTTCATACAAATATCCACGACTAGGGTCAGAAATCTTCATACAAATATCCACGACTAGGGTCAGAAATCAGGGAGAATAGATGAAATCACCGGAAGACGAAGCAAGCGCAGATGAGCGGGAACCAGATGCCGGAGGCGTGAACGAATACGCCGTAGGCACGGATGCATGTGGCGAGGGAGAGGAGAGTGCAGGGCCCGTTGAAGACGTAGAAGAGAGATGGTGAAGTGGGGATGAATCTGGGCTTGAGGTGGGGTAAAAACGTAGAAATATCGCAATAAAAAGGTATCAAACAGGTAGCATTCTTTGTTAAAAAATGAAGAAAAAGTTTTAAATAATAATATAATAATATCCTGGTTAGGGTGAAGATGGCGAGCGTGTAGCAAACGAGTTCGACTGCGGCGACGTTGGCGAGGAGGACAGAGAAGGTGCGGAGGGAGGGAGGAGTGCGGAGAGCGATGGCCACCAGGAGGAGGGCATTCGCGAGCAGGCCAAGGCCACTGCTCAGGATCGAGAGCGTGGAGATCATCAGCTCGCCTGTCGAGTGCATCTATGAAACATTATGCTGCAATTACATTTTTTTGTGCCAAAAGAGAAAAATGAAACATATATCGAATGCAAATTGTAAGTGAAAAAGTTTTTTAAAGCAAGTGCCATTTATTTATTATTTGGATATTTTAGTTAATCTATTGTATTTGAATAAAAATTATCGTTGCTGTTACGAATACCTAGGAATGTTGTAATGATGACAAGAGCAGCATGTTACGAAGATGACAAAACGTGGGAAATGATTTCCAACTTTCTGTTGACAAGCATATTTTGAACTTTCGTTGAAGAAAACCATGTGATTGATCATGCAAGAACAAAGGGTTATGAGTTAAAACACAAATGCAATTTTTTTCTTTGAATAATTGTTAGATCTAGCACGTGTTGCTGATATCTTATTTGAAATTTGCAAAAATTGTTACGAAAAGGATCCAACCGATTCATACGGAATGTAGCGGGAGTGTTCGTGTGTGGCATTGCGAGATTGCATTGAGATGCATGACCAAGACGTTTTTGCGCTTCTTCAATATGATGACACAAAGAAGGCATATTATAGCAGTTCAGGCAAGGAATGTCAGCAGAATTGCTCATTTTTTAGTTATCCTGAACAGAAATTCCACATACAGCACAAATATTACTTCAGTCCAAGTTTGAATTGGAAAGGAGTAATATGACTTGGAAGTTTTTGTATGGCACAAATCTTTGAGCTTTATTTTAGCCCTCAAAACATGTCCACCTACCCCTAAATTATAGTGTGCTCGATGTGGCAAAACAAGAGGATTCTAAAAATAAAAGATCTTTCATAGGTGTATCATCAGAAAAATTATAATGTAAAAGAGCTATCTCGTGAACGCAAAGAACCTAGATTTTTATCACCTAAATTTATCAATGAAGGGAAAAGTTATCTTTATTCGACACCCTAATTTTTTGAAAAAAGGATTTCAACTATTTGCAAAATTCATTTTCAACTATTCGAAAAATTAGGGCTTGTAAATCAAAACTATAAATGGCTTGTCGTCGATACACTTCTATGGCTGTTACGTGTGAAGCGGAGACAGAGAAGCCTTCGGCAGAAGTCGGCAGCGAACTTTCGGTAGCTGCTCGTGGTCAGCAGGATGGTCAGCGACTGCGCCGGCGAATGCAAGGAGTACACCACAATGGACGCTGCCGCGAGCGCTGAGTTATTTAGATTAAGCATAATCTAATACATATCTTTTTATTTTTAATATCGAAAAAAAAGTAAAAAAGGAAAGAATAAGAAGAATAAGTCTGCTCACAGTCGTTGTCCGAATTGAGATTTACAAGAGCCGAAATCGTAATCACAGGAAATGTTACAAAAGTCGCTGGCACGATTACCTAAGGGTTAACTTTAAGTTTAAGGTATGAATTAGTCAGCACGTGTGGTAGGAGACATTTCCAAGGCTATGCTTATCAACATTTTCAAAACACTTTTTTTCGTCTTGTTCTTCTGTTTCCACGAGAAAAATATGTAAGGAGAGAGATGCTGACAGTAGAGTACGGTAGATTGTAAGCTCAGTGGACAGCCCCTTTAATGTCTCATTGTCCCCCTTGGCCTCCTCACCGTGACCAGGAAGCTTATGAAGAGACGCTTCTGATAGGCGAGTCGAATTGAAGAAGTTGAAGTGGAGCGAGCCAAAGACGCCAGGACGTGGCGGATGTGGAGGATGAGTGCAGCCACCGCCGCAGTCATCGAGACAAGAGCAAAGAGTTCGCCCGCTAGGAGGCAGCAAATGTTATTGTCAGAAATTCCCTTTCCAACATATGGACAAAAAAAGATGACATTCTTAGTACCCGTGAATAAATTGGTGCCAGCCGCGTCCAAGCACAGCAGCTGACTCGCTTCCAAGTCGGTTAGATCTCCAAATGCCTAGGACTACCGGAATTGGTCTGATTAAACACATTACGAACAATTGTTAAAGGAGACAAAACTATATTTTGAATTGGCGCCTTTTTGCCTGATCACGTGTGATCTAGCGAGACGCTGGTCATAAAAATTGAAATATACATACATATCACGATTTAAGGACTTACATATGTATATTTCTTCTTAATCAACATAAGAAAGCAGACGTACATATTCTGCAGGCATTTCAGACGGTATCGTTGGGCGAAGATCGAGAAGGACGAGCGCGGCGAGTACTCCGACCCGGTGTGCCATAAGCAATGACAGTTTTGGAGAGTTGCCAGAGGGAAGGCGTCGGCTCGAGCTGCACACAAAACATCTTCAACCGTATTCATATTCACCCGCATTTGAGGAAACAATGTGTATTATTTAGTACCACACGAAATTTTCATTTTAGATGAAGCAATAGTGATATATGTACATATGTATGTACATAGATATCATTCAATAAATGGAAGAGGGAGAGCTATTAAAAAATTTTATTTAAAAAAAAAGATTAATGAGGGACAGAAACATGCTCACCCCCACAATCACCTGATGCCGATAGAGAAAACATGAACAAATGACGGCAATGCAAGCCGCCCCAGCGCTATAAGTCGCGACCGGAAAAACGTTATTTATGTAGTATGTAATAGGTATCGATTGAATTACTGAGGAGGTTGGATGTAGTGATTCTTTTGAAAACAGGAAATAAAGAATGCAGATGAAAGACCGGAGAAAACCAACTATGCGTGTGAGTGATAGCTGCAAGATCGCTGGAAAAGAGAATGAGCTATCCGCGTAGACGCAGGCATAAGGAGTGAAGATGGTGAAACGAGCAACCAGGGCGAGTAGGAGGTCTTGCATGAGTTGGATCATCTGAGCAGAAAGACAATGGAAAAGACGAAGGTCAAAAGAAAAGAACGAGGAATGAGTACAACGAGAGCGGTGAGCAGGAATCGGTAAGTGCCCATTCGTTGGTCGCTTCGACGGAGGATGGCGAAGGCGGTGAAGACGTTGAGCGCGACCGCGACGCAGCAGATCCACGCGTGCGCGACGCGCAGCCAGCAGAGACACTCTCGAGGCAGGGCACGCGGCATCTAAAGCCAGTTCAGACCCTTATGGCTATGCAACGAATGAGATAGCCATCGCCGAAATAATAAATACTATGTGGCAGACAAATGCCACATAATATGTAGCACCGGAAGGTTAATCGAATTGATATTAAAAGTAAGAGCGAAAGTTTGTAACGGAAGATTGTCCTGCGGCCCTGAGCATGAACATGTACATACATATATGTATGTACATTTGTATAAAATTTTTTATCCGTAAAAACATGCTAAAATTTTCCTAACCATGTGAACATATCTACACCATTGCCTTGTAACAATGGACTTACGCGCATTATAAGGCAATGCTCTCTTTTGTTTTCCATATAGCTAACAAACATGTTCGTATGCATGTATCAAGTTAGATTGAAAGATTTTTTTTAAAATATATCTATGTATGCAGAGATTTGTCGAGGATCTGATTCTGGGAATGCGGAGAGGAGTGCAAATATGTTTTCGCACCGGAACACACATTTACAACATTCTCTTGCTACTTGCATGTTGCTGTTTCAATATGCTCACGCATTTACGACAGTGATTTTTTCCTTCCCGAAGTCCGCGACCCTCCGTGAGAACGATGGCCACCAGGAGGAGCGTATTCGTGGGCAGTTCAATTGCACTGCTAAGGATGGAGAGCGAGGACATCAACAGCTCGTCTTTCGAGAGCATCTGTGATCCACAAAATTGTAATTAATAATTAGTTTTGTATCAAAACAGAAAAACGCTATAAAAAAGCAATACATACATATGTAGTTTGTATTTAGATTTATAATTTAATCAATGCAAATGAATTTCACCTTCATCATTCCGCTGGCGAGAGCATCTTCTCTGAACCTCCTTCTCCCACTCAAATCCGGCAACAAAGCTGACGATCGGTCATATAATATCTCTGTGCCCATCACTCAATCGGTCCGATATAACAAAAAAATGAATTGAATATGACTTTAAAAAAATCTACTGATGCGAAGTCCAGGGAACATTGTGTGAATGATTGACGTCCCTCCCTTGTACAAACTTGACCACCGTGGGAAACGAAATCCAACGTTTTCTTTGAGTTGATATTTTGGACTTCGTAGTAGCAAACATGCGATTCTCATGCAGGAACAAAGGATTTTCTCCGAATAGTTGTAAGAGTTAGCAAGAGTGTTGCTGATATCTTGTTTGAATTACAATTTTGTAAGTAAAATGATCCAACTTATTCTGGGAATTCGGAATGTGTGTTGTTGGAGTGTTCGTGTGTGGCACTGCGAGAATGCGTTGCGATACATGTACAAAACTTTTCATCGAGTCAAAGAAGGTGCGTGCAGAGAACGTCAGCAGGATTGCTCATACATATGTCAGGATTCTTTTAATAGCTGATTTACCAATGATAACAGCAGTCGTGTGTTGCATGAGCATATTTATCTTAAAAAAATGAATGCGAACGAACCAACTCGTTAGCACCAAAAGATATTCATGTGATATAAATTTATCGATGTAGGAGGACATCATATTTATTCAATAACTTTAAATTTGTGCGGGATAAGAAGAACATGTCAAATGAAACTGATTGGACAAAACTGCCTAATTGTATAAATCTAAACTTCAAGTTGCCGGTTGTAGACACAGTTAAACGGCTGCTACTGGTTTCGGCAAAAGTCGGTAGCGAACATGCGGTAGCTGCTCGGGGTCAGCAGGATGGTCAGCGACTGAGCTGGCGAGTGCAAAGAGTACACCACAATGGAAGCTGCCGCGAGCACTGCAGAATGAAGCGGAATTTGGACTATGAATATTTAAATTAAGAGCACACAATACATACATACATGCATAATGTATTGTTTCTTTATTTTATATAGAAAAGGAAGGTAAAAGGAAAAGCAAAAGAAGAATAAATGTGCTCACAGTCGTTATCCGAATTGAGACTTACAAGAGCCGTAAGTGTTATCATAGGAAATGTCACAAACGTCGCTGACACGATTAGCTAAAGTGGAAGGAGCGTATCAACATGTTAAATATCCATTTCTTATTCTGGTTTAAAATAGCACGAAACTCAAGCGTAATCTATGTTTTTGCATGTTAAAATTGTAGTCGCGTCTAAAATCACATTCTCTCACATCTAATATTGAGTTTCTGGCTAATCTAACGCACTCTCTCTCCTCACCGTAGCCAGGAGACTAATGAAGAGACGCTTCTGGAAGTCAAGTCGACTCGAAGAGGAGGTGCCAATGGAGCGAGACAACGAGGCCAGGACATGGCGGACGTGGAAGATGAGCACAGCCGCTGCCGTAGTTGTCGAGACGAGAGCTAAGAGTTGACCCGCTAAAAAAGGAAACCACTTCAAGGATGGTGATCACCGAAAATTACGAGAGATTTAGAATTTAACGCAGCTCGTTTTTCATGCAATGGGTTTATGAGACGTTGCATGATACCAGCAAAATAGCACGCGAGAATAAGAGTGTGTTTACGCGAATATTCGAAAGTGCATTAATTATTTTTCTCGGTGATTATCCTCCTTTAATATTGGTTCTAAATACTGACAAGTTCAGGGTAAACAAAGCTCATTCTTCCTACCCATGAATAAGTTGGTGCCAGCCGCGTCTAAGCACAGCAGCTGACTCGCTTCCACGTCGGTTAGATCACGAAATGCCTAGGAGTTCAAAAATTGGTCAGTTTTGACGACATGCACGACTTACATATTCTGATGCATCTCGGATGACGTCATCGGTCGCAGGTTGAGAGAGACGATCACGGCGAGTGCTGCGACCATCGCGGCGGGCGTGCCGTGGGCAAACACCAAAGCGGCTTTGGATAGTTGCCAGCGAGACGGCGTCGGTTCGAGCTGCATAAGGTCTTCTGCCGTATTCTTTTTTTACAGTGAATAGGTGTATTGCGATTAAAATGTATGATTATAAAAAGGAGGGATAAATTTAATCTAATTTATTTGAAAAGAAAACGTTTTAATGAAGCACAATTTCCAAAGAAGTATTTTAATAAATATGATGGGGAGTTGATTTTAAAAAAAGATTACTCATAGATGGAGAGAAGCTCACCCCCACAATCACCTGATGCCGATAAAGAAAGCAGGAAACAATGACGACAAGACAAGCCGCTCCAGCGCAGTAGGTCGCGACCGGAAGAAAAGTTCAGCCTTTATTTATTGATTATATTGATTGCAAATGTTCAGTCTTTATTTTTGGTTTAAAAACGCATTTAAGCAGTGCTAAGAGAAAACACCATTGAAGTGCTAAGAAGGTTGAATGGAATTTTTCTAAACAGAAAAATAGTATGCGTAGGACGATGAAATATTCGCCACAATCAGATAAAACTAACAATTCTTGCTAGGGATAGCTGCCAGATCGCTGGAAAAGCGAAGGAGCTATCCGCGTAGATGCAGATGAGAGGAGGGAAGAAGGTGAAACGAGCTACCAGGTCGAGTAGGAGGTCTTGCATGAGTTGGATCATCTGAGCAGAAAGACAATGGAAATGACGAAGGTCAAAAGAAAGGAACGAGGAATGAGTACAACGAGAGCGGTGAGCAGGAATCGATAAGTACCCATTCGCTGGTCGCTTCGACGGAGAATGGCGAAGGCGGTGAAGACGTTGAGCGCGACCGCGACGCAGCAGATCCACGCGTGCGCGACGCGCAGCCAGCGGAGACGCTCTCGAGGCAGGGCACGCGCCATCTTACAATCAGGCTACTTCTGACAAAGCAATGAGGTTAAGTTCGTTGAAATGATGCTACTTACATATGTGGCAAACAACTGTCACACAATAAAAGTACGCTACCTGAAGTACAGTCAAAATGAATTAAACGTAAGGGAGTGATCAAGTTTGCAACATAAGCTTGCCTTTCAAAATTGTACATTTGTGGGAGCTGTTTGTGTTGCTACATTGGACTCTTTAGGAGGCAACGTTATCTTTTATTTTCCATATATGTACGTGTATATATACTAGCTATGCATGTATCATATTTGATAGAAGTTTTTAAAGCGATATTTGCAGAACTGCGTATATCCTGAGATTTGTCGAGGCTTGGATTCTGGGAATATGGAAGGTAGTGCAAACATGTTTTTTTGCATTTGAACATATACGACATTGTCTTACTATTGCATTTTGCAAATACGTGTTCAAGTATTTTTCTCTCTTCCATCCTGGAATAGCGCATTCGCGAGAAGGCCAATTGCACTGCACAGGATGGAGATCAACAGCTCGGCACTTGAAATCATCTACTAAAATGTAATTAGGAATTAGTTTTGTATCAAAACAGAAAAACTTGTATTAAAAAACAATACATAGTTGTATTTAGATTTATAATTTAATCAATGCAAATGAATTTCACTTTTCTTCTTCTGCTGGCAAGATTATCTTTCCTGACCCTCCATCTCCCACTCGAAACCGGCAACAAAACAACAAAGCTGACGATTGGTCATATAATTTCTCTGTGCCCATCACACAATCAGATATAGCGAAAAATTGATCTGAATATGACTTTAAAAAATTCCACACAGGGAATGTTGTGTGGATGATTGACGCAGACTTGTACGAACGACCGTGGGAAACGAAATCCAACGTTTACTTTGAGTAGATATTATGGACTTCGCAGTTGCAAACATGCGATTCTAATGCAGGAACAATGGATTATCGCTGAATAATTGTAAGAGTTAGCAAGTGTTGCTGATATCTCTTTCGAATAGCAATTTTTTTAAATCCAACTGATTCTGGAAATACAGAATGTGTGTAGTTGGAGTGTTCGTGTGTGGCACTGCGAGAATGCGTTGAGATACATGTCCAAAACTGTTTATCGAGACAAAGAAGGTATATTAAAACGGTGCGTGCAAAGAACGTCAGCAGGATTGCTCATACATACATATGTCAGTATCCCTTTAATTGATGATTTTCCCAATGATAACAGCAGTCGTGTGTTGCATGAGCATATATACATACATATGTATCTTAAAAAATGTATGCTAAAGAACCACCTCGTGAGCACCAAAAGATATTCCTGTGATATAAATTTATCGATGTAGGATATTTATTCAATAACTTTAAATTTGTGCAGGATAAGAAGAACATGTCAAATGAAACTGATTGGACAAAACTGCCTAAATGTATAAATCTTCACTACAAGTTGCCGGTTGTAGATACAGTTAAACGGCTGCTACTGGTGAAGCCGAGACAGAGCAGCTTTCGGCAGATGTCTGTGGCGAACTTGCGGTAGCTGCTCGAGGTCAGCAGAATGGTCAGCGACTGCGCAGGCGAGTGCAAGGAGTACACCACAATAGAGGCTGCCGCGAGCACTGCTGGATGAAGCATTTGGATTAAAAATACATATTTAAATTAAGAGCACACAATACATGCATGCATAATGTATTGTTTCTATATTTGATATAGAAAAGGATGGTAAAAGGAAAAGAAAATGAAGATTAAATGTACTCACAGTCGTTATCCGAATTTAGACTTACTAGAGCCGTAAGTGTGATCATAGGAAACGTCACAAACGTCGCTGGCACGATTAGCTAAAGTGGAAGGAGCGTATCAACATGTTAAATATCCATTTCTTATTCTGGTTTAAAATAGCACGAAACTCAAGCGTAATCTATGTTTTTGCATGTTAATATTGTAGTCGCGTCTAAAATCACATTCTCTCACATCTAATATTGAGTTTCTGGCTAATCTAACGCACTCTCTCTCCTCACCGTAGCCAGGAGACTAATGAAGAGACGCTTCTGAAAGTCAAGTCGACTCGAAGAGGAGGTGCCAATAGAGCGAGACAACGAGGCCAGGACATGGCGGACGTGGAAGATGAGCACGGCCACTGCCGTAGTTGTCGAGACGAGAGCAAAGAGTTGACCCGCTAAAAAAGGAAACCACTTCAAGGATGGTGATCACCGAAAATTACAAGAGATTTAGAATTTCTTTTTTCATGCAATGGGTTTATGAGACGTTGCATGATACCAGCTAAATAGCACGCGAGAATAAGAGTGTGTTTACGCGAATATTCGAAAGTGCATTAATTATTTTTCTCGGTGATTATCCTCCTTTAATATTGGTTCTAAATACTGACAAGTTCAGGGTAAACAAAGCTCATTCTTCCTACCCATGAATAAGTTTGTGGCAGCCGCGTCCAAGCACAGCAGCTGACTCGCGTCCACGTCGGTTAGATCACGAAATGCCTAGGATTTCAGAAATTGGTCAGTTTTGACGACATGCACGACTTACATATTCTGATGCCATCTCGGATGAGGTCATCGGTCGCAGGTTGAGAGAGACGAGCACGGCGAGTGCTGCGACCATCGCGGCGGGCGTGCCGTGGGCAAACACCAAAGCGGCTTTGGATAGTTGCCAGCGAGACGGCGTCGGTTCGAGCTGCATATGGTCTTCTGCCGTATTCTTTTTTTACAGTGAATAGGTATATTGCGATTGAAACGTATGATTATAAAAAGGAGAGATAAATTTAATCTAATTTATTTGAAAAGAAAACGTTTTAATGAGGCACAATTTCCAAAGAAGTATTTCAATAAATATGATGGGGAGTTGATTTAAAAAAAAAGATTACTCATAGATGGAGAGAAGCTCACCCCCACAATCACCTGATGCCGATAAAGAAAGCAGGAAACAATGACGACAAGACAAGCCGCTCCAGCGCAGTAGGTCGCGACCGGAAGAAAAGTTCAGCCTTTATTTATTGATTATATTGATTGCAAATGTTCAGTCTTTATTTTTGGTTTAAAAATGCATGCATTTAAGCAGTGCTAAGAGAAAACACCATTGAAGTGCTAAGAAGGTTGAATGGAATTTTTCTAAACAGAAAAATAGTATGCGTAGGACGATGAAATATTCGCCACAATCAGATAAAACTAACAATTCTTGCTAGGGATAGCTGCCAGATCGCTGGAAAAGCGAAGGAGCTATCCGCGTAGATGCAGCCGAGAGGAGGGAAGAAGGTGAAACGAGCTACCAGGTCGAGTAGGAGGTCTTGCATGAGTTGGATCATCTGAGCAGAAAGACAATGGAAATGACGAAGGTCAAAAGAGAAGAACGAGGAATGAGTACAACGAGAGCGGTGAGCAGGAATCGGTAAGTGCCCATTCGCTGGTCGCTTCGACGGAGGATGGCAAAGGCGGTGAAGACGTTGAGCGCGACCGCGACGCAGCAGATCCACGCGTGCGCGACGCGCAGCCAGCGGAGACGCTCTCGAGGCAGGGCACGCGGCATCTCAAGAAAGTTCTGATGTTTCAATGAGGTAATGTTCGTTAAAATTACACTATGTGGCAGACAAATGTTGCACGATAATACGGCACTGGAACTACGTATGTTCAAAATGATAATAAACGTAAGGGGCTGTGGAATTTTAGAACAGAAATTGTCCATATAGACATGTACTCTTGAGCATAGTGTTTATAAACCCGTGCAGGGATCTTAATTATCAAGTGGAAAAAGAGCATAATTGGTTTGCAACAAGAGATTATAACGTTCCCTTTTGTTCTCCATACAACAAAGGAACACTTTAGATGCATGATTTTATCAGGTATGACGGAAGAAATTTAAACGATGTATGAATCTAGAATATCCTGAGATTTGTTTCCGACTTTGATTCTGGGAATGCGGGAAGAAAAAAAATCAGAACACATGCGACATTGTCTTACTACATACATACATAAGTTCATGTAGGTGATATTTCATTTAGAAATAGACTTTATTTCTCATGCCACTGTAAAGTAGAGAAAACTGATTTCTGTCGGCGAAAAGGGTGAGTGGGAACTGTATATATTTATTCGATAATAGGAGCTATTTTTACATGGTTGAGGAATAAGTTCTAGTTGACGAGCTTTGCGCCGGTCACAGCTAATATGCACAGCGTTTTGTCCACAGTAGTTTGAGGAGCATCTGATGTTTTACTAATCTACGGCCATATTACACCAATTCACGGCCGATGTTTGCGGATTATATTTGCACCAAAATAAAATAAACTGATTTTTGAGGCGTTGCGGTCGCGATGCGCGGTTTTTCTTATTCCATTTAACGGCCAAGGAAAAATGACCCGATGCTACTAGGCAAAACGCTGTGAATATGTACATACATCAGAAGTACAATATTCAAGTGCCTTGTTAAAGGAGGGCGATTACCGAAATATATTTAATGTAGGTTCGAATTGCCGCGTCTGCCCTGTGATTCCTCACTCTCGCAGGTCGCACAAACCCACTGCGTAAAAATAGCACGCGCGAATGAGAGTGCAAAGGGCCGCGGCAATTTAAAATTGTATGCGCTGTAAGCGCTTGTGAGCGGTATGATACATACATACATATCTATCTAACTCTCTCAGTGATCTCTTCTTACTTCCGGTACGGTTAACCACTTTCTAATCTTATCGCTCTCTCCTTCTCTTTCTCAATCCTGTGACACATAATGATGACTACTTCCAGATCCGCGACCGCGTCCGCGCCGCGCCAACCACTTTTAAAAGCCCGGCTAGAGAGACGCCGAGAGGAACGGGCTGAGAGCCGGCAGCCTATCCCACCAACCCCAAGTATCCCTCCCTCTCTATCTCCCCTTTCTATGACCTCTGGAGCCCTCTACGTTGCTATGTATGTGTGTATTTGTTGTCCGAGAGGTAGATAAACTTGTCTGAGTATCTTGGTGTTGTTGGGAACCTTACTGGTAGCAGCGAGTGGTTTCCTTTTTTTGTTGCTTTGTGTCCGGCTCGACAACGCGGAAAGCGCGCCGCGTTGTCACACTTCTAACCGCATGTGTGTCTTTCCTTTCTATGTATTTTTTTTCCTTTGTCCTTCATTTCCCAAGCTTGGGGCAGTTGCCTCTCTCTCAATCAATCACTTCAAAAAAAGAAAGAAAAAGATGGTTCCAAAAAACTGAAGAAGAAGTGGCGCGTCTGGCGGGGAGCAGCCGCATTCGCGCAGAGATCAGGTAAGGCACTGTTTTTTGTTGCGGCTTCAGCGCCAGTAAAAGAGCTCTAAAACGTTACTAGTGCTCACTTTCCACTATTCAGCAATTTATTTTAGCTGGGAGGCACAGCATATCCAAAGCCGCGTCGTAAAAACATATCTTCGATATGTTTACTTAATTCAGTGGAAAGTTATAAGAGCGCCTGATTGACAACAAAGGCACGAAGACGACGGATATCCTGCCCGCAACCCGACGAAGCTCCGGGTCGGCCCTGCTCAAAGTGCACCGTGCGCACAAGGTTAGCTATTTCTCTCTATCACACATAGAGATTAAAAAAATTAAAGATAATTGTCTTTTTTTTAAAATAAGAATATCTGCATATAATGCATATAATGAGGCAATTGCTTCTCTCCCCAAAGAACTGATAAAAAAAATGAATGAACAGAATGAAAGAAAACTAGGATTGCTCTAAGAGAGTATATGACGCCTATGTCTTGCTTGCTACAAAAGCACAAAAAAAAGCTTAATTAGGTTACATAGAGAAGATGTGCATTCAAAAGGCACACTTGCCTCGCTTAAAAATGAAGAGTCCAAAAAAAATCACTCAAAAGTGCATAGAAAAACACTTTAGACAATAGTCTCTCTCTTTAAAAATGTCATGCTGTCAATAAAATAGAAAAGAAGATAATTTGCTAAATAAGGGAATTCGAATGCATTTCAGGAACAAATGCTTCATTTTATCATGCGATGGGCAGCAATGAGTATCATGAGTACTCCCATAATTCATTTCTCTTGTACACCCATACATATTGTGCCCCGATTTCCCATGTTCTCGTTGTTATTCACGTTTGATGGCTTGTAAGTAACCGTTAGGCGAATCGGCTACTCCGGTCTCTAATTCTCTAGCAGAAATAGCATAGGGCTTCTGTTCCCATCATAGATTCAAAAGATGATCAGACAAAGAAATCCGAGTCGTCAGACACGCAAGCTATTTCTTCTGCACTCTCTCCCATCCACATTCTCTCTCGTTGTTTTTTTTATCGGACAAATCTCTCATCTGTTGGCAATGCCGGACTCATCTTCGCAACATTCCCCTCCAAAGAAAGCAGCTTCTCTCCCCTCTTTCTAGTTTTCTCTCACGGAAGTGCTGTTTGGCTCACACACTCTCGGTGTCTCTTCCCGTCTGCGTCTCTTACTCTCTAGACAGCAGAACAGTCATCCTGAGTGGTTGCTCTAAGTAAACGACAGGCATTCATTCGCCATCTTGTACATTTGAATAGTGGTCTTTCGCTGACCCATGTACGGATTAGCGCCGTCCTCCCACACGAGCAAGCACGCAACTCGGCTCTTCCCGCAGCCAGAAGAGCTCCCGGCGAAGAAGGTTGGTTCATCCTTTTAAACATATGCAATGAGGCAATCGTCTCTTTCTCTCAATCACTCTCTCTCAAAAAAAAAGTTAAAGGAAAGAAATGAACATATGTACATATATGTGTGTACTGTTGAGGCAATCGCCTCTTTCCCTCAATCTCTCCCTCTCTCTCAAAAAAAGAAGGGGGAATTGAACAAAATTAAATATCTTGACAAGCTGACTGCCGCCAATGTAAAAAAAGGGGGAGTATTAAAATGCAAAATGCGCAAGTAGGTAGACATATATGTGCATAGATACACATATGTATATAAGTGTAGATACATATCATCTATCATGTTGACTCTTTATGACAGCAAATAAGAGTCAGTGAGTGACCTCTTCTTAATTTTTTCTCACCTCTCCCTTTCTTTCTCTCTGGAAAGACAGAACTGGCCGTACAACAGTCTCTTTCTCACTCTCTATCTCTTTATCCTTCCCTCTCTCTCTTTCTCGCTCACCCTTATCACCATAGCTCTCTCCATCTCGTTGACATGCCGGGACACACTACATATGTCACCGCTGTTCCATCATTAGCATACGTGCTTGTCCTCTTCCGCACTCACCCTTCGTCATATTAAAGGACGTCATAACACCTACCTAGCCTTTACTTCTCCCGGCCTTTCATTCGTGTTACGTTTTTTTAAGATGAAATGAGAAAACAAAGAGAGTGTGAACCTCCCATACGTTATACTCAACTTACCTTGTTCCTTTTTATACTTCGCCTATTTTATCAAAGAAAAGCCGTTGTGCTCTCATCTCTTAATTCGTGTTAAATGGGTATGTACATACATATACACATTCTCTTCTCTGCCCCCCCCCCTTCCCCCGCATATGCCCATTGGCCCACAGGGCTACCGTAACCAGAGCAATCTCTAGTCGTGAGAGTGGGTCAGTAAGTAAAATTTATAGATACATAAAAAAAAACAACTTATTGAGAAAAGTGGAATATTTTTTTAAGTCCCTAACTTGATGCGAAAATGTCTTCTCTTCAGTTTCCCATTTCTCGCTTCAGCTCTCACATCACTTGGCTTTCCGCTCTCTTGCACTTTGAACATACAGTACCTTCTCTGTATTCTGACTCAGACGAGAGGCGCCAGAGAGAGCTCTAGCACTTTATGATAAAGATCTTCCAGACGCTTCTGTCTGGAGCAAACAAAATTCCTCCGGCGAGAAGAGAAAGTTTAATCAAGATTTGTTAAAAAAAAAAAGTCCATTAGCAATAGGCGCTGGACGCTGTCATTGTCACAAATTCTTCTCAGTTTTTTTTCTCCACTCTGGAAACTCTCTCTCTCTCTCTCACATCTCTAACACCCTCACAGCAGATAGCGTTGCAACTCCCTCCGCCGGCGCACAAGCCACGTCCCTGAATGAACATACAAATAGTCATATCCACGGACTGTCAGCCATTCTCAACTTGCAACTTCTCCTACGCAACCACTAGGTCTTCGTCTGAGGCTTCTACTCCTGGTCTTCCATCAGCGGCTATCGCTACTCTCTCAAAACACAAACTCCTCCCTTCCTCAGTGGCAATTGCTACGCTCTCAAACAATCAGTCTTTGCATGTCTACCTATCCCATGGCCCTAACACGGCTACGGGAATCCCGAACTGAGGCAATTGCCTCTCTCACAAGAAGCAAACCATCTCCCCCTACCTCTTCCCTTTCTAGCCTCTTCAAGCAGGAGAGAGGGATCCAGCCTGCACAACTCTCACACGTCAAGCAGCTACGGGACGCCACAATGGAAACAGTCAGTTCCACTTTTCATTCTTTAACTTTAACTCATCGTCAATTCGAAGCTAAGACAAATAGCTATTTTGAACAGTTGGAAAATTTGCTGGCAACGGATCTTTATAACTTTCAATCCACGCCTTCATCCTCTATTGCACAGTCTTCCTCTCTCTCCTCGGTGGCAATTGCTACTCTCTCAAACAATCCAAACACAACTTCAATTTCTGCTCTTCCACCAGTGGCAATTGCTACGCTCTCACAAACAAACAATCAATATACAAATCCCACTTCTACTGCTCCTTCAGTGGCTCTCTCAAAGACTCAGAATACTAATTCTCCTGCATTGCCTACGGTGGCTGTGGTTCCTCTTTCAAATAAACAAAATACTTCGCCACCTGTTTCTCCAAATTCAACTAATAATATGCAGGCGATTTCACCAAGTACCTACTCCACACCCAGCGCCTCAGGACCAGCAACTCCTACCCAATCAGGAAACCCTCGGCTGTTCATGATTCAGACACAGTCCAATTTAAATAATCGAATTGCTCCTTTCACAGGCACTGGAGAGGTTTCTTTTGCCATGTGGCTACGCCGTTTTGAAGATTTACTAAGAACAAAGGCACCAGCACAGCCGGCAGCAGCAGGAGCGGCAGCAGGCGCCCAGCAAAATGGAATTCCATCAGAAGATAAGGCAAACAGCCTCATTGCACACCTAGAGGGACCAGCGCGAGAGAAAATTGAAGAATTGACAGCAGCCCAGCGAAGCGACTACGACCAAGTAGTCAACCACCTAAGAACACATTATGAGAGTCCGCAGCAGCGTTTTCTTGCCAGCAAGCTCTAGCTAACTGTAGACAAGATATAGGTGAACCGGTAGCGGGTTTCAGCTCTCGTCTGCTTGTGCTAGCCAGAGCAGCTACTGCAGGCATTCCAGTAGCGGCACAACTAGACAGGATTCTAGAAGAATTCCTCTCACGCCTCAGGCACCCGTTGCGGTATCATGTCAAGATGGCAGAGCCGACGTCATTCGAAGAAGCTATTCGAAAGGCTGAAGGAGTAGAGCTGCTCCTGACTGAAGCTGCTGCTGAATCTCTTCTTAATCCCTCACTCAATGCACTGCGACTTGTTGACACTCCTTCCCGGGAAATGAATGATAATAGCTTCCAAAATAGACAAAACCGGCCAAATAATTTTTTCGATAATCAGAATAACAGAGCCAACAACAACAGCGACGACAACAGTAATATGTGCTTTTATTTTGGCAAACCTGGACACTGGGCCAGTGATTGTAGAAAAAGAATGAGTGATCAGTCGATGCGCCCTCAGGGCAATTCCCAGTACCCCCTCAGGCAACAGTCACGTGGGTATCGTGGCAATGGAAACTATCAGCAGAGGAGCTTCCAGCCAAAAAATAACAACAATAATTGGCAGGGCAATCAGTACCAGGATAACAACTAGCGTAACACCCGATGGTGGCAGCAATCCTCCGAGGAGCAGACGCATCCGAACAACCAATCAGGACGGCCAGGCATAAATGCGATGTACATTCCAGCAGATTATAAGCTCAATCAGCTATCAGAGTCTCTTGAGAAGGCTAATGCGCAAGCACAAGCTTCAGAAGAACGCCTATCACTTCTTCTGCAGCGAAATAACGCACTAGCCAGCTTTATCTACACCCCGGCGCCAAGAAATAAGGAGCAGCAGCCACAAGAAAACCTCCTGCCAAGAATTAACAAATTTCTTCCTCTCCTTCTTCTAACTGCAGCACTATTCCCGCTTGCATCGGCAACAGCTTGGACCTGCCAGAACAACGGACGTCGTGAACTGGTAAGACTCCCCACCACGCAAGATTGTTCGCAAATTGTAGTTGAACCAACCATTCCAGTACGGCATGCAGTCGAATTATATAGATGGAACACAAAACTGTATATCAGTATGGCCACGCACTGTTTCCAATTTCCATTGGAAATTTCTTATCCCCTGTGTTTTTGTGCTAGCCTAGTATTTAGTGTCGTTACTACTGTATAGTGTTAGTGTGACCAGAGCGAGTTATGATTTCTCTCCTCGCTTGGTCTCTGCTTCTCTCACTACTCTCTCTCCATCTGTTATTCTTTCTCGGGTTGACCTAGTCAGGTCATGCAAGAGGCCCGGCTTTCTTCCATCGATTGATTGCCTCATTCTGTTGTCGCCTCTCCCTCATCCTTTTTCACACCTTTTCTTCACTTGCTACCTTGCGTAAGCCCCGGTGCGGGTGCTTACTTCTTCTTCTCTGTTTAGGCCGCCAATTAAGGCCAATTTTAACCTCGCTTCCCATATCATCATTACTACTCTTCTGGAGTAGCTTTATCATTATTACTACTCGTTTAGAGTAGCGTCTTCATCATTTAAGCCTTCTTCTCTTCTCATCGGTGTTAATTCTTCTTTTTAATTGATTTGTCGTATATAAACCTTGTCGTGTTACTCGAGTTACGCTTGTTGAAACACATTTTACTTCTCAACATGCACTCCAACCACGTCCACGACGTGCAATCTTCACACGGCAAATCCAATTTTGCACATGGTGCGTACGACACGGTGTCCTCGTTTGGACAACGAGGAATCGGACAGAGCAATCCGCGTGGCGCCTTCACTCACGTCTCCCAGTCTTCATTGCCCGTGAAGCCTTACTCTTCAGCGCCTGAGAGGCCTTACTCTTCAGTGCCCGTGAGGCATTACTCTTCATTACCCTCAGCATCCAGGACTGGCGTTGGAAGACTGGCATTCGAGAGGGAGGAAATGGCGAGTCAAAAAAAAATCTTCAATGACATGATGACTCAATCGTCGAACCGAATCCCTCCACCCGCAGAAGAGATTCCGTTGGAGAATCCAGCGGAGTGGCCAGGATGGAAAATTCTCATGCCGAATGATGAAGAAGAAGAAGAGGAACAACCAGAACAGAGTCGAATGGGTGATGGAACCCCATCGACATCTCTCCAGCACATCAACGTCGGATTCCAGAATGGACAGAGTGGAGTCCCAGGTCTTCATGAGGAGCAGCAACAGCAACCCCAAGCGGTAGCGGCTGCCCCGAGAAGTGAGTGGACTAGTGGGCCACAGCAGCCCCTTCCACCAGTCGGATTCGTGCCAAACACGAACTTCTACCGACTGCCTGACCTCCCTCCCATGGCTTTGCCAACCTTCGACGGCAAGTTGAGGGAGTACGACGAGTTCGTCAATGCATTCGCTAAGGCCGTGGACAGACGTCCTGACCTCTCTGAGCAGACGAAGGTACTCTACCTGAAGAGCTGCCTCAGAGGCGACGCACTGACAGTGCTGGACGGAATCTCCTGGACAGGCGAGAACTACGGAATCGCCAAACGAGAGTTGGACAGAAGGTTCAAAGGCAGCAACATGCTGCTCCCCTCTCTTCATCACGAACTGGAAGCAATGCCGAAGGGGCAAGACCGAGTGGCAGATCAACTTCGATCCCTGTACACGATCAGGAGCCTCCTCAGAAGGATGGCTGCATATAGTGACGTCAGGTACCAGCCACTGCTGCAAGAGAAGATCCTCCAGCGATTCTCAGCAACGACACTCAAGGAAGTGTTGAAGTGGAAGCACGAACATCGAGACTTCTCAGGCAACCTGATAATGCCAACAACCGATGAGATGTTGACGAAAGTGGAGGAGATACTCAGGTGTGAAGAGTTCTCACTCGCACAACTGTCTTCTCTGGATGTTCGGCAGCCAGACCAGCAGCAGAACCACTCGAACCACTACAATCACCACTACTCCAGGCACGGAGAGACTAAGGAGTTTCGTCCATCCGGAAACGGACGACAACAGAATCCCTTCTCTCAGAGGACCTATGAAGGTCGACGTGCGGAGAATCATCACAACAGAGAGCTAGTCAATACGGCGCAAGAAGCAGAGAATGAGCCCGAAGGCGCATTTGCCATCTCTGTGCCTACCGTACTCTTCTCTGACAAGAAGCACAAGAGCTCTAGTCACCTGCTGACTGCCAACGTCCCTGTCGTACTGCCTGGCAAGCAGCCAATCAGGACGAGAGTTATGCTTGACACAGGAGCAACAGTGTGTCTTGTATCGAAGTCCTTCGTGCAGCAGCATGGCATCAAACCGACCAGAAAGAGGAGACTGGCAATCCTCGGAGTCGGTGGCCAATCGAAGGGCGAAGAAGACTACGACATCGCTCAACTAATCATCGAGACAGGAAAAGGAGAGAAGATCAAAGTGAACGCACTGATCTTCAACAACCCAATTCCCCCCGTCAACAACCCGAGATTGAGCAAGAAGGACGCTGCATTTGTAAGAGAGAACAAGGTTCGTCTCGCAGAGTACCCTCGAGAAGACCTCTCGCCACCAGATCTTCTCCTTAGCCTCAGCGCAACACTCGACATCCTCGACTTCAGGAAGCCTCGCAGTCTGCCAAGTGGCTTAAGACTGTTGAGATCGAAGTTCGGATACGTCATCGGCTCTGCATCCGCCAAGGACGCACTGGATGACTCTGAACCGATCGCCTCTTCGAACAGTCAGAGGTCGAGACCATCATCAAAGAAAGCGTCATTCGCCAAGAAGCAAGTCCGCGAAACTAGTAAGACTTCTAAAGATGCTCTTTCTACCCAGTCCAAGTCTTCTCACTCGACAGTTATGCGCGTTCAGCACGTCGCCTCTGGTGACAAACCCACTGAAGTCGCGAGTCGAGAGCACCCCAGGCAGTCCAAGTTCAAGGAAAGGACGAAGCCTCCGCTCAGCCGAGTCCACTTCACTCGTCCGAGGCGTCCTCCCACTTCTTTCGTTCAGTCAGCAACAGTTGCCGACACTCGTTTGGAGAGAGAAGTCCACTTCTCACATGATCTGAACGAGTAATCATTCTTCTGGAACGAGCAGAACCAGCCAGAAGTCTCTCCTCCTCTCAATTCTCTCAACAAGACGGACAAGATCCGCAAGAAGCGTTCCCGCAGGACGAAACATCGTCATTTCAATCCTCCCCGGCAGAATTCTGAAGCAGAACACGTCTTTTTGGCCGGCGGGAGTGTCACTGGAACAGAGCGCTTCCAGTGATTTTTTCCCATTATCATCACCACTTTTTTAATCATCGAATTCTATATATACATCATTTCTGCAACTACAGATACTTCAATTTCTTCTGGCTGTATACTGTACTTTCTACCGTATCTTCTACCATAATGACGAGTCATGAATGTTCAGCAGTGGCAAGATTGGCATGAGAAGGATCTTCTTCAGAGCAGTTGCTCCTGTCTTCTTCAGAGACCACGGCCACGAGAAAAGAGACTCTGTCTCTGTCCGTACCTCTTTCTATCCCAACTCCAAGACTCGTGGCCAGTCTCATCTTCTTTCGCGTTGCGCACATCATTCCTCTCATGATCCAAGTCTTCTCGCCCTGACTGCTTTTATTCTTCTCCGCCTCGTAATCATCATTCGCAAGTGTATCAGCTAAGCAACAAGAGAACCAGTTAAGCAGTCGAAGCAGTCGTCGACCAAGCAGACGGAACCAGCAGCGAGTGGCAGATGCGAGCGTTCTCGGGCCAATCAAGGACAAGCAGCTCAACAGCCCTCGACAACTCTGGTTCCCCATTCTTTCCCCTCTCCCCTTTTTCTCTTGCTTTTCCTTTCTTTTGTAAGCCCCCAGTGTTTCCAATTTCCATTGGAAATTTGTTATCCACTGTGTTTTTGTGTGCTAGCCTAGTATTTAGTGTCGTTACTACTGTATAGTGTTAGTGTGACCAGAGCGAGTTATGATTTCTCTCCTCGCTTGGTCTCTGCTTCTCTCACTACTCTCTCTCCATCTCTTATTCTTTCTCGGGTTGACCTAGTCAGGTCATGCAAGAGGCCCGGCTTTCTTCCATCGATTGATTGCCTCATTCTGTTGTCGCCTTTCCCTCATCCTTTTTCACACCTTTTCTTCACTTGCTACCTTGCGTAAACCCCGGTGCGGGTGCTTACTTCTTCTTCTCTGTTTAGGCCGCCAATTAAGGCCAATTTTAACCTCGCTTCCCATATCATCATTACTACTCTTCTGGAGTAGCTTTATCATTATTACTACTCGTTTAGAGTAGCGTCTTCATCATTTAAGCCTTCTTCTCTTCTCATCGGTGTTAATTCTTCTTTTTAATTGATTTGTCGTATATAAACCTTGTCGTGTTACTCGAGTTACGCTTGTTGAAACACATTTTACTTCTCAACATGCACTCCAACCACGTCCACGACGTGCAATCTTCACACGGCAAATCCAATTTTGCACACGCACTGTCGCATCATTAGGACTGAAGTCGCGTACTATCGATATTTGCTGGGAGGGCGCTGGCAGGAAACTGAAGAAAATGCCCAGCTTCTAACAGTAGACGAATGCAGACAGATGGCCAAACTTAAAATTTGCCAATTTGGCAATCTATCATTAAAAAACGGAATTTGGCAGACAAGCAATGAGGCTCAATTAAATTGGGGCACTTGGCCCTTCTCTACCTGTTCTACTAATAACGTCACAGTTTATAACTGCTTCATTGAAGAATCAAAAGTGCTCATTCGCCATGATGAACTTTGGCCTTCCTCTCCGGCAGGTGACTTAACACAATGCAAATATGAGGATGAAGAATGCGCACTTGCTGACGGTTCAGTAATGTTTTGGCAAGCAGAAAAAGAAGAACTCTGTAATTTTTTATATGTCGGCACTATGAACGGCAGCAGAGTTGACAGAGTTTGGCTGAAGGAGGACAGACAATTTGCGCTATCATGGAAAGCTGATGCCGACACCATCGTTGACTGTAATCGCGAGCTCGTCATAACAGATCAAGGATACGCTTTCGCAATTCATCGGAGGGTAAAAAGAGGTACCCTGCTTGCTTCCAAACCAGGCAGCGTCACTTCAAATCAGATAGCTGCACAGATGACAGCTCTCAGTCAGTCAGTAGTGAACGTAATCCAGCATGATGTTTTGAATCTCTGCCAACGAGTGAACGCCTTGTCCTCCTCTTTGCACATTGCAATGACGGTAGACGCAACAGCAACTGCAAGAGCCCTATTAAACAACACCGGCGTCTCTGCCAGATACCGAGGAACCCACATCGTTGAAATTTTCTATTGCTCAGAAATTCCAGATGCAGCAATAACGTTCCTTCCCTTTAATGAGACGTGCTATGACTCCCCCCGCATAAGGATTCAAATGCATAACTCTTCAATAATTTCTTTCCTCGATGCTAACTCACAGATAGTTAAAGAAACTGCCTCCAAGGCTGATTGTGAAGAAGTCAGTAGCTTCTATCTAAAAAGAAAGAATGGAATTATTCGCCTCAATTCTCAAACTGGGAAATTCAGTGAAATAGATCCGAAGCTTATCCCATCCCTCACCCAAAACAGGAAGCCCTTTCGTGCACAAGCTGACGTCTTTCACAATCTAGTACAACACAGTACGAACCTCTCTGATCGTGAAATTCCCCTTCAGTTAATTTTAAGAAACTGGCAAGAAACTCTGACTTCCAATTCGGCTATTATTATAAAAATGAAGGCTACTTCGGAAGAGCTGTCACTTCCCAGTCAGTTCTGCAGATATCTTTTCGGCAAATGGTCACCCTATTTTATCTGGATTACAATTTGCAGCGTTATTGTTACTCTTTCTCTACTCAAAGCCGCCTTGCTAATCTATATAAAGATTAACCTCATCTCATTTCCTAATCTCTGGACATCTCGAAACAGGCCAATTTTTTCATGTGAATTTGAAAACGCGACACAGGCCGAAATAGACAGTCATTCATCTTTTGAGGCAATTGCTTCTCTCCAAAAAACCACGAAATGTCACAGTCTCAGTCAGCTATTGGAACATCACCAGGTGTCAACACCAATTGAAGAGCTTAGACAATGGCACGACGAGCATATGTCCTCTCCCTCTCTGACCAATTTTGACATCTCTCACACCGTCTCGAGTCCACAGCAGCCCGCCTCTCATCAGTCAGTGCCACCATTGTCCTTTCCCCTTCTAGCACTAGCACCCCAAACCGAGCCACCCCTATTTCTAATTCAAATTCCGGTGACAATAAATGGCACCGTCCTGCTCGCAATGGTTGACACGGGTGCAGCTATCTCCGTTGCTAGCGCTGATCTAGCACAAATCCTCAGCATCACCGCACTATTTCCAAGCGATATCCCGTGTGCCACAGGCATTGCTGGGACACCGATCTCCATAATGGGAAAATTGCCAGTGAATCTCAGAATTGGCAACATCTCGTCCACACAGGAAATCTATTTCACTAAAGAAAGGTGTGTGCCGACAGAGCCCGAGCAGCATAATGTAATAATTGGAAATGATATCCTATGTCACCTCCCACCATGGTCGATCGATTATGCCAAACATCAATTCTATATTGGCGATGTCATCCTACCAATTGTGTCTAGATCTCAAGCTGAATATGACCCACTATCCTTTGATAAGCTGCCAATTCGAGCAAAATGGACTGCCAAATGCGAGCCTAACTCTGAAACCATAATTGAATTCTATGCTCAACCACTGGTAGCTTAAGGCCACTATATATATATATGGCACCTTAACTAGAGTTCACACATATCATAAACCTCTCTCACTCCTTCTCAACCACGGCAACCATCATTTAAAAAAAACTTCTTTTTTTTAACTCCGTAAGAAAAGTTTTGACATTAAATTGGAGTATATTAAAGAAAGCACTAATGCAGTATCCTGTCCAAAATTCAAATCCCACCCTTAGAATCATCGAGTAATGACCATACGAAATATAATTTAAAGATATATAAAAAAAATATAATTTAATTCCCGGTGTGTTTAAAATTAACACCCAACCGCGGTGTCACTTTCTCATTCACTTTCTCAAACGAATCCAGCAACACGACATGCTATAAGAACAGCTAGCAGACCCCGTTTGGTCGATGGTAATCAAATTACCATCACATATGCTACCACCGATCACATATCACAACCCCATTGGTAACAGACTCAGAATCTTATTGCTCTCCATATTCATAGCATGGCATGAGAGCCACCCCACTAGTGGTTATTTTAATTTTGGGCGTGCCTGTCATCGCCCCTCTCGGCACCAAATTGGCGACACCTGGCCAACTTCTGCGCATCGAAAAATGCAATCATGGAAGCAAGGATCATTCCTTCACGAGCAGGACATTCTTGTCCCCCTGGCTCTTGAATATCAACATTCCATGTATAGCTTCTAATTCTACAGTCATGGTATGGTGCCCATTGGCCCTCTGTTTTCTCAAAAATGAATTCATTAAACTTCAACAAGGTTTCATTTTTGTATTTTTTTTTTCTCTCGGTAATACATCCACGTCATGTTACGAATTAATTTCTTTTCTTATGTTATTGTTATCTCTACCAAAAAAAACAATAAATAAATATGTAAAATAATCTCTTCTTTTCTCTCCCTCATTTTACAAGCCAGAGTTCGAGGACGAACTCTTTTTGGATGATGGGAGGTGTAAGCGCTGTAAGCGCTTTTGAGCGGTATGATACATACATACAGTTCCGCTCAACGGCGAGGGATCAATGCTTCGTCGGCTATAGCGGACGCGGCCAAATGGACCAAGTGGAATATCTCGCTGCAGAAAGCGTTTTCAGGCAAATCACATATCAATATGAGATCCTTCAATTTTTCTTCACTAATCACGTTAAACAATTCTTGAAAAATGCAGCAAAACAAATGCAGCAAAACATTTGCTCCGCTTGGGGTTCGAACCTGCGACCCACGAAATACCACATGAAAACGCAACAATTATGTCACCGGACATCATGAAATTGCTAATTTCATAAATTATCAAGATTTTTTAATGGGATTAGTGAAGAAAAATTCAGGGATCTCAAATTGATATGAGATTTACCTGAAAACGCTTTCTGCAGCGAGATATTCCACTTGGCCCATTTGGCCGCGTCCGCTTAGCCGACGCAGCATTGACCACTCGCCGTTGAGCGGTACTGTATGTACATACATTGCGGAGAGCCATACCGGCTTCATCGACTTCCTCGTCGAGCACATAGTTCTCGGAGAAAATAAAATTTATTGTTAAACCATGCTCCCTGATGAATATATCCCGAAGGGAAAAGTAGGATTGTAATGAAGTTAGGCTCATTATATGGAGTTGATCGAGAAAAATTAAAAAAAAAAGCTAATGAATTCTAAAACAATGTGCGCGCTCGAAGCTTACGTACATTTTCTCATAAAAACAGAAGCTTCCACGTCGACTAGCAATCAGGAACGATGAAAGCCATTTTAACTGTCATTTTGCGAGCATAGAATGTCGTTCATCCTCTCGCTTTTTATGACCTGCCAAAATGGCAGCCTGCTTTCCTACCGAAATTATTGGAGAGGGAGAGAGATCGAAGGAAAGGGAGAAAGAGTAGAGAGAGCGAGGAGATATAGAAGGAGAAAGAGGGGATGGTTATGGAATCAGAGCTAGGAAAGAGAGTGACAACGGGATATAGAAGGAGAGAGAGAGAGAGAGAGAGAGAAAATAACATAATTTGAGTTGGGAAAAGAGTTGCGAGAAGTGGAGAGTTAATATGGTATGACGTGGCTGTTGGAAGATCCAGAAGGTAAATGATTAAGAGAGCCTCTCTGTAAGACTCAAGGAGGCTTGTATAGGCTCCTGCCCTGAGGAATTTTTGTTTTCTTTTACTTTGAAAACTTTATGAGGGATGTATCCCTTGTTCATAACGAAGTCTACGCGGTCAGAAAGTTTAGAAATTTTTTTCCACTTAGATATAAGTCGTAATGTTCATAAATTTTGGATGACCATATCTAACGTTATACTTAATATTTCTCAATATTCTTTTCAATGTTCGATTCCTTGTCGAAAACTACACAAATAAGTCCCAGAAGACCATTTTCGAAAAATTACAATTTTTATGACTTTTGGTCAAGTGAATTTTTTGAAAACTGGTTTTCAGGCAATAACGTTTTTGTTTGGTATGCATTTCAAAAAACGGAATCATCCATAAGAAAGAGCAGGAAAAAATACACCTAATATGTCTCTACGACGAAAAATCTCGGATACTTTTTTTGGGTATCTGCATTTGAATATGGGTTTCTGAGCAAATTTTGGCTTTGGCTGCAAACCATAATTTCTTTCAAAGTTCATCAGTTTTAAAACGGAATAGTCCATTCGATGTAATTTTTTATCCTCTTTAAAATGGTATATACTTTCGATGCAAAAGAAATTAGTCTAAGGCCTAAAATTGACTTTTTGTGTTTTTGGCCAAATTCTGGTGTTAAAATACTCATTCTTTGGATTATTAATGGGTCATATAGACCGAATTACAACATAATATTTATTCTATAAGAAAGAGCGGTTAAAACTGAGTCGGATACAGTTTTTTAATCAAAATCTGAGGATACATTTTTTGGGAACATGTATTTGAATGCTGACTGTTGAAGGCGATATTGTTGAATATTATTTGGCAATTATTTCAAATTAGTTCTTTTGAAACATCTAGCACCCAATAATGGGTATTCCAGGATTCTGTGAAGTTCTTTCATGATATAACACTCAAAAGTACTCTAAAAGTCAAGAAATTTCATTTTTACGAGCTTAGAAGGCGAAATAATTGTATGAAAACTCCTTCGAAGCCAACTATCAGGTCATTTGTGAATCGGATTACCAAAAAGGTCATAACCATTCGAAAGAGCAGAGACTTTTACATAATATATCCTTCGATGAAAATGCAAAACCTGTACATTTTTAAGAAATCTTGAAATTTCGAAAAAAAATCGGTGACAGGATTCCACTATTTTGAGCTGTTCTGCGAAATCTGGTACCAATGGAACTTATGTTCTGAAAACTGTACAATTAATTTGTTTGAGACGAGAAACATAAATTTGACGTTCATTTTCTACTTTTGTGTACCATCCATGGTACGCTTGATCGAAATGAAATTTTTCTGCATATTGTATTCCATTCTTCTGGCAAAAGTACCATTGATGGTACACAAAAGTAGAAAATGAAGGTCAAATTTATGTTTCTCGTCTCAAACAACCTAATGGCACAGTTTTCAGAGCATAAGTTCCATTGGTACCAGCTTTCGCAGAACTGCTCAAAATAGTCGAATCCTGTCGCCGATTTGTTTCGATATTTCAAAATTTCTGAAAAATGTACAGGTCTTGCATTTTCATCGAAGGATATATTATGTAAAAGTCTCTGCTCTTTTGAATGGTTATGACCTTTTTGGTAATCCGATTCACAAATGATAGTTACTTCGAATGAGTTTTCATACAATTATTTCGCCTTCTAAGCTCGTAAAAATGAAATTTCTTGACTTTTAGAGTACTTTTGAGTGTTATATCATGAAAGAACTTCAAAGAATCCTGGAATACCCATTATTGGGTGCTAGATGTTTCAAAAGAACTAATTTGAAATAATTGCCAAATAATATTCAGCAATATCGCCTTCAACAGTCATCATTCAAATACATATTCCCAAAAATAAGTTTCCTCAGATTTTGATTAAAAAGCTGTATCCGACTCAGTTTTTACCGCTCTTTCTTATAGAATAAATATTATGTTGTAATTCGGACTATATGACCCATTAATAATCCAAAGAATGAGTATTTTAACACCAAAATTTGGCCAAAAACACAAAAGTCAATTTTAGGCCTTAGACTAATTTCTTTTGAATGGAAAGTATATACCATTTTAAAGAGGATAAAAAATTACATCGAATGAACTGTTCCGTTTTAAAACTGATGAACTTTGAAAGAAATTATGGTTTGCAGCCAAAGCCAAAATTTGCTCAGAAACCCATATTCAAATGCAGATACCCAAAAAAGTATCCGAGATTTTTCGTCGTAGAGACATATTAGGTGTATTTTGTCCTGCTCTTTCTTATGGATGATTCCGTTTTTTGAAATGCATACCAAACAAAAAAGTTAAAAATTCAATTGGCCAAAAGTCATAAAAATTTTAATTTTTCGAAAATGGTATCTGGGACTTTTTTGTGTAGTTTTCGACAAGAAATCGAACATTGAAAAGAATATTGAGAAATATTAAGTATAACGTTAGATATGATCATCCAAAATTTATGAACATTACGACTTATATCTAAGTGAAAAAAAATTTTCTAAACTTTCTGACCGCGTAGACTTCGTTATGAACAAGGGATACATCCCTCATAAAGTTTACAACGCTATACTAAACAAAAATTCTTCGGGGCAGGCGCTCCTCGATCCTACAGAGAGGCTCTCTTAACTGAGGCAGTTCTTCTAATGTTAAGATGTGCCAAATCTTTATGCCATTCTTCATTCTCCGACTTTTCAAACATAAGAAATAGGCCTTTGGCTAAGAACAAAAACATATATAATAATCAATTTACAATAAAGTAATGTTTGACATGGGAGTGGTGTTGAGGCGTTTCATCGCCGTTTAGCAGGCTGATATTTGTTAGCAAACGGAAGCGCTTCCTCCAGAATATTTAATGACCGTATTTTATCTCTCTTTTTCTTCTCTCTCTACTTCGCCCGGAAGAATAAAAGGAGCCGTAAGCATACCCAGGAAGCTTGTGTTCCAGCTTCTGAAAAGCTCATAAAGTGCCGCTCAAGCTAGGCTCATACTATTTGAGCCGCTCAATTCGTATAGCCTGGTTCGTGAGCGGTACAGTATGAATATGCTCCTAAAATTATTTTCAAGTAAATTTAGAAAAATATTATTGTAATTTCTTTAGTTCATACTTGTTTTAGCTGAAAATGAAACTTGCTCTCACGGCCGCCTCTCTTCTCCTCCTCACGCTTGCATCGAGCGACACTATGAACTGCGACCCCCAAGTAAAGGAGTATAATATGAAATATTTATTCGAGTTTTTATTGATTTATTTACGAAAAAAGTACTATATCCATTATATTCTGAAGATTTGCATTAAAACAAAGTATATTAAAGTATTAATAGATAGAAACATACTTGTTTTCTTTTCAGTACTACGTCATAAAGAAGGAGTGCGTCTTGCGTTCGCCGTGCGGAGGACCCCTCATGGCGAGCCGCCATAACAATTCGTTCATCCACGGCCGGCGAGAGTCACCGCCGATTGTGGACCCGCCGCCTCCGGTCCCAATTGCGTTTGTGGGTCCGTTCGGGTCTCTCGCCGAGTGCGAGAAACACGCGCTGCCGCGCCAGAACGCCAAGGAGATCAACATCAACATCCTCGTTTGACAGATCATGAATCGAAAGCTTGACGTTTTCTCCATCACGACGCATGATAAATACATTCATTCCCATTTCGCAGACTCTGCTATGTTCTAAATCGTTTAAATAATAAGAATATCTTTAAAAAATGCTTCCTCACACTTTTATGTAATGTGTTTTTGGAAGGCGCCAAAAATGAAACGCATGTTATCATTGAGACAAGAGAAGAAAGTAGAATCAGCATTTCTGAGGCTCTTTTCTAAAAACTCTAAAAAGATTTTTTTTTTAAGTTGACCAAATATAATAAATTCCAATTGTAAGAAAGCGAAGATGGAAATGGAAAATCAAAGATAACAAGGAATGCGGAAATTGATATATGAACATATATATATATGCATATGTATATTTTTCGCCACTCAAGCGACCACGCAGAACGAGCCTCTATTCCCTGAAGTGCCTGGACCCCTTTTCGATCCAGCTTGGCCAGCCAGGACAGGATCGAGCACCCGGTCTGCCTGGACTCCGCTGGACCTCCCGCAGCTCCTGAGAGCACGGAATCTGTCCCAGGTAAGCCACAAGGGCGGAGCCTTCATCGAGGATGACACTCGCCGCTGAGAAGATTCCTTTTTCACCAACAAAATAAATGGCATCTTCTTTTATTATGAACAACTGTGTCTATTTCACTCTATGTAAATCCAACTCTCATTCAGAAAAGTGACATGACAAACGAAAGATCAATAAATTGTTGAAAGATTAAATCATGATTTAAATAAGTGTTTTTGGAATCGCAAGACGACCAGCCCTAATTGGCAATGAAAGGCCTCCTAGTTATAAATATTTATGTCTCGGCGCGTCAACGAGGCGCAGTCAGATTTCTTAACGCAACAGCGTCCGGGGTTCCACTGTTTGCATGACGTTCACCAATCTGAATCGTGGAACAAAAAGAATCATCTTTATATTAATTAATTAATTAATCAAGCGTCTACATAATAATAAAAAGGAACTGCCCTATACCCTTTCCCGCGCGCGAAGCTCACGGTCGATCGCTTCGTCATAAAGGCGATTTATTCGATGACTGCAGCATAGCCAGCCGAGCAGTGCGAACATCAACGCGATGCACTCCACAACGGAGATGATGGAGAGCCCAAGCCAGAGGCCCGCCTGGCCGCCAAGGTCGCTCAGGGCTGAGAAAAGCTGCAGGCAAGACTTCTTTCTCTTTAGTTCATCATTCATTTTTGATTCACATTACATGCAATCTATTTGAGTGATCTAAAAATGCTCTTTGACATTGATAAGATAATGTTTTCTCCAGGAAAATCATGTACAGTATACGACGGCGCCTCCAGGAGATATTCGTAGGCGAGCGTCTCGAAGAAGACGTGCAGCACCATTCCGTTCGAGCGATACCAACGATTGCACTCCGACGTGTTCACAAAGTTCGCGTTCCACGACTCGCAACTGCCGAGCTGAAAATAATTGGAAGCAATTTATATTCATAGCTCAACTGATGTCATGACTATTCTACAAATATAGTTGTATAAGCGAAGTCACGTTGACCCAAGTAGTGCGATGAAAGCAGAGATCTCGCAAATACTTTGACACTCTGCTGACCGTAAGCTCTCACACATACTTGCTCTTTTCACCTTTTCTCTCTCTCTCCTCCTCTCTCTCCATCCCTCTTTCACTTTATCTCTCCCTCCCACTTTCTCGCTTTCTCTCTTTCTCTCTTTTTTTGTAGCCGACTTCTGGCAAATCGATTGCCGTCGTGCTTCTCTTAGGGCGTGTTCCTAACGATGTCGAATTAAAGTCACTCGCGTCGCAGCTAAAAAGGTAAGTATCAATTTTTTTCATGGTTTCAAAAAAAGTTTTCAAAAAAAATTAATTTGCAGATGTATTCTAACGTTGGTGGCGGAGCGCCGTTCTCCCAGCACGGCCAAGCAGGACCGTCGAAGGTGCTAACCAGGTTAACATATTTAAGAAGCTGCAAATGATGAGCTTCCATAATGACTTGCTACTATGTCTATAGATGGCAATCAATATTTAGGGTAGAATGGTGCACCTCGCTGCATGGACGCATGTAGTCGGACTTGATTGACGGAATACTCGTGTCATTCGGGCACTCGTAGGAACAGGGCCACGTACGGTCGAGGGTGTTCGATGACGACGACGGCCCGTACGTATATCTCAGAGTCTTTCAGATATGCAGAGAACATCTGGGGGTGGACACAGAAGTAGGTCTTGACAACACTTTTGCTGCTTAGTTTTCTTTTTGGATTTGCATGTATGTATGTTGTACAAATGAATGGACTTACGTGTGCGCATCAATCACAGTACACGATGAGTAGAAATCCATGTATTTTCCGTAAAGCCACTGGTCTTAAGAACACATATGTTGGCCGAAAGCATTTATCATAATTGTTTTCGCAGTGTTTTTTTATTCAATGCAAAAAATTTTTAGAATGATAACGCCAAAATATGTTGAAGAAGAAGATGTTTCTGACCTGATGGATCGATATACACGCGCGGTACTCGGCGCACGAGTCGTACGGAGATGACGTCGTTGTGGTTGTGGGCGTCATGGATGTTGTACTCGCTCAATTCATTAACAGAAATATTACTGCGCTCAATTCATTGACAGAATCATTACTGAACATGCCAATTAATGCATTCTCTTTCATAGCATCGAAAATGCTTAGATTTTCAATTGACTGCATGCATAGTTTTATAAAGAGATGGTTTTTCTGAAATCTACACCCATTTATCGCATTATTCGCATGTTTCGAATCCGCACTTGAAGATGTCGTGTTGGAGGTAACTGAAGTAGTGCTGGTCTCGGATGTCGTTGTCGAGAGCGCAGGAGTCGTCGCAATTGTTGGCGGCGGCACTGTCTGGCCTTGGTCGCCCTGGAATACATAAGTAATTTAGACTTTATTATAGTCTTGTATAATTGCATCTCAGTGAGTAAACTGTCCACGATTACATCCACGATTCTTGAATTTTACATATGTATGTACGTGCAGAGTGTTAATATTCCCCAGAAAATTGATTCTTACAAGAACAGCGTGCCACTGCTCGGGAGTGCCAACGGCGACGTCGTACTTGAGCGAAGGATACTGAGAGGTGGAGACGACTGTCGAGAAGGTTCTCTCGTGGCAGGGAGGGGAGCAGCCGCAGTCGGCGATCGCATCGCGATTTGGCAGAGCGTCGCGCTGCTCGTCACCGTACAGCGACTGCAGGCAGTTCACTGCAATTCTTTCACTTTTTTCTGTTTCAGCGACAAGACCACTTTATTGTTCGTTAGCAGGCAAGGAATAGATAAAAGCCTCGGTTACAACACTAACAGTGATCTACCGTGGAGCACCACGCCATGTCGTCGGCCTTGCGGTACTCGGGAGACCCGCAACCGCAGTTTCTGTTAATGTCTGATGCTTTCCAGCAAAACATTGTTTAGTATCCAACTTATGAAATGAATGAACATTATAAATGCCCAATAAAGAGTGGGAATGTACTTGACAATGTCTCTTTGCAAACACGAGTAGAAGCAAGTCTCCATCGAGTAATTCCCGTCGACGACGTAATAGTTCGTGGCTGCAGACTCAGAGTCGACACAAGAGCCGTAGGGCTTCTTGGCGCGGTCGACTTTGCTCTCAAGAACACAATAATCAATGTAAAGACTTTCTTCTTTGCATGAGTTTTTACATTGATTTGTACTCAATCATATTGTGGATTGTTTTCCAACGGCCTCATATCCTGACTTTCGTGATGGCCACGGTCGTTTCTGAGCCAGCGCCGACATTCACTCCGAGGGCATCGAGGGAAGGCAGCATTTCTGCCTCGTGCACTGCCAAAATCACGCCCGCACGAGTCGTCGTCGGCAGGTAGTCAGATTCCATCGTGGTGGAGAGCTCTTGCTGAGATAACAGAGAGGGAGAGAGAGAAAGGGAGAGAGAGAAGGGGAGAGTGAGAGAGAGAGTTCAAACGAGAGGGAGAGAGCGATAGAGAGAGAAAAAAGTATGAGAGCTATAATTATGGCTTCATCCTCTGTCCACTGTAAACTGAGTTTCCTTCCTGTTAAACCATCTCAAAATTGGAAGTTTGAAAGGATGAAAAAAGTCTGAAAAGAATAGAAGACGGGCAGATTCTGGTCTAACCCCCTTACTGGCAAGTTGCCAGCGGTAACTCATTTCGGAGGGGGCGAGACTGGAAAGAAACGGGAAAGAAGTGAGGCAAAGCAGCATAGGAATACAGATAGATACAAACTTTGCCACTTCCGTATGTAAGGAGGGTAAAGCAGAGACGGAGAGAATTAGAGCAGAATTGGGAGAGAGAGAGAGAAAGATTGATGAGGCCAAATAATTAAAGTCCAATTAGACAATAAAAGATTACAATAGGAGAAATCTTTCTTTTCTTAAAAATTTACAAAAGGCTAATTAATGCTTAGGTTTATAGTGATTTAAGAATAAGAGGAAGTCAAAGAATGCAAACCCACATTTGCGAGAAGAAGGAGCCGTAGTCCGTAGGCTCGTCCAGGACGGGTGATGGTCTGATTGCGAACGAAGGTGACGCAATTGCCGTAGATCGGGTGCAGGGAAGACGTGAAGTCAGCACTAATTGTAAGCAAGAATTCATTAACAGAACAAAATGTTTTCACACTAAACATGAGCAACAAATCATTTCTAATGTATTGACTTTTTATCATTTTAAAAATGAAAGTAAAAATACGGAAACCCCACGAGGAGCATAATTGGCCGGCGATGACACACTCGGCGATAATCTCCTCGAACGCGTACGCCGCACGCGACTTCACTTCCGAAGAGAGCGACGCCGCCTGTTTGAAGAGAAAAGTGGGCTTCAGAGAACGGCCATTTCAGGTCTACATAGGTGGTTCTTGGGAAGAAAGCAAATCGCTGAAGTCTTGAAAACCGTTTACCAATTGTTATATGAATTAAAATTGCCTGTAGGATAAGCATATCAGAAGCACGCGAGAGCTGCTCGAAGGCTGTCGCATTCTGCAAGAGAACGCTGCTATTCAAGCTATTGCAGTACTTACGGGTTGATCGAATGAGGAAGAATGATGCTACATACATAAATAGGAAGACAAAGCACTGACATCGAGTCCATGGGTGTCTGGGTTGTTCGGGATGCCCTCCTCCGCGTTGGAGAACTGCTCCATCAAGTCGCGGATGGCCGCGAAGTCTGCGTCCGCCTCGACCACACTCCTCTTCAGCATGTTGTAGTTGCAGAGCGTCACGCGAGGGAACGGCTGCAAGATGTTCACGTCAATTATGAGTAAAACTGATCATTTGTCACTCGGGTGCTTTTCTTACGCTTCTCTTCAAGTTCTACCAAACATAAAGAGAATACACTCCTAATGGTAAGTAAGTTTCTGACTTGAGACTCGAAAGCGATGGTTGTTGAGACGGCTGCCGGGTATGCGAGGTAGTTGAGGATGATGAAGATGAGCTGCAGGATGAACGTGACGAACCTGAAGTCGCATGCACTCTTGTGAACTACATGAGATATGTACAATTAATTTTATTTGAAAGTCGCCTTTAATGTGGCTGATTACTCGGCTTTCCTTTTGAATGGTTCTTGTATTCTAAACTGACATGACGAGAAAGATGACTGCCCAGAAGACGCGGAGCCAGCCAAAGTTGGCGAGGGCGGCGTTGCGAATCGCGGCTATCGTCGACCAGACGGCGAAGTCGAAGAACATCGTCGAGAAGGTCAGCGGCATCCTCTTCTGTGGTTGTTGCAGACTATTCTAATCGACCTCTATCTCTTTATCAGGAAAAACGGAATATTTTCACCATATCAGCAAAGTTTTTCCTTCTTCTCCATGACATGGGTGGAGAGCACTCGTGAAGTGAAATGGAAAAGTCTCTCATTCTTTCGACTTAGCGAGGTTATTAATCATTTAAGGGGCCCAAGAAGGATCGGACAAAAGAATGAAGCCGACTTGATTTGCACTTGACTTTATCCTCTCCTTTCTTACGCTTTGCGTTGTCCCGCGTAACCAATTCAGCCTGCCTTGGTCGGGCTCATACAAGACACAATTTTGTTTTTGTTGAAATTTGTTTTAATGTATTTCCTCAGTTTTTAGTTTCGCGCGCTTGTAGATAGGTACATATGTTTGCCGGAGGTAAATTCACAGAGGAACGAACATTGCAAGGATGGAAGCAATGTGGGATCAGATTTTTATGGTTCGTTCTTATGTGTGAATTTACATACATTACTATGCACATGTTGGCTTGATATGTTATGGTATCCTGTCTCTTCTTTTCTAAGATTTGTTTCCAAAAAAATGAGTAACTGCGGCTTTGATTTGGCTGCGGAGCGCCGCCAGTTCTCCATCATAGTGCGGGTACATTTCGGCGTAGTGAGCAGTGCCTAGAAAAAAATACCGGAATACATCATGGAGTGAGTTTATAAGATAAAAAGTAAATACGAACAAGTTCAAAGATACCAGGAAGAACACTATGACGAATAGAGAGCGAGAGATGTTCTTCAAGTAGAGTACACTTGCACTCAAACAACATCCAGCATTCACCCTTTGTCTATGGCTTTCGTGCAAAAGCCTCGGTTTCCTCATTCGTCACTTTCTCTACAAGTTTTGAAGCTGACTATTGGTCTTCTTCGCAAATGGCTAGTCCTCTTTTTCCGTATTAATAAAATAGTATTTATGTTTATATGCATGTTCAATAGTTTTGTCATGTGTTTTGAGAATAATCTTATTATGGTTAGTATCGGAGCAAATAATTTACTTTTCCCCCCAAAACAAATCCGATGCTGTGATTTTAAAACTGAATAACTATTAATGATAATAATGACTTCCTATATTGATGCTTCGCTGTCCTCGCATATGAGACACTACTTTTCATGTTGCTTCTCGTGAAGGTCGAATCACATCGCTGGAGAAGACAGAAGACGCCACCGCCAGATTACACTCTCATTGACAATCTTGCTATTTCTCGTGTGCATTTCCACGTTTACAAGCAACGAGATCTTCATTTCAAAATGTTTACCAAACTTGCTATTCGTACATACTATGTATCTTAAATTGATTACAGTGAAAGAAAAATGCCAATATCATATATGGAAAGTAAATAAAAATACAATTCAGGGAATGATCATGTGACTTTCAAGCTCGACTGCTCCATTCCGTCCGAGTTCTGAGCAGTTTAGCAAATTCAAATCTATGATATAGGCCTAGCCTTCAATTTGGCTGCTTACTGACAGGCACCGCCCACTTCCCTGGGGGCGATCAATCAATGCTTAGGGCTTAACGCTTTTATTAATTGCTAAATGTCCGTGCTTCCTGTCTAGGCTCCAGTCTCATGAAATGATCGTAAAGTGCAATAATTATCTTTCAAATCATTTGAAGAAAAATTTTTCGGCCATAGTATCCATTTAGCCAAACACGCTCCCAGATGAAATTTGAAGGACTTTCGAAAAGCTATTGAATGATATATTGTATGTACATAATTTTCTCAAAACAGATGAAAGGTTCGATGAATTTTCAGGGCTAGAATGGTGTATCCCGAAGGGAAAAGTCGGGTTGTGATTAAGTTTTACTCATTAAATAAAGCTGTGGTCGAGTTGATTAAGAAATATAACCTCTGTTAATAAATTCGAAAATAATATGCCCGTGGCGCTTGAAGCTTACGGACATTTTCTCATAAAAAACAGGAGCTTTCACGTCAGCGAGCAATCAGACAAGGAGAAAGTCATTCTGAACACGCTTTGGGAGCATAGAATATCGTTCATCCTCTCGCTTTTTATGACTTCCAACTTGGCTATCTGCCTTCCTTCGGAAAGAGCGAAGAAAAGGGAGAAAGAGGCGAGAGAGAGAGAGAGAGAGAGAGAGAGGATGTATACAAGGAGAACGAGAGAATGGTTTTAGAATAAGAGCCTGCAAGTAGAGAGAGAGAGAGAAAGACAAGGAGTTACACATACGTAGAAAGAAGGAGAAGGAAAGAAACATAATTTGAGTGAGGTAGAGAGTAAAAGTGGCGAGTTAATATGGGATATTAACTGATGGAGTGGCAGTTCTATTAAAGTGCAGTTCATATTATACCAAATCTTTATGACTTTCTTCATTCTCCGACTTTTCAAACATAAGGGCACTTTTATTCCAAAGCCTTTTTCCTACAAAAAAACATATTTTATAATCAATTTACAATAAAGTAATATTTGACATGGGAATGGTGTTGAAGCATTTTTCATCACCGTTAAACAAGATGATATTTGTTGCCAAACGGAAGCGCGTCTTCTTGAATTTTACGGTGATAACGATCGTCTTTTATCTCTCTTCTCTTACTGCTTGTAGCATTCGCTTCGCCTGTGACGTGGAAGTTGTGGAAGAATAAAAGGAGCCGTAAGCATACACAGGAAGCGCGTGTTCCAGCTTCTGAAAAGCTCATAAAGTGCCGCTCAGGCTAGGCTTATACTACTTGAGCCTCTCTGAGCCGCTCAATTAGTATAGTTCTCGTAAAAGTATTTTTCCCCTATTCAAGTAAATCTAGAAAAAATATTATTATAAACATCTAATTTAAATCCGTAATAAATAAATCAAATTATTTTTTATTAAATAAATCTTTTAGCTGAAAATGAAACTTGCTCTCACGGCCGCCTCTCTTCTTCTCCTCACACTTGCATCGAGCGACAAACTGGACTGCACAATCAAAGTAAAAGAGTAGAATATAATATTGCCAAAGCTCTCAAAAGCGAGAGACGGTATTGCATTTAATTCTATTTTCATATAAATTTCTTTACGAAAAATGGCATTTTTTTTTTAAATATTTTTTGTATTTAAAGTATTAAAAATAGAGAAATAAATATGTGTTTAATGAAATGGATTTTTCTTTCAGTACTACTACGTAGAGTCGCTGAATGAATGCGTTCCGCATTTGCCGTGTGGAGGAATCGTCAAGTGGTCGCGCCATAACAATTCGTTCATCCGCGGCCGGCGAGAGGCAGCGCCTCCGACGCCGGTGGTGGACCCGCCTCGTAAGCCGCTTCCGCCGATCGCGGGTCTGCCTCCGCCGCCTCCGCTGCCGCCTCCTCCTCCGCCAAGTGGTCCGGCGTTCGCGTCTCTCGCCGAGTGTGAGGCGCGATTCCCGCCGCGCCAGCACGCCAAGGAGATCAACATCAACATCCGCGTTTGAAGATGATGACATGAATCGAAAGCTTGACTCACTTTCCACCACTACCACTCATGATAAAGATATATGTACCTAATTCGCATACTTTGCCATGTTGAAATAATAAGAATATTTAAAAAAAAAAAGGCTCACATTTAGGGGAGCTGCAGATAAGGGCTGAAGAGAATAAAGGAAGCATGCGATAGGATTTTATTACAGAATGAAAGGAAGGCAATTCGACCAATACTCTTCTTTTGACTCTAAAAGAATTCAAAAATATTTTACGGCGGCTACTGCCAACACCTGCCAATGGAGAGCACTACGAAAAAGTGATCAGTGCTGTTTTCAATGTTTCGCAATCGAAAATTTGATGGACGACCTCTGGAATTGCATTCGCATTCCAAAGTTCACTACGCATTTCCGGGAAGAATGTGGGTGGATAAACAGGAATTTTCGCAGTTTCCAGCTCATAAAGTAGTAAAACCATGAAATGCGAACTTCATTCATTTTGTCATGGATTCCTCGAATATTTCAAAATTTTCAAAGTAAAAGGTTTTATGCGGCAAAACAAAACAGAAGTATAAGGTCCGCAATTGATCAAATTTTTCATGCAAATAAAGCTTGTACAGCTATTCAGAATTCAGAAGGAAATTTAAAAAAAGTTCACTTGACTTCGAATAGGTCGTAAGTCCAACGAGCGATTCAGCAGTGTATGCATGTACATAAATGATAACTTGCAATCAAGCGTTAATTTGTAACTTTCTTTTGTTAAATATGTAAATTTCGATTTAGTCAATGCATACATGGATATTATTGAAGAGTGTGATACAAGCATAGTATGTTATTTGAATATTACAGCAAGGCAAATACAGGCAAACAATCACAAATGATCTACAAAAAGGTGTGCTCATATGGCGCAGGCGTGCTCGCTGCTGCTGCCGCGGCCATCTCCGCCTCGGCCGACTTCTTGAGCATCTCGATCACTTCCGTTTGGTTGACATACTCGAAGACGTGCGGAGCCGAAAAGATTATTCCTATGAAAAAAAACCATTAATTTTCCTAAGAATCTTACGATGGTTGTAAAAACAATCTTCGACTTGAACGCGCTCGTTCGGTGATAGTTTGGTCGCGAAAGAACGTGAAAGAGGAGGGGGCTTATGATGACAGTAGTAAAATCGCGCCCTGGCTAATTTCGTCTGCTTATAAATTTGCAACGAGTGAACAAAAATCGTTCAAACTTTCGTGGTCAATGTTTTCTACCAAAGCGAACTCATAGATGAAGAGAAAATATATGTAATTTATAATTCTATTAAAAAATTTAACTAGGTAAATTGGCTCTCTAACAAAATAATAATGAAGCATAAAATGTGTGATTTATTAGGAGGAACTGTTGCTGAAGAGCAGCTTTGAAATATATATATACATATGCATTTGTCAAATGGCAGAAACAAACAGCACCAAAAGTGCCGCCAGTCGTGACGGCGAAGAAGGTGAGCAGCAGCAGCCGATCGATCACCATCGCGACGTACTTCCAGTCGTCGCGTTGCTGAAGAAAAAGATCGTTAGAATTCCCGCCTTATTCTTCTTTATAATATGTCATTTCCTTATGATTGTCACAATTCGCTGACTGACCCGCTTGCTGTCATTGTCGTTGCGGAGATGCTCAGTGATGTACTGGATGGCGTCAATCGCCTTCAGCGCCTCCTCGCCAAGTTCGCCTGCTGAAATGTGAAGATTTTACCTCGTCTTTTAAACTCTCTCAACTCTCGTTAGCAATTGTTTATCACTGCTCTTTCTCTCGATACTTTTGTTGTTTATCATTGCTCCTTTTCTCGATCAATCTCTCGTTCTCGGCCCCCTCTCTTTCTCTATTTCTCTATCCCCTTTTTGTTCCGTATTTCTCTTTCTCTTTCCTCCAATATCCTACTCTCCTTACCAGCGTCCTTCTCCGCTAAAGACCTCGCCGTTGTTATCTCCGAGTCTTCATGCGACTGCTGACTGCAGAACGGATGGTGCTCCTGGAGAGATTCATTTGTCAATAATACTCCATCAGGTAGACTAATCAATTTGGACGCTATCACTGTACTCTCGAAGCGATTTCAAGTTTTGGCGCGAAATTCAAAAATATGGCTACTGACGGCAGGCAGCTTGAGTGGCGGCACAAAGGGCGGTGGTCGTGGCGCGTCTGGCGGGCGCGTCAGCTGCGTTGGCCGTGGCCTCAGGGACATGTCGTCTTTCTCAATGGATCAAATCATTTGTATTGATTGATTACTTTTTGGATCACTGCCAAATAGGAATCAATCAATATCAATCAATTAGAATAGATACATCGAGAAGTGACGGCAGCCTCAAGCTGCGCAATCGATCTGCGCGACCCGCTGCGCGCGTTGATCCGTTTCCCTTCTCGGCTGGAAGTACTATTAGATTTTTCTTTTAAATTGGATAATTGTTTTTCTTCTCCGAATATCTATTCATTTTCAATTTTCTTTCTTTCTTTTTTTCTGTCGTCTCTCTCTCTTTCTCTCTCTCTCTCTGGTTACTGTTATTCTCAAGAATGGGCGGCGGAGGCGGCAGCTTGCGTTCTTCGTAGAAGGCGCCCGCTTGTTCTGCGCGCTTCATGAGTAGCATCATCGGGAGATACTGCATGGGCTTGTTTTAAAAATATATTTTTTTTAACCAATTTGGTTATAATTATTTTAATATAAATTAAAAAATAATATTGAACGGTTAAAAAAAGAAACTTAGCTGATCTACCTTGAGAAAGACGGTGCGCACCCACGGTTGCATGGTGTGCGTCGTCGGGCCACGGAAGTAGACGTTGATGATCACCACAGTCACCTTCAACAGTGATTGCCTCTATTTAGGTGACTTTTATGCAAAAGAGAAATCAAGGGTTTTTATAATGTTTATATGCTTAAAATTTATTACAAAAAAAGCGGTCGCACAATTATCGTGATGATGTTCATGACGAAGGTGAGCAGCAAGTACTTGGCCATTAACGGGATGGTTGACGAGGTCGGCGGCAGAATCTGATACCGGTGGGATATGATGGATTTGGAAGTATTCGGAAGTATTCTTTCCTTATTCATAATATTCGATTGCACCAGAAATCAAAATATAAACCTTGGACACGAGCAGCAGAAAGACAACGAGAGCAAGGAGAATAGAGATGGCCAGCGTGATCTTTTCGGAGGCTTCTGCCGGCAGATAGAAGACCATCATGGAGAGGAAGGCCATCATGACGGTGGGCATGATTAGAATGACCGTGTAGAAGAGTGTCTTCCTTCAAAGTGACCATCGCGTTAAAGGAGACCTGCTATTTTTACACAGCGGGGATATGCGACATGCGAAATAGCACACTCGAGAAAGAGAGTGTTACTCCCAGGGTCTGGATGCTTCTAATAATGTATTATTGGTTATCGATTAGCACCGCGCACCGTCTAATCTTGATCTGGTAGACAATCTTGCTGCGATCCTCAATCAACAGTCCGGGCACGTCCATAATGTCCCAGATGCCACTCGGCGAGTAGTCATTCAACTCGACCTGGAATGTCTTGCGAAACTCTCTTGATGGCAATCGTGTTAGAGTGCTCGCTAGACGATTTGCGCAGCCGGGAATGAGACCGAAATGTCGGGGTGACACTTCTGGGAGGATGGTGTGACCTGTTGGTCGGGGGTGGGACCAGTGCGTCTAACAATAAGGTGAGACCTGTGGGTCGAGGGGGTCGAGGTGGGACCTGGGGTCGAGGGCGCAACCTGTGGGTCGAAGGATAGACCCATGGGTCGAGGGAGAGAGCTGATGGTGAGGGTCGGGTGAGATCTGTGGGTGGAGGGTGATACATGTAAGTCGAGGGGAAAGGCAGATATGTAGGTTGAGGGAGACTCTGGTGTGACAGCCACTCGTTGTTTACTCTACCTACCTGCCGCTTGCCCAAGAAGTAGTTCAGGACGACCTCGTCCTTTTTGAATGTCCACGAGCCGAACATCATCATACACACTTGCTCTTTAAGAACAAAGCATTTATGAATAAGGTAAAAAATACTAATATATTTAATCATTTACCGTCGAACGGAAAGTACTCAACGTCGATCGTGCAAGAAGAGACATAAATGGCTGGCGGAACCCAGAGCATCTCGCCTAAAACTTGGGCTATTTTCGAAATTGATTTTCTTAATTTAAAAAATATTTTAATAATACATACATAAATATCTCTTTCCTAAATAACCTGTGTACTGGACGACGACGTTGGAGTAGAAGGACACGAGGTAGTTGCCGTCCGCGCTAGAGGGACGGATCAACAGTTATGATCAATGATGGAGAAAAAAAAAGTAGCAAATATAAATGGAAAAAGAGAGATGATAGGATTGACTTATTGAAGAGAACGATGTCGGGCAGCCAGACTTTGTCGGGCGGAACTCGAATCGTCTCAATGCCTCCGTAGCGTCGCGGATCCCAGTTCATTTGGTAGTCCGTCCAGCGCTAGAGAGAGTGAAAGTTTAGGTAATCGATAAAATTTAATTGATAAAAGTTCCAGTCATAATACTACGAAGTCATGGGAGAAAATGTCCTTACCATAGTTGGCCACACGTTAGTGTGCATGATTTGGTTCTTCTCGTCAACGTTGATGAGCAGCACCATTGCCAGTGAGAAGGCGACCTGGGAAGCGGAGAGAGGGAGAGAGAGGGAGAGAGAGAGAGCGAGAGTGAGAAGTGTGTGAGAGAGAGGGCTAGCGAGAAAAAAAGCAAGAAAAGCAAGAAAGCAAGGAACGCGTGCAATAATGTTAGACTATACATGTGCCATGCTGACGAGGAATATTGACTATACAAGGGCAGAAACCTCGATTGGCGGCGCGCTTGCATTGGGAACTGGCCGCACGAGTTGGTTGTAGCCGTCGAAGAGGTCGATGATCAGCCGCTCCTCTTCCTCGGAGCAGCGCACCACCACGCAGATGCTGGTGGCTGAAATTGGAAGAGAAACATTGATCAGTTCTAGTTTTCAATCAATAACATGTTTAGACGTTGTGTTCTGTTTTATGGCTTGCCACTACAAAAAAAAATTCCAACTTTTTTATTCCAGCCTTTGCATTACAATTACCAGTAAATGAGCAGAAGAACAATGCGCACCGGGGGATAGTGCAGAAAAGGTCGCAAAATTCATACAATGTGCACATAAAGATTAAACATTTAATGAATAAACAATCAAAATGTACCGGTAGTTTAGGTGTATTTAATGTTCTAGACAATTTCTCTACATAATCTTGGTATCGCGCTAGAGCGGGCCCTGGCCGGCGTTCATGTACTTGTCGTTGATCTTCTTGATCATGGCCTCCTGGTCGACAAAGTCGAAGACGTGCGGCGCCGAGCAGATGATGCCTGAAAACACACGTCTACCCTGCAAATGACTGCAGTTTTCTCTCCCATTTTTCTGCGTCAAATATTTCATTTAGCAATTCAAAATAGATTTATTGATTGATCACTTGAATATCGATTGATTTTCTGTATTCCGCCACGCACCAATCGTGCCACCGAGCGTAACGCCAAAGAAGATGAGCAGCAGCAAACGATCGACGACCATTGCGACGTACTTCCAGTCGTCGCGCGCCTCAATGGTTCATCGATTCATTGACTGATTGATCGGTCAAATTAATTCATTATGCACTTACATTGTGAACATTTAGAAGTTGTTGTTGTTTTTAGTTTTATGATAAAAGATAGTAATAAGATCAAATTAATCTTTAAGAAAACGTATATCTTGATCAGGTCCACAGCAACATCAAACAACAAGAGAAGAGGAAAAAAGTATTTGACAAAAATTGCACAGTTTTAACTCAACCTTCTTGTCGCTCATCTGCGACTTCATGTGCTCGGCGATGTACGCGATAGCTTCGACTGTCGCCTTCAACTCACGCGTGATGCGGGTCTGTAGTCGAGATATGGATTGAGTGTGAGTGAGAGAGTGTAAGTGATAGACAATAGGGAAAGAGAGTCAGCGAGAGAGAGAGAAAGAGAGAGTTAGACAGTGAGTGAGAGAGAGAAAGAGAGAGAAGAAGAGAGAGTGAGCGTCTGATGAGAAAAGTACATAGAGGGAGAGAAAAGATGTTATGGAAAATGAGAAAGAAGGAAGAGACAATGAGATCTGAGAAGTGGCGAATATGGACACACAGTTTTTGTGCCTTACCGGAGCTATACCCCCAGTAAGTCTTTTTCGTACAAATCCTGTTATTCATTACTCTCACAACCTTGCTGCTTTTATTCCTTGAAGAGAAATAAAAGATCGACCCATACTCCATCTTTCTCGCTTTCCTCTCCATCTCTTCCTACCTCTTTGCTCTCTTGCTCCCTGGCGCGCGCCGACCGAGCGTCCAGCGTTGTCTCGGCGAGACCGTCGTCTAACAAACAAAAACGTTTTTAAATAATAAAAAAATCAAATAAATTTCGCCTCTTTCACAATTGAAGAAAACAATGGAAGAAGTCTTATTTCTTAAGTAATACAAAGAAGAGGAATTTTGTTTACATATTTGACAAACATTTTAAGTTATCTCCTTCATATAAAATATATAATTCGCCGTCAAAATCCATAATAAATACTTAAAAAGAAAACGTTCTACCTCCGCCACCATTCTGATCGTCGCGAACGCTATGAGCCGCTTGGTCGACAGACTCGCGGCGTTTCTTTCTAGAAGAAAAAGATATGGTTTTATTAATTTAAAAAATCCACAAAGGCTTATCCTTTTTTAGAACACGAAAATGCCACTAACTTTATCGACAATTTTCGGCTAAGCCGACTAGTCCAGCGACGCGATGAACTGCGCTCGGAATTTTGGCTAAATTGCTTTATTATCTTTTTAATCTACCAGAGACTATTTAATATTTTGGAGTCCAATAACGTGGAATTTCGGTAAAAAGTAAAAGGAATATGTTGATAATCATTGGTTTCTCAAATATTCAAATTGGAGAAATTCAAAAAATATTATATATGAATAATCAGCTTACTGTGATGATGTTGCCTGGTCATCGTTGGCATTCTGGAGATCTGCCAGAGTGAGAAAAGGCACGATTGTGGCGGTCATGGACGGCATCACCAAGCCTGTGATAGTAAATAGAAATATAATATCAGTGGCCTTCAAGGATGAAAGTAGAATTTTCTTCTTTACGTTTGTTCCATTTATATCTTCATGAAAATCAATCAGCAATTATAGGAGGGACTTATTTCGTCTTGACCCAAGATTTTGGTTTTAGACTTTTAATGTCTTGGGACTAGATGAATGAACTAGAATTTCCATCACAACCATGGACAAATAAATACTGTCAAGTATTAAGGATCGTTTACTGAGAAAAGTAAAGGGATATATATATAAACGAACTAGCGTCAAAGATCTCGGAGGCGCAGTACTCTTCGACAAAGTAGCCATTGAAGATGGGAATCCGCTCCGGGCGACGCATCATCAGCACCTAAATCAGCATTCAAAATAATTGTAAAGATTATTTAAACTACTATCGTTTGACTATCTTAGAAATAACAGAGTATTCTCATAATGCAATTATTTGATTTGTTCAAAATGGCCACTGAGATGCATACCCTTGGCAGAAAGTCGAGAAAGATGCGCCGAACGTAGTCGGGCATTTCGTGCGAGATTGGCGAGCGGAAGTAGATGTTCACGATGATTACCGTCACCTGAAGAATAAATGATGAAAAAATCCACTTTTTCCATACAATTTTTGCGAAAAATACATATAAAGTTGAGCTTTACATGTAAATCTCAACTATACACGGATTTTTGCATATGACGAGTCAACATGGATTTTTTTAAGGATCTCGTAGTAATCTTCTATATAATAATTAATAACAGTTATACTATAGGGTTATATAGATTTCTTACAATGACGGTGATAATGTTGAGCACGAACGCCAGCAGCAGATACTTGCCCATGAGCGGAATATTCGAGGTGGGCGGAAGAATCTTAGAGACGAGCAGTAAGAAGACAACCAGCGCGAGCAGCAGATTGATCGTCAGCGAAATCTTCTCTGAGAATTAGTTCATTATCATTTTTTCATCATATCTTACATAATAATCATTGTATGATGATTTTGTTATAGAACGAATATATGGAGATGAATTTCATATAATAAGCAGGCAAAATGACACATAAAATGGTATATAAACTATGATTCAAAAACGGCCGCACCCCCTGAATCAGTCGGCAGATAAAAGGCGGTCATGGAGAGGAAGGCAATGAGCACTGTTGGAATGATGAGGATGACCGTGTAGAAAAGAGTCTTGCTGAAAATAAATTACTGGTAATTTACAGAGAATTTGAAAAGGTTCTCGTATATTTATACGTGACGGTTCAGTTCATAATAATAATATTATTATGATTATTATACTTTATGCGCACCGTCGAATGATGACATTGAAGACGATCTTGCTCTCTTTCGTGTCACGCAAGTGCACAAGATGCCCGGGCACATCGATCACGTCCCAGATGCCGGAATACTAAGGAAGGGCTATTTATTAGTTAGTGATTCTTTGCAGAACGGTGATCACAGAAAAATTATCTACATACATAAGATTTCAAATTTTCGTCGTCGAAATAGCACGCAAGAATGAAAGAGGGTGAATGTGGCAATTCGAACGTGAATTAATTAATTTATATGATCGGCCTTCTTTAAAATGATACATTTGCTTCATTTGAAAAGGCTGTATGGCTACAATATAACTAAATAAAAATAAATAAAATAAAACCTGATAGTCCGTCAGCTGCACAGCTCGAATGTCATTGTACCACGACAGTCGCACCTCATCAGAGTTGTATGTCCACGATCCTAAAAAAAAGATAGGAAAGAAATATGATTAACCGGATAATGTCCACTATTGAATGCAAATTAATGCCGATTCGTTGTTTATACAGAAATTTTTTTAAATATAATATGTTATGCTGACATTTTAACACACAGGAAAATTTGCATGATGAAAAAGTTACGGGATAAAAAAGTAGTTAGAGTGCTATTTTTGCATTACAAATACTATTTTCACTCTCATAAATGGTCTCACCAAAGATCATGTCGCATGTCTGTTCGTCGAAAGGGAAGAATTCGACATCGATTCGGCAACTAAACAGAGATAAGTAATAGATAATAGATAAAACCTGTGTATATTTATACAAACTTTTCGATAAATTGTAACTAAAACACACGATAGAAGAAAGTGACCTGGACAAGTACATCGCTGGAGGGACCCAGGTTACATCGCCGTTCCAGGCCACAAGTACATTGGAGCGGAATGAGACTTCGTAGTTTCCATCAGCGCTAGAAATGGAGGAAGTAAGAATTGTGTTAAAATGCAATATGTAAATAAGGAAATGCTACTTCATACGCTATTTGTATATGAAGTGCTAATTCGTATTTATTATTATTCGCAATATTCTTCATCGAAACATTTTCCGCAGACTCCAATGGAAACATTCTTTCAAGTTGCCCCGCTCTTTCGAGGGGGTTCCAAAAAATGAGCAATCTCATAGTTGCTCCTCTGCACGGAAATCTTTAGTAAAAGGCGAAAGATTTTCTCGGTCAAATGCAGAGGAGCCAGAGCTTCCGAAGAACTGTGAAGGTACTACCCCTAGGAGTGAAGCATCCTATACTGGCCGGCTTTTTCTTAGTGTGTGCTCAAGGTTTGAGGAAGCGCAGGCCGTCATGCGGGTGCAAGAGAGCAATTGAGTGAGATGGGTTGATGACCTCGAGAGAGAAATCGAAAGTGGCCCAAATAAGGAGGCAGAGTGAATGTTAGAGTTATTCGTAAAAGAACGAGAGAAGAGAGAGAGAGAGAGAGAGAGAGAGAGAGAGAGAGGGAGCGAGAGAAAGAGGAACAAAGATAGAGGGGAAGAGAGAGGCAGAGCAAAGGCAGCTGCACAACACAAATGCATAGATAAGCTAATAATACAAAATTGTAAAGTATTTCATTGTAAATTGTTGGCAAAAAAAATGTTGGACGCTAATAGTTACATAATTGCAGTTGTGTAAATAATTTATTTCTGTTGTTTATTTGGGCTGTATTCAGAGAGCAGAAAAAAAAATTTATGATAAGGATGCCCTTGAGATAGATGTTGAACTTGGTTTCGTTTTTTCTCGTTTCGATTTCTGTTAGAAAACCGCTCAGAAGAGCGGGGCACAAGCCACCAAAAGTTGCCTTCCGGCTGCCGCGGTCCTCAAGCCCCGAAGGGCAGCTTCCCGCTCGTGCCCCGCCCGTTCAACAATTCATCGCGGGTTGGATACGGCACGCAGTTGTGCTTGTTGTGAAATACATACTACAGAAATGATCCTGTGAAGTATGATTTCAAAGAAGCAGTGTGCATCTACCGATCTCAATTGATGGAACAACCTACATCTGCCGGCTTTGTCAACCTTCGCATGTCACAGCGCAAGCCGTCCACCTACCGAGGCCAGCCAACAGAGCGGCCTCCTCATTGATGTCTCATCTCGTTTTCTCTCTCGTTCTGCACTCTCTCTCACTCTCATACTCTCCATTTTTCTTCTCATTCACTACAACCAACGCCGTCACACAAAACACAAAGCCACTCTCTCAAAAGCACAGAACACAAGAAATGTTTTTGTCTCTCTCTCCGTACTTTCCATCTTATTGAGATTAGTGGCTCTTGAAATGTTTTTTGAACGAAAAAAATGTATTAATTAAATTCATTTCGTAAAGGAATTTGCAATTTTTTCAAACAAAAGAGAAAAGAAGTAATTCTTGATTATGCTGACTTGTTGAAGAGGACAATGTCTGGCAGCCAAACGCGATCGGACGGAATGTGCATGTGAGTGACGTTGCCGTAGTCGGCCGGGTTCCATCTCAGATCATATATTTATTTATAAACGAAAAAAATATTCACTGGAATTTAATTCAGTAAAATAATAATAAAGAATTAAATTTTCAACAAAAAAAAATTACATACTTTAGCTGAAAGTCGTGCCACTTCATCGTAAGCCAGACGTTTGTCTGTAGAATCTGGTTCTTTTCGTCCTGAAAAATAAAAAAAATCTTTTTCATCCGATTTCGTCTTACATTTTCGTTTCTGCTGCATCATACGGAAAAGTGCATTCAAACTTATCATGGTTTATTTTTTTCCAAATTTTGCTTTATAATTTCTGACCACATTGATGAGAAGAATCATCGCGACGCCAAACTCGACAACCACAGGATTCGAATAGACCGATGGCGCCTGGCATATTACAGAATTGAAACTACGCTTTTCTTTCTTATTCTCTTTTGTCGCCTATAAAGTTACAGAATGAAAATTACTGTTTGTGTCCTCCCTTTTTTCGGGCAAGAAGTGCAGTTATTTCGATCTTTAAGAAGGAATTCCATATGTATTTCTTAAAGTGTTAAGTTAAAAGCTGCTAACAAAAATAGTAAAGAAATTAATGTTTGCTAACAGGCCGAATGAGATAGTTGTACTCGCGGAAGAGATCGATCAGCAGACGTTCCTCATGATCAAAGTCGAGCGGGTCTGCAAAGTTTATGAACTCTTTTTTTTTTAGCTCGCAACACATTTTAATTTAAAAGAAAAATTAAAATTAATTTGTATGCACGTTGTTATCTCACCACTTTTTTTACTGAACCAAATAATTCTCTTTTTTTTTAATTCCGCACTAGCACATGCTAATTAGGTAATCGTCTGGAAACACAAACTGTGGCTCGTCCTCTTCATAAAGGCTGCTATTCCCTGCAACCAAATCTTTCTCGTAATAATCCCCGCAACTGGTCAATGGTCGGTCGCTTTGGCCCGTTCCGAGTAGAAATTAAACCCCCTTCGTGAGGGTGTGCAAAGTGCACTAAAGCTGGTGTTCATTGCGTGCTCGCACTCGTTTTCTCTGCTCTTTTCAAGAGTTCAATCTCTCTCTCCCTTCATAGTCTTCTCCACCTTTCTCTGTCACTCTCTCTTCCCTCTCTCTCTCTCTCTTCTCTCTCTCTCTGTTCTCTCTCTCCCTCTCTCTCCTTCCATGGAATTCACGTGCCTATACAATGCCCTAGCACTCGTCTATGCCCGCCATAAAGCCTTGATTAGGCGCGGAGCCCTCTGCCCTCCTTCTTCTCTCCCTCCACTCTTTCTATCCCACTCTCTACTCCCTCTTCTCTCACACTCTATCTCTCGCTCTCTGTTTCTTTCTCTCTCTCTCTCTCTCTCTCTCTCTCTCTCTCTCCTTCTCTCTCTGTCTATCGCGCCCCCTGTCTCACTCTCCATCTCTCCCCCTATGTTTCTCTCTCTCTCTTTCTCTCTCTCCTTGTTCGTCATTCCGGACGCGCCTCGAAATGCCCCGAGGGCTCACTTTAGAGAGTGAATCCGATAAGTTCCCTAGAGCCTTTTCTTCTGCTCAGTATCACGGCATCTCTCCATTTCTGTCTTGCTCTATCTATCTTCTTTTCCCTCTCTTTCTCTCGCTCATTCTCTTATTCTCTTACTATTTCTCTCTTTCTCTCTCGCCCTCTCTCCCACTCTCTCTATCCCTCTCTCTCTCTCTCTCTCTCTCTCTCCTCTCTCTCTCTTTTGCCACCGAAATGTGCCACCAACGAATAAGAGTCGTGTCTCTTTCAGATGTCTTCACTAAAAGTAAGCAAGTGTGCAGACGGACACGCAAAGACGTTCTTCCACTAGAAAAAGTGCCGCATAATTTACTCACAGAAAAAGAGTAAATCATTTTGCCCTGAAACCAACTCAAAATCAGTGCTTTTCTCTGACTTCTTCAGTGGACCCAATTCCTTGCCAACTTTGACTACTTCTGCTCCTTTCACTACTGTTCAACACACGTCAATGAATCTGTTCTTCTGTCGCTTACGAACTTGCAGCATACTTGTTCACACTCACTTCAGCCATCTACACCAAGAAAGAAAGAAGCAAGGAGACACAAGAAACAACACTTAAGGAAATACTATATGACATTTTTTTATATTTACAACAGTATCACTGGGGTTTCGTTGTGATTGGGTCTCATTCACTTTCCCACTCTCTATCTTTTTCTCTAAATCTCTCTGTCCCTCCCTTTCTCCCCCCTGTTTTCATGGTGTCCGATATCGCCGATCTCCCCTTGCTTTTCGGTGTCGTCTCCGTTGTTGTTCCGCCGCGGCCCTAAAAAACGGCCAACTTGGCACATCCCCATTGTCGTCCCCTGCACGAAGAAGGCATGCGCGAACGCGTCTTCTTCTTCTTCTTTGTTGACTGCGCCCCCACGACAAATTATAGGATTGCTGTTGTTGGCGAACTGCCAAAATCAGTGAAGACGAATGGAAGAGAGTGATAGAGAGAGATAGTGAGAGAGAGAAAGAGCGAGAGATAAAGAAAGATATGATTCTTAGTGAACGAAATGAAGAGAGAAATCAAGTAAAGAAGAAGGTAGTGAGCTAGGAAGATAGAGATGGAGCCAGAAAACACGGACATCTAAAACAAGATGAAGATTCAGCTTACAAAAGTAACATCAGCCATCTCCTGACTTTCGAATTCATTGTTCTCGAATTCTTGAATCTAAAGCTTGCATTCTTTTGGCAGTTCATATCTCTCTCTGACTTCCTTTTTCCTCTTTCCCTCTCTCTCTCTCTCTCTCTCTCTCTCTTTCCCTGGCAATCTCTTTCGCACACCCACTTTCTCACTCCATCTTCTATTGTGCTTCGAGAATGGAGAATCCCTCGAGATCTCTTTCTTTCTCTCGCAACTCCATCCCGCGGCTGAATTTGGAGAATTTGAAGACAACGACAGCTTCGGAAGCAGGAATGAGACTTTTGATATGGATGGAGATGGGAAAGAGAGAGAGAGAGGGAGAGAGAAAGAGAGCGACGCAAAAAGATAGAATGAGAACGATTGAGAAAGATTGAGAAATTGAGAAAGAGAGAAAGGAGACGAGTTAAGAGTGATATTGTTGGAAAGAAAGAACAAGGGAATGAGAACACGAGCGAGATGTTAGAAGGCAAAATATTCCCACCAAAGATCTGTGGAATGCTTGGGATACCATCACGAAACGCCAACACGAGTCAGATGAGACGTTATCAAGACATAAGCAGAACGGGAGGAGCGAGTGAGATAGCGAAAGAATAGCAGAGGAAAAGAAATAGAGAGAGGAGAGAGAAAGAGAAAGAGAGAGAGAGAGAGAGAGAGAGAGCGAAAGAGAGAGAAACGAAGAGAAAGAGAGAGAAATAGATAGAGACAGAGAAAGAAGCAGGGATAAAACGGATGTGAGTCGTGTTCAACGGGAATCACGGAGGAGAAGCCCTCAATTCCCGGGGGCTCATGAGAGACAAAAGGATGGCATTTGATATCTCTTCGTCCGCTTCTTTCTTCCTCTCAGTCTTTCCTTCTTATTCTCTTCTCTCTCTCTCATTTCCTTTCTTTCCCTATCATTCATTCTCTCTCCTTCTATCTCTCACCGCCTTTGTTTCTGTGGCACTCTGTGTGGTAAAAGTCGCACTCAACACGATAAGCAACGATCAAACAAAATCTCAAATAAAAATGTATTACTACATACTGTAAAAAGCCATGTATGTAAGTATCTTTCGTCTATTTTTGTTGATTGCGTTTTAGACGCGCAAGCTTGTCCTTTTCCTTCCATGATCAGACAAGCTTCCGCTACAGAGAATTGACATTGCAAAGCTTGCCGAATTTCTCTTTATCTCGCACTATTCCTCTTCGATTTTACGTTCTTTTTTTACGTTCAGTTAATTTATATGTCTTTTTCACTTGCGTTCTCAGTGTTTTCTTTCTCTGTCTCTTCTCTGTCACTTCCCTGTCACTCATACTCTATCTCTCGCTCCCTTCCTGTTCTCTATCTCTCCCTTTCTCTCTTCTCCTCTCTTCTCTCTCATCTCTTTTTTCTCCCGCTTATCTCTTTCTCTCGCTCTTTCTTCTCTCTCTCTCTCTCTCCCACATCACCCAATTGTCAGTGACATTTTGACAGCGAAATGAAATGCGCGCGTAAGCGAGCGTCGTCGCACATCCGTGTGGTCGCCCTTGTCAATCAAGCGCTTGTCTTTTCATCGTTTCCTCCTCTCTCTGTCTGTCTTTCTCTCTATCTCTCTCTGTCTCTATCTTCCCCTCTCACTCTCACTCTTTCTCTTTCTTCTCTCTCTCTCTCTTCTCTATCTCTCTCTCTTCCTCTCTCCCTCTCTTCCCTCTCTCTCTGCAGCATTATATCTCGTTCTTCTTGTCTGTTTCCTCTCTCTATCTCATCTCCCTCCTCTCCCTGTTCACCCTTCGTGTATCTCCAAGAAATGAGACATGTGAAGCGGCAAAGACAGCGAAAAAGTCGACATTCTCTCACATTCCGTGTAAAAAAGAAAGCATGAACAGTAGACAACATATTTTTCACTTGTAATTCTCACTGAACTCAATGATCACAGAAAAGCTACCCTTTTCTACGGCGCCTGAATTCTATGGAAAGATTGCTCAAAGTGCAGAAGAGAAAAAAGAATGAAAAGACTGCCTTCTCTCCATGATAATTTGCGGCCGTTTGCGCAACGTGTCATCCTAACAAGCAGCTGCATAGAAAAATCGCTCAAAGGCCAACCAGACCGGGCCGGAAATCGCTAAAACGATTTGGGGCCAAGCAGGAAGCCCTGTGGATTTGGCAGCTCGCTCTCCCTCTCTCTCCCTCTCACTCTCTCTCTTTCTCTCTCTCTCTCGTATCTCGCCCTCTTTCTCCCTCTACCTTCTCTCTCTATATATATCTTTCTCTCGATTCTCTCTCCCCATTTCTCTCTCTCTCTCTCGTTCTCTCTCTCTCTCTCTCTCGATTCTCTCTCTGTACTTCCTCTCTCTCTCTCTCTCTCTCTCTCTCTCTCTCTCTCTCTTTTGCTCTCGCCCTCTCTCGTTTGCCAAGACATGTCTTCTTCCTCGCTCGCGCCAAGCTGATAAAGCATGGGGCGGCAAGAGAGTCGCCGCCAGCCATTTTTCTTCTCTCTCCTCCCACCTAAGCACGTCTTTTCCGAACATGTGAAAGAGTCGCCACAGAGGAGATTCTCACGGTTTCGATATAGCAACTTTCTCTCGGTTCGAAAAGTTGAACGATTTGACAAGATTTTTCAATGATTAAAAACTTCTTAAATTTTTTTTAAATAATATAATGAAGTGGTTCATAAATTCTTTGTGAGATAATAAAATAGAAAGGGAAAACAAGTCATATAATAATATTAACATTAATACTGATACGAATAATATTAATGATAATAAAAAAAATAATATTAAAAAAATAAATATTATTAATAAAAAGCTGACCATAGTCGGATTGCAGTGAAGCAAGCGGGTCTTGAGTTGTCGTCTCCGAAGCTTCTTCTGCCGTTGTGGCGGTCGCCTTCTCTGTCGTTGCCGCCTCTCCTGCAGTCGTCTCATTCGCGGTACTGAAGCGAAGATCCACATACGGTATCACTCGGTCGTCTTCGGCCGATGATTCGGGTGTCGTGGCAGGGGTGGCGGACGGTGTCGCGACCGGCAGGAGGGGCCGGAAAATGGCCGGTCTCGAGTTGCCCATTTCACGGCCCTCCATCTCGTCGATGACGACCGTCTCGTTGTATTCTTCTCCACTGCCGTTGACGATCTCCTCAGAGGCATCCGCACGAGGGTGCAGAATGGAGAGAAAGAAGAAGAACAAGAAGACGAGTACATTAGTAGAAGCTGATGGTGAGGTCATTTGTGACAGACGAGGAGAAGATTTAAAATTTTAAAGTTCCCGCCAGGAAATCACGAACTCATCTGGAGACATTGCTTGGCGTGGAATGCCACGACGAACGAGACCATCGCCGCCGAAATGTCTTGTTTTGCGGCAGCTACAGCTACTTGCAGTGTTGTGGGGTGAGGGGGGGGCAAAAGAGAGAGATGAAAGAGAAAGAGAGAGAGAGGTGAAAGAGACAGAGAGAAGAGAGAAAGCATAGAAAGAGAGAGAAGTAAGCAATTGAGAAGAGAGAGATAGAGAGGGGGCGAGAAGTTCGGGCGCGAGAACATGCCTCCGGGGAGGGCAGCTCTGGCTCCGCCCACTTTGATGCGTGCTCCGGAATCAGCAGCAGAGGCAGGGAGACAGAGATAAATAGAGATAGAGACAAGGAGAGGAGTTGATGGAGTTAGTGAGAGAGAGGGAGAGAGAGAGAGAGTAGAGTGGAGAGCGATGGGAATGCAAGAAAGAGAGAGAAACAGAGAGAAAGAGAGAGGGGGTGAGGAAGAGGTCAAAACGGTGGAGCGTGAATCATTTGCATCATTCATCTCGCACTGCCAACTAGGAAGGGGAGGGGGGTGGGGGCAGCGAGTCCGTTAGGGAAAGAAACATTTCAGTCACCGTTGACTTCGACACTTGTATAAAAAATACTTTGTTATTTTAAGTGACAAAAAACATACATATACCTAGTAAAAAGATTGACTCTGAAAGTAACAGAAAAAAAACAAGAGACAAATGGAAAAAATTTTTTTTAGAAAAATTAAGGAGAAGTTCCTTATCAATAATGATTACAATTAATTGAGCGATTATAAAAGGAAAGAAAAATTGTGATGGATAAGTGTTTTGTACAGTTCAAAGCTAGCAGCTAACACTATGCGTGACATCACAGGCGTAAATACATATACATTGGATTGTAAATACTTTCATATAAAATTTTGTTCATATGTATATGCTGAGGAAACATCGAAAAAACTGTTCGAAAATAAACGAATTTCAGCTGAGATTCTCTGAGAAATGTTGATGACAGTCGAAAGATTCAAATAATAAAAACGAGACAGTTTTGGCAAATATTCTTTGTGATATTTCTTCACGTATTTATTTATTTATTTTAATAATACTTTCATTCCTGCTTTTCGTTTGTTAATTCCAAATGATATTAATATTTTCTCTTTTTGTGTATATTACCGCAGCTTGTTATATTTTTATATTTTCCGTAAATATATTGTGCAAAAGCAAATTCAGAAGAAAGTAAAAAAGAGAAATGCCAGAAAGCACGTTCAGTTTCTCTTTTCACGACATCTGGCGACTTTCAAGTGGAATGAGAAACGAAAATGTTCTTTCTTTTTGCTCTGTTGTTCTCGAAGAAAAAAAATTGCCCAGACCGAAAAGCAGTAGAAGTCGCATGATGAAAAGTATTCGGAAGTTGCACTGCTGCTTTTGCATCACGCGATTGTGCACTAAATCGAAAAATAAAATCTACCTAAGCTAAATATTTGAAATGCTGTGACAATTTCGGAAATAAATTGCGACATTTTCTAGAGATGTTTGCACTTTAAAGAGAAATGCTGAACTGCAAGAAATAGAGCGAACAGTTCAGTACTTTTACTGACAAGGACATTAATTTGGATTGCAATTGGAAGATCATAAGCATTTTGATTAATAATATATTTAAATAAAAATATATTTAATGACATACTAAAAATATTAGTGATATCAACGGTGATACGCTTTGGAGCGCGTTGATGAAAGACAGCGGAAAGAAACAATTTGATAACATACATATGTATGTAGAACGAGAGAGAGAGAGAGAGAGAGAGAGAGAGAGAGAATGGCGAAAGAGAGTTGAAAGCAGAGAGCGAGAGCGGAAGAGATAAGGAGAGAGAAGGAAAAGAGAGAAAGGGAGGGGAGGAGAGAAAGGGAGAAATAGGGAGGGACAGAGTAAAAAGAGGCAGATAAAAAAGGAGTAAAGCAATAGACTTAAAAAATGGAGACTTTCTACCTGCCTTTCCACAGCGAATAGAAAGTGCCCTCTGGCCAAGAATGAATGTTGTGGCACACAAAGTGGGCAGCACTTAGCCGCTATTAAAAGTGGATGGCAAAAGGGTTGGAAAAACATTGGGGAAGGCCAAGAATAAGTTAAAAAAAGTTCGCAGAATTTCAACGAAGGTAAGTGAATTACATTTGTATAATTTATTCAAGATGAAAACCATCAGCGAGTATTCTTTTTTGGATAACATATTCTACTAACTAATATTAAATATATTTCTGCACTTCATTATGTCAGAAAAAGTATTAAAAAATGTAGTGGCTACCACGATTTTATAGAGAGCGTACCTTCTGTACATGCCTTAAATAATTTTAAAAATCAATCGTAGACCAAATCGAACAAACTCAGAGACACCCCAAACTACTTGACGATCGATTCGAATACAGTCATTGAAATTCCTGGTAAAAAGAACCCTAAAAAGTGTCGTGTTAGACTAGAGCGGCCATAGTATTAAAGTTTACAAATTGGGCAGGACTTACTGGTAAGAATAACATATAAATGTTCCCATTAAGTAAGTATATAAATAATAAAGAAATCTCCGATATTTGTTACGTACAGAAGGACGCTTGCCCGAATTCCATGAAAACAAGAGACAGCCGGAATTGCTTGGCAAGCCAAGTCCGCGTTGTCTTGTCGTAATTATGTTGCTAAAGATCCGGCAAAGCAGTTACACAAAGGAATTGTGGCGCGATATTCAAACCATGATATTTGGAATTGGAAACAGAATAATGCGATATTTACGGAATGGTTGGCAGATATTTAGGTAAATGAAATTCGTCCTAATTGCCTTTCATCACGACATTTCGTCAACCGCATATATCCGAGCTGTTTTTTTTTTATGAAAAATGCTTCCATGGACAATTAGAGAACGACAGAGAAAGAGAGTGCAAAACAGAGAGTGAGTGAGAAAGAGAAGGCGAGCAGGAGAGAGATGTGAGATATCAAAGGTGGATGAAATGGAATGGAATACGGAGATGAGAAGGATGATGGAACGCCGGATTTTGATGAGATGAATAAATTTAACGGGACGCTGGACTCATCGTACGGCACGAGGGAAGAGAGAAATCGCATTTATAAAAAAAACAATATAAAAATGTTTTCTTTATAAAAAAAATAAAATAAAATAAGACATTAACAATTTCGAGAGAAAAAAATAGATTAAATTTCCTCTCATCTCTTTATCTCTAAACATTTTTCTATAGCAGTCTGACTTCTCTCGAGATCTCATCGTTTGCGAGTACATTTATCTCTGTCAGGATTTTTTTGTCTTACTTTGGTAAGTACGACAGCCAATGACACCCATTAGTGGCGAGTCATTTATCTCGTTACTCTCTCTCTCTCTCTATCTCTCTCTCTCTCTCTCTCTCTCTCTCTCTCTCTGTTTCCTCGTCTGTGTCTCTCTCTCTCTTTCTCTCTTCCTCTCTTTCTCACTCTGTTTCTCCCTTTATTTCTCACTCGCACTTCTTGTCTCTAAATCTCCCTCGCTGTATTACTCTTTCTCTCTCTCTCTCTCTGTTTTCTCTCGCCCTCTCCATCTTAATCTCTCTCTCTTCTTCTCTCTCTCGACCTCTAAATATTTTTTTGCCCTAGCACTTCTTCTCATGACTCTCACAAAAGAGGAGACATTCTCGTGCGCTAATGCGGATTTATTTCACAGAGGGACATCCGATCTCCGAGAGAGAGAGAGAGAGAGACTCGGACGGAGAAAGACGCGTACGCGCGCATCAGAAACATACCAGAAATGGCTGGTGAAATCAACACAGAAAAAAGCCTTCACGATACACAAAGTTATATTAATTAAAGCATAACTTATCAAGTAAGTTACAAATGGCGCTGAAAATTTCCGGAAAAAGTGGAAGAGTGTACTACCTCCAAAGCCTCTGATTATACTAACCTAATTCCTAAATACGCCAACTATGTAGTTTCAAAATGGCGATTCGTGGCATTTAATAACGAAGCTGACTTAAACCATCGTTGCCAACATCTCAGTTGGGAAGTTTGGCTGAAGCCGTAGTGGGCAGAGAGAGAGAGAGAGATAGAGAGCGAGTGAGAGGGAGAAAGAAAGAGAGAAATTGTGGGAGAGCCAAGATAAATGACTGGTATCCTTTGCTGGCTCCAGTGCATTCCTCGCCGAATCTTCACTACCGGACTTCTCAATGCTCCCCCCTGCCTCCTCCGGTCCACTTCGAAGCTTGAGCTTCCTTTCGCTCCTCCTCCTCTCCTCTACCATCCACTTCTCCACTCTCAGAGTAGGGCGTGTAATAGCTTTCTGCTTTCCTTGCGTCTTCCTTCCCCATCTCCTCCTTCTTCATCTCCTATTAGAAGCTCTCTTTCTCTCTCTCTCACGCGGATTTAAATTGCTCGCCATCTTGACGGTAAATCGAAGTGGACATGGATCCTATTTTTCTATGCATTTCATATTCTTCTGTTACCCTTACAACTATATCGATCATATGCGATACTATCACTTGAATGTCCCTTTCCAATTCATTCTAACATTCCTGACAGGTCCAGAACACATCGCAGGCCACATCCCCAAAATATTTATATTTAAAAAAACGATGCCAAATTTTTGAACATTTTGGTTAAATAATCAATAGCATTATAATGCAAAAACAGACTCCGGCGGGCGCGTTAGCAGCTCCCTTCTTCTTGCCAAAGCACATGATAGAGAGCGAGAGAGCAGAGAAGTCAGAGAGAAGAGAGAGAAAGGGTCCGAGCCGACGAGAGAGCTCAGACGCTGAAGGACGATCCGAGCTAGTGCGTGACGATTGTAGGCGGATTGCCAAGTGAGTGATTTGAGGAAATGAAGGAATTGGGCGTCTTTTATATGGAAAAGACGCTAAAAGTCAATAGAGAAGTTCATAAGACGAATTGGCACTTTTGAAGAGTGCGATTGCAAAGTTTAGCCTTGTTTATATTTTCTCTATTGTGCACATGCACGGGAATTGTGTACGTGCATAATATGAAGAGATATATACATATTTATAATTAACAAATGTTAACACATTGAGTAACTATTGTCAGATGGTTAATACATATATTGTGCAGAGTACACCGCACCAAAGTGTCAATCTTGCCGAACTTGTCAGCGGTATTCTTGACGATTGCTTCACGAGTCGCCGGTTTGGTGATGTCGCCAGCCGTTGAAAAAAAAATAAAAAACGGCCTCAAGAAAAAAAAATTCAAAATAAAAATATTTGATTTTTAAATTCCCGCCAAAATGCACCACCATCGACTGCACCCTTCTTGACGCACTCGGCGGCCACCTCAGCGAGTGCCCTTTTCATTTCGGCCGAGAGCGAGAGGCGCCACTTCTGCTCGGAGAAGAAGAGCGCGATGCCCTTGCCGATTAACGACGAGGCACCTAACCTAATTGTAAGGCATAATGTAAACTTTAGAAAAAAAATATATATATAATTTGTTTTATACTTTTTAATAACTTCATTTAGAAAAATTGAAAACACAAGTGAAAACTTATTCATTTCTTTAAGATTTCTTTTTTAAAATAATCGAATGCGGATCTGGAAGCGCTGCAGCTTGTAATTAAGGCTATTCATTGTAACAAGGGTAAAATAAGCTGACCCGTAATAATTAAGACAGACATGCTGCAATGAAGAGATATCGCAAAGAAGTCTGAATCAAAATATAAATAAACAATTGTTTTAATTTTTGCGTTACATACACCTTGAACATGATCGCACGTTCGCAGAGGAAAGAATATTTACATTCTATTTTCCTTCTTTATCTTCAATCGAGCGTTGCTGAATCATATTTATACACGCACTCAACGTGAGAAATGAATAAAAAATGTAGAAAATTGGAAGTAAAAATGTAGTATCAATGAAGTATCAACTCGTAAGAATCATGATGTTATTCTTAAATATTTTTTACATTGTTGAAAACACATCCATGGCAACGACGAGTTATTTTCTGCGGCCGCATTATGAATGACAAGAGTATAGAGAGAACCAGAGAAGAGATTAGAGAGAGAGAGAGAGAGAGAGAGAGAGAGAGAGATACAGGAAGAGAAGAAGAATATAAAGAGAGATCGAGGGCTTCATCGGAAGAGTTCTCTTTCGCAATAGAACGCAGATATGTATTGGCATGAACTGTGCTCTTTCAACGTGGGCATAAACTTTTCTGCGAAGTTGCTAACAAGAATAAAGAGAGAGCAAGAATAAAGAGAGAGAGGGACTAAGAGAGAGACAGTAAAAGTAAGGGAAAGTGAAGAGAGAGCGAGGATACATATGGAACTCTGCACTGGCGCAGAGACTCTCTCTCTTTCTCTCTTCCTCTCTTTCTCACTCTGTTTCTCCCTTTATTTCTCACTCGCACTTCTTGTCTCTAAATCTCCCTCGCTGTATTACTCTTTCTCTCTCTGCACTGAACTCTGCACTGGCGCAGAGACACAGAGTAAATGTAGAGAACGACAAGGCATGATTCTGGCAGAGAAAAAGAGCACTTCGAGTTTATGGTGTGATGTTTCATCTCGTGTATGCATAGTGGTCGCATTGTCTCCGAAATATTGAACTAAAATCCGGAGGTTAATTTGAGCGAAATGATGTTTCTTTTTTATTTAAAAAAAAAAGTTGATTCCTAATGCTAGTGTACGTTCTAAAGACAACCTGGAATGATGAAAGTGCGGACAAAGTAGGTCCTTGAAAGGCAAAGGTAAAAAGATGTGGAATGTTTGAGCCGCAGACATCCCCTCACATGGCAACGTCTCCAGTTACAATACACCTTTTTTCAAAGCCGGAGGAGAATATTCAGGCTGTGGAAGCGTCTCACTTTTTCTGTTTGCTTCCGCGAAGTAGCGCGGCTATTTCTCTCTTATTATAGCACTTCTGGTTTCTCTTAAAGGAGCGCTTCGGCGAATATATCAGAAAACATTTTCCGCTCTCCTTTTTCTCTCTTCAACACGCACTATTTCCATGCGCTCTCGCGTGCTCGCTCAACGTGCAGAACTTTCTTACCTTAGCACCTAGATAAGGTCGAGAGGTAATCGAAAGAAAACTTTTTTCTGATATGTACGTACACCTTTAACAAGTGCATCAAAGAGTTATTGAGATATATGTTATATATATATATATATATATATATATATATATATATATATAAATCTTTCATCCTTTACCTTCAATAAAAAACATTAAGAATAATGACAATAATTCTGTGCGATTGCGGCAGTGGCCGTTCTAACATCCCGTACCTCTTCACTCGCTGCGATGTCCGTCGCGGCATCTACATGGAGCCACGATGCTCAACGAGTCCATTCTTGTCGTTGAGGGCGCACCACGAGGTTTGTGCTTCTTCTTCACAAACAAGAAGCATGCACTTCTGTTGCGTTTACTCATTAATGTACATATGTACAGTCCCGCCCAGGATCTTGGTACCAAGGAGGGGTCGGAGGGGTCGGAGGGGTCCAAATGCATCCTCGGTAATAACTACTTTCCTAGGAAAGAGTAAAATATTTTAAATGGTACGTTAGTTGTTTGCTTATAGAGAGCGGATGTTACTGTTAAAAAATCGATAATTTCTCATCACTTGATAAGAAGTTATCAGTTTTCGCTTATAAAAAATTTGATTTCTAATATTTTTAAATGAAATTTCTTCTGTACCATTATTTTGTCTCTACCCACATCCCCAAATAATTAAATTAGAGATTGTATCATTGATAACGGAAATCGATAAATCAGACCTTATCACGCATGTTCAATAGCTGAGCAGATTCGCCCAACGATTCTGAATCTGGTTATGTAATCAGTTTTCAAATAGAGTGCCCGTTAACAATATATTTTTGATTGTGTGTACTTTCCATGCCTTTCTTCAGAAAGAATAAAGCAGGGAGGCTTTTCAGGCCGAGGCCAAATCCTTTTTTTCTCTGCCCGTGCTATTTCGCTACCTCAAACTTGGGTAATTAAACCGAGGACAAAAGGGCGCGCGCTAAATTTCTGAGGTTCAATGCTACTGCAGCAACCTAGATTTGGACGCATCATACCGGGCCAAAATTTTGAAAAAGTACAAGACTATGGGGAATCCTGAAGAAAGGCATGGAAAGTACACACAATAAAAAATATATTGTTAACGGGCACTCTATTTGAAAACTGATTACATAACTAGATTCAGTATCGATGGGCGAATCTGCTCAGCTATGGAACATGCTTGATAAGGTCTGATTTATCGATTTCCGTTATCAATTATACAATCTCTAATTTAATTATTTGGGGATGTGGGTAGAGACAAAATAATGGTACAGAAGAAATTTCATTTAAAAATATTAGAAATCAAATTTTTTATAAGCGAAAACTGATAACTTCTTATCAAGTGATAAGAAATTATCGATGTTTTAACAGTAACATCCGCTCTCTATAAGCAAACAACTAACGTACCATTTAAAATATTTTACTCTTTCCTAGGAAAGTAGTTATTACCGAGGATGCATTTAGACCCCTCCTACCCCTCCGACTTGGTACCAAGATCCTGGGCGGGACTGTACATAACAAATTTGAAAGATGAATATACATGCATACATATATACTGTATACATATGTTTCATATTGATTTGCAATTCTGTAATCATGAATCCTTTTTAGAATATCGCTTTTCCGCCTCTCTCTTCTGTAGTAATTGCCGTGAAATTTTCATGTCACTCATTCAATAAACAACTATCGACATTTAAAGAGATATTTTAAGAGATCTTTGAAAATATGTTTACATTTGAAAACATTTCTGAAGAAACATCCATTCTAGCATGTCTCTGGCAGAGAATTGTTTCTCTTTGTCATTTTCAATTGAAAGTGGTCCTGATTCGGCTGGCGTTCATCCTGGAGTGCTAGGAGCCGTTCAGAATGGCTCCGTTGACGGATCGCTCATAGACCAAGTGAGTGCTTACTTCTAAAGTTCAGTATAAGAACATAAGGCCAAGACCAAAGTCTAATTGTTAGTCATTTCAGCCTACTTTATATGCACGCATATTTTCAAATCCGTCAAAGTTCAGAGCTACCGTCCAGAACGACTTCGTGACTTCTACTATTCAACTGTGCCGCTTGTTCACAGCTTGGTTCGTTGAATTTATAGTGTTTTTCTTTAAATTGTTGTCTAAAATACAACAAACAAAAAGAGACTTCCGAAATAAGAAAAAAATTTGTTATAAGAAAGAAAAGGAGAGAAAAAAGATAAATTTTACAGGAAGCCTTCTACGAACGTGTTCAATGGTCTGAAAGTCGCCCCTTCATTGCATACGTTGTATTTCGTACCCAGCATATGGTTATTCTTCTAATTCTTGTCGGCGTCTTCGCTTCTCTTCAACGCTTCCTAAGCAGTTGGGTCTTCCTTTCTTCTTATTCTTCTTTATGAGACTCATTTTGAAAGATATATTATTGGTTAAATATTGATTTTATTCATTAAATATTGATACTGTTGATTGATTATTGATATAATTAGTTGAATTTTTTTTCTCAGGTCAGCACTCAGCACCCGAATTCACCTGCACACTGGCTTCTACGCCTTCGCTTTCATTGTGATCATTTCTGCCCATTCGGCCGCGTTCACGGGCAACACCGCGGTGCCCAAGAATGCTTTTCCGGCTCTATTCTAGTGTAGGCGTCCCATGGAAAATAAAGGCGTCTCGTCGTATTATGGGCGTCCCATGGAAAAATTAGGCGTCCCATGAAATAATAGGCGTCCGAAAGATTTATAGGCGTCCCATGGCAAGAAAAGGCGTCCCATAGAATTTAAGGCGTCCTATAGAATTGTCGATTTCTATAATTTCTTCAGAGATATTTGCCAGGACTGGTTCGAGAGATCTTCGGTGACTCCGCAACTCGGTGGCCCGGGAAAGATAGTAGAGATCGATGAATCTCTCTCTTTTTTAAGGTATAATAGTGATGTATTATTAATGTAAAGGAGTGTAGACGATAAATCGTGAGCGATGGCTGGGCCGCGTACGGAGGAATATACGCGCTTCAGACACAATACGATCACGACTACGTCAACCACAAGCTGAACTTTGTGGACCCGAAGACAGGAGCGTCCACACCCAATCGATCGAAGCCACTTGGGAAGCGTTGAAGAGGTCGCTAAAACATCTGTACGGCACTCGCGACAATCTTCTCCCCAGCTATTTGTATCAATACAAAATTTGTTTTGTCACTTTTAAATTATCGTCACGCCCTAAAATTTATAGGACGCCTATATTTTTTTGGGACTCCTATATTTCTGATGGGACGCCTGTAAATCTTTCGGACGCCTATAAATAGTTGGGACGACTCGATTTTCTATGGGACGCCTTTATTTTTCATGGGACGCCTACAATCCCATGGGACGCCTACACTAGAATAGAGCCGCTTTTTCAACCTATTCAACCAAAAAGCAGACTAACAATTCCACCAAAAGTTTAGCTAGAACTAATTTTTTTCTCGTTTATTTTTTTTGCCTTAATTCTGTTTCCCACTGGCTTGTTGCTCTAGAATATCTTATCTGGTCCTAAATGTTCGTACCATCATGTTTATATCATTCAATCATCGACCTAATCTACCAAATATTTCCGTGAAATCTATTTTTCGATAAACATTATTGAATGATTGCAGCTGATTGAATGACAATATTTTATGGGCATCTTTTCGCCGAAAGAGATGAATCGTTTCATCATGTACTATTTCATTTTCGGGAGCGCGGATTCTTTAATGCGTTCACCATATTTTTTGCTTTTCATGACCGGTATGCCCGAATAGAGAGAGAGAGAGAGAATGAGAGAGAGAGAGAGAGAATGAGAGAGAGAGAGAGGAGGAAGTATATAGTGCACTATTTCATTTTCGGGTTAGCGGATTCTGCCAGACATTTTAGATATCAAAGGAACATGTGTTAGGTAAGATCCGTCGAGTGTAGGATGCATACCGGACTAGGCATCGGCAGACAGTTTTAACGAGTGGGTGATCCCACCTATCTTGCTGTGGGATCGCAGCCGTCCGCGACCTGAACCTCGACACCCCAGCACCAGTCGCGTGCTCAAGGTGTTCGAGGTGGTAGGTCAGACACGATTTTGTCGATGCCTAGACGGCTGCAATTGTGAAAGGGAGGGAAAATAATGAAGCCCGTGAAGGAAGATTTGTGGAATTTTCAAAAGTGCCTTTTTTATTCCAAATGTTCATAAACTTGACAAAATTGGTTATTCTGAGCGCATTTTGTTTAAACAGTAATTCTATTTTCCAGTCACGGAATTTCTGGCGAAATTCCGTGACTGGAATAGTGGAAAACCATTCAGTTTTGCTCAGTATGAGTAAAAATGTCAAAACTCGCAACAAATCACTGCCAAGAACATTATTCAAATTTCCCGCAATTTTAGAATTGGCGGTTACTCAATTGTGACTCACATTTCATTGAATTCTTCTTGTCGTTACCAACATAATGAATAATGTAAGAACTTCTCAAGGGCTTCTTCCCCCGCTCATTGAAATGAAGAAAAGTTGAGAAGAAAAGCGAGAGCCAGAGAGACAGAGAGACACCGAGAGAGGGAGGGGAGAGATTCAGTGCGCCAAAGGGGCAAAAACAGAAAGTTTTCATCAACAATTCAAGGTTCCAGCAACAAGACTTGAAAGAGTCTCACATTATGAAGCCTAAAATGTCAAAGCAGCTGATTGGCTTTAAGGGGTCAGAAATTATGCACAATTTGTTCTCATCCTTTTCTCTTTCTCATGCTCTCTCAAGACCTCTGCCTACCTTATCGCTCTCTCTCTTGCCCTTTCCTTTTTCTTCCCACTCTTCCAGAAAATATAAGAAAAGCAGAGATTCTTCACCGGGAGACGGTTGACCTTTTTCTGAAAGGCACATAAAAGGCACTTACCACTCTTTCCAAACTCAAATCTCACTGTCCGCATCCGTTGGCGTTTTTGGAAGGTCTAATTGTGAGCTGTATACGGCCTATTTTTAGTTAAAAAAAAAATTTTTTTAAGGAAAATTCATCAATAATTCCCTCGTATCGTAGTGATAGCGGGTTGATTTGAGCCGACTTTACTTATATTGATACTTTAGTTACTTTATCGAATTGCACGTGGGTGTATGAGTGTATGAAACTGTGGCACCCGACTGATTATGAGTTGGCTCCACAGAATCTTAGGCCAGAATCCAAGGAGCATGCCAACCTCGCTGCGCACGATCCTCGTCGACTTTGCGACGTGGTCGAGCATCGCGTGCTTCCGGAACCTCGCGTGCGCCTTCGATGGCGCGCAACGCTTCTTCTGGCTCATCGTCACGTTGCTTCTGTACTGCTTCGTTTATGCTTCATTACTTTACAACGTTGATTTCACTCATTAATTCGGTGTTTCAAATGCATTTATCAATACTTGTTTTTTGTTCAAAACTACTGGTTAAAGAAGGGCGATCACCGAAAATTTACAAATATGCGTTCAAACATGCAAAAATCTTGAACGGAAGTCCATCGGATCAAACTAAAATGTACAGTAAGAGCGGAACACTTGATGCCAAATGCATGGTTTTTTTTTGCAAAGCGAGATGTCAATTCTGATTGACTATTTTGATGTGGTTTTGTTCTTGCTAAAAGTTGTACAGAAAAACTAACGCAAAAACTTTAATAAGCTCACTGAAATGTCAAAGTCGCGATGTCTTTGAAAATTTTATCTTCACGCGATGGTAAGTGTTCCCTAGTTACTGTATACATCACATTTTTGCACTGAGACACCAATATGAATTTGATTCAAAAGTTGCACTTTCAAGTGCATATACTTGAATGTGGAACTTTTTTGTGGTCTTTCATGTGCATATACTTTATCTATATGCTGAAAACTATTCGAAAATACGTAAAATGTCTCATGTCTCGTGAACAATTTTTCGGTGATCGCCCTCCTTTAAATAACCATCATAGCATAAGAATTTTCTAAATTTACTGCTGAAACATATATAACTTGACCAATATTTTTTACATACATATTCTTCATAAGTGGATTAAATAATACTCTGAAGAATATGGAAAAAATGATACAGTAGTTCGCAGCCATTTATAAGACAAGAATTGCTGAGAGATTCCTTGTCCTCCCCTAGGACGGCCCTTTTCATCTACCAGCTCGCATGGATCATTCAAACGTATTTGTCATGGCCAAAGGACACGGCCACCTCGATGACGTTCAGTCAACAAGTCAGTCGACTTCACTCTTTCTCTCTTTCTCTCCCTCTTTCTATCATTATCTCTCTCCTCTCTCTTCTCTCTCTCTATATCTCTCAATCTATTTTTCTCTACTTTCTGCGTACACTTACATATTTACTCATTTTCTCTAACGTGAATTTCTCTTTCCCATTATATAAATCTATATTCGTCATCTGTACCTTATACATACATATGTATGTATGTACATATCACTGCTCCTTTGTAAGTCTTGCCACCGTTCCCTCTCAGACCTTCCCCGCCGTGACCTTCTGCAACTTCAACCCCTTCAAGTGGTCGGTTGTCGAGGCCGAGCCGGCCTTTGCCGAGATTGCTCTTCTTATGCGCCAGATGGATGCCATCAATGAGAAGACGCCAAACGCCAGCGACTCTTTCCACATTGCACGTTATGCCTTCAGTTAACACAAAGAATCCAGAGGAATATTAATTCATATACATATTCACCTTATTAGGATGGATATATTATATTTCTAGCATATGTATGTAGCTATCAATTATGTACATTTGGTAGCAATGGTGAAGCTTCAAGAAGAATGTTTTAAAATGCATCTTTAAGAACCGAACTGAGTATAGGTTAAAAAATACATAGTATTATATCCAAAGCTTGGGATCATTGCCCTGAAGTCAGCCAAAACGAATGAATGATCTTTGGTTCACAGTTCTTCAAGGGATACATTTATTATATCTTATTTTTTATTGCTCAGTCTCAAGATCATTCACAACTTGTCATAATCATCAAAGTACTTTGGTGTAAAAAATTTATATAATACATATTAATATCTCTATTCTCCAGTCTGATGTGGAGACGCCGTACGAGATGGAGGAGCGCGCGCGAGACATGCTCGCGCTACTCGCGGCCAAGATGGACGCGGCCGAGAGGTCGCGCGCCACGTACAGCTACGATGACCTCGTCACCGAGTGCACCTTTGCAGCGCAGCCATGCCAGCTGTTAGCGAGTTGGAGAAAGAGCACAGCGTTTTGTCCCAATAGTTTGGGGAACATCTGATGGTTCTCACCAATCAACGGACACATTTTACTAATCTACGGGCATAATGCGACGTTTCCTCGCGTTCACGGCCAATTCATGCGCGACCGATTGAAGCCTCTTCGAAGGCCGTAAAAAAAAGAGGGAGAGATTGAGAAGAGGGAGGGAGAGAGAAGTTGTGAGGCTAATGGAGAGAACGAGAGCGAAAAGATGTTCAGCTCGTCCTTCAACGCCTTCACGCATCCCGACTACGGGACGTGCCTCCAGTTCGTCACGAACAAGACGGTCGTGCGAGTCGGAATCACATACGGTCTCCGCATGCTGCTCACAATAAAGGTCACCTTCTTTTTAGTCAGCTAAATTATTTATTGTACTTGTTAATATAAAAATTCATGATTATTTTTCGCAATAGACTGCCTAAAGAGAACTGCTAAATGGAGCTTGAAGTATCAGCTATTTTCAATATGTTATTCTCACCATCAGGCGCTGTAAACTGTCGTATTGAGAAGTTATTTGTAATCCTTTCTTGCCAATTCTTTGTTGGAAAGTTGTGCTTACCATTAGTCGTTGGATGAACACTTTCCGTTTTTTGTTAACTGAACATTGAACATGTTACACTTTTGGAACAAAATGGCATGACATCTTGGCATGGCGTCCATGGTGATGCACCGGGATTCTGCTTGTGGCTTACTCTCCAGGCCCTTAAAGGGCAACTTCGTGTGCATATTTTAAGAAAATGTCCCCCCCTCCCCCTTTTTTCTATCTTCTACACGTAACGAGTACATGCGCTCTCGCGTGCTCGCATAACGAATGTACAGTACTTTCTTAGCACCTAGAGAAGTTTACATGTTTACCGTTTTATTCCACAACAGATCAGAGACCTTGAGAAGGTCGAGGGATAAAGAAAGGAAGAGAGAAAAAGGACGGCAGAAAATTTTCTTCAGATATGCACGCACATTCGCTGTGGAACTGTCCTTTAACCACGGACAATGAATGCACGAATTGAATGCTAGACGAGAATGAAAAAAAGAGATCAACACATCTTCCTCTAACAATAAGTCTTACAAATCATAAATGCATATATTGAGCTTACATTGGTATTTATGAGCATACAACTGTCAAATAAGGTGAACAACAGCGTTGGAGGAAACTTGACTAAATAATGACATCGACATTTATGCGTGGGAATCGGACAATCCCTTCGCAGCAGCAACAGTCAACAAATCAAGACTACGACTTCTTGTCAACAACGGACAAGGCCGGCTTCCGTCTCGTCGTCCACGATCCTTCCTACTTTCCGGCCCTCGATGTCCATCCGATCGACGTCGGCGTCGGCTCACAGGCATCCGTCGCGGTGACAAAGGCAAGAATTCAATAAATTAAGAAAAACAAATCGATGTTTTTAGAAGAAAAAACTCTCATGACACGGCGGCGAAGATAAAAGCTTCTTTTTTTCAGAGCATCATTAATCGTGCAGAGCCGCCTTATGGCAACTGCATTCAAAGAGAGTCGAACGAGACGAACTATTATACTGTTGGTTACTGTACCATTTTTTCTTGCTCAAAGGTTTCCCATTGAAACAAACTCTGCACCAGGAAGTATTCGGACAAACAGAAAAATACAAAATGAAATCATGTTTGAGAAACGTTGTGAAATCATCCATAATCGTCTTCATACTAATCTAGGCCTACAACTACACGATCGAAACATGCTTCAACAGTTGCATACAGCGCAACATTATCCAACAGTTACTCTACTTTTTTTATTTCTTTCGACGCTTAAGTTATGAGAGGCTATAAAAATCTTCTGAAAACGCTATTTAAATACTTTATAACATTCAGCAATTAGTAAATGTCTTGCTTTCAGGTGCGGCTGCGCCGACCCTCGCTACCTGCAAGACGGCGCCAACTCCACAGCAACGTGCGCAACACCTCAAGATAGTGCGTTGCTCGTAATTACTGCAAATAATAGTTCATTACTTTAAAAATAGTCATAAAGCAATACAATATTAATCATAATGAATAAATAAATATTCACTAAAACATTTTTTTCTCTTTATTTCGCACAAAATTCCAGTGGTGTGCCTCCAAACGCTGAAAGGCGACCAGACAGCGGACGAAGAGAATCTGAACGCCCTAACCGACTGCGACTGCCTACCGGCTTGCGAGCAGGTCAACTACTCCATAACAGTCACGCTCGCCAGGTGTCACTATCATATTTTATGTACTATATCTTAATATACTTCTGAGATCATCATTAGCAATAAATATTTATAAAAATGCTAATTAATAGTAATTTTCACGTCCTTTTAGATACCCGGCTCAGAAATACAATGTCGGCACGGGCACTACGGAGCAGCAGCAACATCTGAAGGTGGTTCATATGAATGAAATGATGACATCAATTAAGATTCATAATTTATTCTGATAATGACATAAAAATAACCTAATATTTACAGGAGATTATCCACGCTTCTTCAAAGTACAGGACCACTACCACGAGTAAGACCAAACCAAGCACGACGACCGCCAGTACAACTACTCCCACTATCCAACTCCCGACAAGCCCAGTGCCGTTTCCCTCTGTGCCGATTCCCCCAGAAACGATTCCCACAGTGCCGATTACCGGAGTACCTACTACCGAAGTACCGATTCCCTCAGTGCCTATCACCACAGTGCCGGATACCACATTGCCTACTACCGAAGTTCCGCTTACCACCGTGCCGAATACCAGAGTAGAGATTACCACCGTGCCGGATACCAGAGTACCGATTACCACCGTGCCTAATACCGAAGTGCCGAATACCACCGTGCCAACTACCAGAGAACCGATTACCACAGTGCCGACAATCAGAGAACCGATTACCACAGTGCCGATCACCACAGTGCCTACAACCATAGTGCCTGTAACCAACGGCTCGCCAACAACAACGACACCTGTCACGGAACCACCAACGACGGCAGTGACAACGACAACGTATGACATTGTCTAGTATATAAATGAAACATTTGCCAATTTGAGTTGAGACACTCGCATGAAAGAATTTATAGAAATTTAAATCTGTCCAATTGTGGAAATAGAAGTGAAACATTTTCATCATTCTTTATTCATTTTGTGTCTTTTTCAATAGTCACCCCACACACCAATTTTAATAGAAATGGATCGGCACCATAAAAAAAGGATTGCAAATCCTCTCTTAAACTTGCTTGTTTCAGTCCAACTACGACGACACCGGCGCCCACGACAACTACGGAGACTACCACAATAGAACCGACAACGACGACGTGAGAATCTCTGCTTAAACGTGACAAGAACATCGACCAATCTTATAATTAGATTAAAGGAGGGCGATCACCCAAAACTTTTATGAGAGTCGAACCTGCATTTATTTTTCTTTTCTGCGATCGTCCTCCTTTAATTGTGCAAAGTAGGTACACGCTCAAGACAGCGCTGTGAAAGGTGTCTATACTTTCCGAGAAAAATCATTACTTACTAATCACCCATAGAACAATCGATACCTTCAGAGCCTCCCCACTTGTAAACGAAAATGATCGCCCCACAAAAAAGGGGTTCAATTCCTCTCTTAAGCTTGCTTGATTCAGTCCAACTACGACGACACCGGTGCCAACGACAACTACGGCGACAACAACAACAGAACCGGAAACGACGACGTTAGAATCTCTTCTAAAACGTGAAATTAACATCGACCTGTCTTACAATTAGATTAGCGGAGGAAAAACAATATGCGAGATTACAAATTCATGCGGACCTTTGCACTCTCATACGCGCGTGCTACTTCAACGCAGCCGACATTGTGCAACCTACGAAATAGCACGCGAGAAAGATAGCGCCTACCCAGAGAGTGAAGGTGGCAAGTCGAACCTGCATAAATTATGTTTTCTTCGATCGTCCTTCTTTAATTGTCCAAACTATGTTGGGCGGACAAGTAAGGCATGTGAACGCTCAAGACAGCGTGATTCTGTGCTGTGAAAGTTGTTTATACTTTCCGAGAGAAATTCAATATTTACTAATCAATCATAAAACAATGGATACCTTCCGAGCGAAATTCATCAAAGCCAAGTCCATTTGCCATATTAGAACGGAGTGCACGCCGGCGCCAAAGTACTACACGGATTTGCTTGGAACTTCGAGATGGATTGGACCTTGTCCCGACTCCCCGGTCGGAATGAACTGTGTGTTAGTATCGTATTGCGCGTTCGCCTGCTGCATACATATGTCGTTCTTTTTTTAAACATATAATTGAGCAACATTAATTTACATATATTAAATTCATGCAGAAATTGACGAAGTAGCTTGAAACTTAAAAAAAGGAGAAGTTACAAGTTGATAGAATATTCGAGATAAACATTAGAAAGCGCACGTTCCTTTGAAGCGGCGCCCGCCTCTGCTGCAAATACCATTTTACCAATGGTAACCTGGATCCGAACGAGTATTGGTCGACGTGTTGGCCGTGCTACTACACATGCAAAAACAATGATCACATACCGGAGACAGCCGAGCTTGACATGTCATGCAACGACGTACTGTAGCCTACTAATATCTTCCCCCCTCTATCTCTCTATTTCTCGCTCCTCTGTCTAGCCTCCATTAATCTACAACCTTCCTTATTTCTATGGTAACATTTTCCTCTCGATCTTTCTCTACTTATTCTTCAGTTCTACAAGTACTACTCCTTCGAGAACTTTGCGCTGACTCGTCCGTCTTGGGACTTCACAAAGGATGACGGCAGAGTGCCTCAGAAGTTGTGCAACGAACCTTCCGTTTGCAACAATGGCGTCGGTATTCCGGTCGGCTACGAGACAGGAGGCTCTGGCCGGCGCAGAAGGTTGGCAGATGACAGAGGCAAAGAAGACGACATAGTGATCGAATGTAACAAGTAAATTGATAACGGTGAAAAGTATGTGTGTGTTCCAGAGACGTTGATGACTACGACCTTGAAGATTACGCTGAGGAAATATCGACGAACAACGACATGCTCGCGGTATTTGAAGCTGAGAATGGCGTACGTTATGACTTATGTAGACACGTCGTATCAGATTGAAAATATCGAGTCAATTTTAGACTGAAGATGCGTCGCGGTCGCGTCGCGTTCGTCAGTCGTCGGATTGGACCAATAGCTGCAGGCCTACCTGGCAAATCGACTACGCGAAGTATAAGGCCAAGCAGACCACCGCCGGAGGTGGCAGACGGAAGCGCGGCCTTCTCGACAACGTTGACGACATTCTCGGAGGAACAGATCAGAAGACAACGATGGCGCTGCCGACTACGCCAGCCTTGCCGACGGCACCCGTGCCACTGCCCACCCTTCCATCGACGGTGGACATCGTTGAACCCGCCGAACAACGCAAACCTACCATCAATCCACCGGCCCAGCCGACAACTGATACTAAATCATCTGCAGCATCAGGACCACCTAACCTGGTCCAATTATATATATATATATATATATATATATGTATATATATAAATATTTTTTAGACTTTAAACCGCAGTCATGACTGCCAATTCCTTTGATCTTGACTTCACCCAGCGTGCCTGATTGTGGGATAAATTATTAAAACTAATAAAAGTTTCAGACTCGCAAAAAAGAAGGCGATAGCAAACAAATTGGAGATTAAAGAAGTGTAAGCACACTTTCAGGTCTCACCGACTCGTCCTCAACGCGTCATTCGCGAGCCACCAAAGCTGAATCTGACCACTGCCGGAACAGCCGGCGTGCGTATACAATATCATTCTGGTTGAACTTATGGGTTTAAAAGAAATAGAAAGTTTACAGCTCGGCAGTTGCGAGTCGTGGAACGACAACTTTGCATCCGTGAACGAATGCGTCGTCTGGTTGGGCGCATTTAGTTGTCATTTAGTTGCTTCCCCATTTACTTTATGCAAGAAGTAATATGCGCCAAGGAAAAAATTTAGATTCTGCACGTATACATACTTTTCTACATATTTATAAAGTTTGTCAAATATTTCCTGCGATTTGCAGGTACAAGCAGAACGGCCTGATCGTCCAGGTCTTCTTCAGCTCGCTCACCGTCGACGTCCGAACTGAATCGCCATCCTATAGTGTTTGTCTTTCATATCTTTTCATGCTCTTGTAGCAAATCACGCGTGTTACTGAAAAAAATATGCAGTATTTATTTAAAATAAATTTTCGTTATGGCAAAATTTTTATTTGTGCCAAAACATTGCCAGCTGTCCACGGCGCTCACTGACCTCGGCGGCCAGGCTGGCCTCTGGCTCGGCCTCTCCGCCGTCTCCATCGTCGAAATCGCCAGCCTCTTGTTCGTGCTCGCCGCCTTCGCGCTCTGCGGCTCCGAACGCATCTTTCCAACGCAGGTAAGGCAGATTACTAAACGACGAGGCTAACCTTGCAGAATTCGTAGAATAAACGTCATCGGATCGACCCGACCAATCATTCTTTATTTCAAATTGTCGCCTAATCCATAGTCCCATGTGTAACTGATTAGTTTAATGGAAATGGAAGCAGCCATTCTGACTTGCAGGAACACGGAGCACGCCGAAGCAGCAGCATGCCGGACCTGACGGAGATGTCAATCAAAACATTACAGGATAGCCGTCGTTGATGTCGTCGCCGAAAGAGCGAAAGAGAATTACTTGTAATTTTTCGTCTTAATATTTTCCACACACACATGCATTTTCTACTAATGTATAATTAGAATACTTGAAGCTATGTGAGTCTCGCTCATTTTCATAGAGTATATAAAAAAGTCTCAAACAGCCGACTCACTACTTTCGTGCCAGCTGACTTCTTCTTTTTTCCGAAAGCTGTCAATTTAAGTTCCTAATGTTTGCTATTGAACAAGAAAAAAAAACAGATCTCTTATGTTGAACCCAAGGATGCAGTCGACCAAAATTACAGCCACTCGAATGTAAGAACATGATTTCCCAATATATTTCAAATACGCTAAACATTTTACAATTGCCATGTTTCAGGCTTGTTTAAAGTGGTCCGTCTAGTCTACGAGTTTTAAGCCTACGTGCGAGAGATATAAATGTAAAAGAGAAAAATAGAGTGGAAAGGAGAAACAGTGGGGGGAGAGAAATGAGATGGTCTTGTTCGGGCAATTTGCGCAGAAGTCTCGGCCAGGTAACATGGCTTAATAGGAGAAGGGAGGAAAGCGAGAGAGGCAGAGAGATTGAGGCAATGGAGAAGAGAAAACTAGAGCACAACGAGCGATCACTCCTTTTTTTAATCGCGACCGACTGCAGGTATAAAAGCCGTTGCTTGGCGTGTAGAACTCATTTTTATCGAGTGTTCTGTGTTTACTTGCATGTATTCATGTATTCATGTACATGTCCATATGTATGTACATATGTACTATGTATGTATGTACTGAATAAGTGTATTTGAGTTCCAGACCCATTGCGCCTCTCGTGCGCACTTCAATCACGGCTATTTCCCTCTCTCTTTCTCTCACTTTCTCTTTCTCTCTCACACACTTTTTCTCTGTCTCTCACTCTCTGTCTCTCTCTCTCTCTCTCTTTCTCTTTCACTTCTCCTCTAATTTTATCTTTCTCTCATATTCTCTATATCGCATTGACATGCACATTTTTTCGTTCATACAAATCTATTCTCACCAAACTCGAAGCTGTTTGTTTGCCGAGTTTTCAGTGCCAAATCGGTCAATTAGTTTCTCTTGCGGAAGTATCTCTATTCACAATGCGAATGAATTCATAGATAGATATATTTGCAAAATGAGAAGTTGGCGAACTTAACATGTGCATTCATCCGAAAGGAAAGGAAAGTCATCTTCTTCTGCAATTCTCGTTTTCTCCCAAAATTCAGTAGAGCGGAAACACTACCTGTGTTCAACCAACTTTTACAGTCTTACTTCCTTCCACGAAACCAGTGTATGTTTCAATGATTCTCTTGCAAATCCATGTTTTACCTTATATTTACTTTATTTTTTATTTTTTTAAAGCGAATTTTAATGCCGTAACTTCTTTTTTTTTTAGCTGAATAGAGAAAGAGAAGGATAAAGAGTGCCAAAATGTCATACTCCGTCCTCTGCCACGATGTCACGGAGTGCGTCGGCAAGACACCGCTCGTTGAGCTGCACAACGTCACGGGGGGATTGAACGCAAGGATCGGTAAGAGAGCGAACTTATTCTAACTGAACGACCACCCATTGCGCCGATAGTCAAAACGCATACGTAGAACGACTCTCTCTCTAATAGAACGACCCATGTGATATGATCGATTAAACGAACAAAGTACATGAACCCCTAAACAATGCGACTCTATGTTAAATGCACTAAAAACTTGAACTATTAGTGTGTAATATGTTTGTTCGATTTACACATACAAAGAAGTCTAACAATAAAACCATATTTGTATAGTAAACGTATCATTCCAAAATCTCTCATATATTCAGCCGTCAAACTCGAATACATGAATCCGGCTGGTTCGGTCAAGGATCGTGTCGGGCGCGCGATGATTGTCGAAGCCGAGGGAAAGGTTCGCTAATTTTAGTGTGTCACGGCATCTTTTAGTGTAATTTTGCTGTTTACAATTTTTCAGAAACACACTATAAATCCATAACCATTTCCAGGGCCTGATCAAGCCGGGCGTCTCCGTACTCATTGCGCCGACGTCGGGCAATCTTGGTATTGGTCTTGCACTGGCGGCCAAGATCAAAGGGTTCGTGGACGTGTGATAAATCAGTCAAGAGGAGGAGAATGTGGCAGATGGGAGCCTAAAATCTCTGGCTATTAGATTGAATGTATTTGAAGCGTGAATGAAAAAGGAGTCATTACGAGTTGAAGAACTACTACTAGGGTTAGCTAGCGTATACGGGCGACCTCATTGTCAGTTCAGGTTCGGGAATTGTGGACTTGGAAATGATGGTACTTGAAATAAGAAAAATATGGAATACCAAAACCAAGTCTGTATGAAATGTCGACGAATTACTTTTTCACCAAAAGAAGAACAAACAAAGAAGTAAAGTACAACTTTTCCCGGTGTCAGGTACAAGCTGATCGTAACGATGCCCTCGTCCTACAGCGTCGAACGTCGCTCAATCTTGAAGGCATACGGTGCCGAGGTGACATGCGAATATAAATGAAGCGGAAACCCAATTTTGAATTCGCGCCCTTTCGCTATATTATGTGGAAATTAAATTTTTAGGCTTAAAATTTTTTCAGTTTAAAAGTTCGCACAGCCCTGCTTATATACATATGAGATATGAATTGTACAAAAAAATTACTACTAATATTAAACCAGCAATCCCATAGGTGATCCTGACTGATCCCGAGCTCGGAGTTGCAGAGATGATCCAACGCGCCAATCAGCTTGCCGATGTTATTCCTGGCTCGCTCGTACTCAATCAGGTGTCTGCCTTGTATTTTGGATGTAGTCATACATATGTACATATATATATATAACGAGTGACTTTATTTATCTTGTCATATTTTGATTTTATTTTTGTCTTTGCATTTCCTCTGTAAGCAATGTATACTTCACTTAATGAATTGTCATTGTCTACACAGTTCGATAGTCCGGCGAACGTTGGCGCGCACTACTCGACTACTGGTCCAGAGATTTGGAGCCAGACGGATGGGAAGGTACATATATTAAGGGATTTAGATTAGTAATAGCTATTGACATTGAAATAATTGATTTATGTATGTCGAGGTTATTGTAAGTCAATCAAAGGGTCTCGATTAGTTATCAGATTGATGGTGCCAGGCCGAAAAGAGCAACGATATCCAGTAAAATTGAGCCAAATTGCTATCGTGCTCTCACTTGTTTGGACAATTTTTTTTACACTGGAGCAACTGCGAGAAAATACCGCCAAAAAGCGCTTTCAACATACCATTTATCCTCTTTTCCATCGTGTGCATTTTAAACATTTTCATAGTTTTCCTCTGGCTCCATTCCAGGTGGACATCCTCTGCGTTGGATGCGGCTCAGGTGGCACACTCACGGGCGCTGGACGATTTCTGCGAGAGAAGAAGGCGGACGTACAGAACTCGCACTCTCTTTCTCTTTCTCACTCTCACTCTCACTCTCTTTCTCTTTCTCACTCTCACTCTCACTCTCTTTCTCTTGCTCACTCTCCTTCTCTTTGCTCAATCTCTTACTACTCCTATTTTATTTATTTATCTACACATATTTCTATTTATCACGATATTTCACCACAAGCATACGACAATGCGAACTGATTGCATATGTCACATTTATAACTAAAAAGAAAAATGAGACTCATACTTCATTTTCTTCTCTCATGCTTGTGCTGTGACATTGGAAGTACTTATTTCATATTTAAACAGATTGATAAAATGTGATGCTCAGATTGCTATCTACGCCGTTGAGCCGTTCGAATCTTCCGTTCTCAACGGGCTCCCTGGCGGTCCGCATCGTATTCAGGGTAAGTAAGGAATAATAGCTGCAATTTTTCTCACCTCTATGTATTTATCATCTGTTTAGGTATATTAATTTACCAGTTTATTTCTTCATAATTTCCTCCAACATAAACTCCTTTCTCTTCCTAAATATGGCGCTCAAATTTGACCTCCTCTTTTTCTCTCTGTCTCCGCTTTTTTTCTTTCTTTCTCGCGTACTCTATTACTCCATTTCTCTCTCTCTCTCTCTCTCTCTCGTCCTCTTCTTCTATCCCAGGCATCGGCCCCGGAATGATTCCGCCGAATCTGGACTGCTCGCTCTTCTCGGAAGCTCTTCGTGTTCACTCGGATGATGCACTGGTCATGGCTCGCCGTCTCGCCTCCGAGGATTCGATCCTTGGTGGCATCAGCTCGGGCGCAAATGTCTGCGCCGCCATCGAGGTTTTTTTTCTTTTTTTAATGCCACTCTCCCATTTCTTGTGCCACTGTTGCTTTTAATGCCTACTATTATTATTTGTTTCCGTTTAATCCAAAGCCGTCTTAGTTCAATTAAAGAAAAGATAGTATCTTTTTTCTTCCTATTCCTATCTGAGAAGCCAAAAATTCCAGAAGAAGAAAACTGACTTTAATTTCAGCTTGCGAAACGACCTGAGAACGCGGGCAAACTGATTGTGACCATGGTCAACAGCTTCGGAGAGCGATATCTGTTCGTTGTGTTCTATAATAGCATGCATTTTATTGGTATGGACATAGTAATTCAAGAACATTTTGCATCTCCTGAATAATCGATTAAAATCCAAAAAAAGTTAATTCAGCTCTACCGATCTCTACTCGGCGATTCGAAGCGAGGCCGAAAAGATGTCGCATCAAACTCTCGAAGAGAGCATCCTTGCCGCCCGTAAATATGTGGAAGCTTAAAGGAGCCAAAAATTCACATTTGAATTCGCACCTTTTTCCGATATACAAACGGTGGACTTTCGTGCTACTTTAATTCATTTCTTCACGACTATCGCACTCATCGATTACATACATAATAGGGCGCTAATTATCTTAGCAAGTGACGCTTGCGTTCTAATAAATACTCTTAAATTTCCCATTTCAAACACTTTTGCGAAAGAACTAAGCACTCATATATGTACATATAAGACAGTGTGAATTAAAAAGTTTGGTTTTTCTCTGCATTTTTCAGTTTTGCTGTTATTTTTGGCAGGAAAAGTTGCCAGTTTTCAAACCCAATTATTATGCCATGGCAATTTATACGATTGTCAAGAATGTCACCAAGGTTTATTCATCATTTTTTATCATGCCAAAATCAACAGCTGTCTAAAATGGCAAAAACAGCCTAAGCAAAAAAGATACAAGTCAAATGTGTCGAGGCAAAATTGTACAAGTCTAAAAAAATCATGGCACAGAAAATGGTCGAAAAATTTGTCACAGCCTCTCGAGGAGGAGTGGGCCTTCTTGGCAAAAAAAGCAGCTGATAAATCTGCCAAGACTACCTGCTAGAATTGAACAACCGCTAAATTTGCCAAGCCAAAATATTAGAGTGAAAAATTTGCCAAATCAGCTTGCCAATTTTGACGGCTAGCAGAAATGGCATGGCAGTTTCAACAGGCGTGAAAAAAGTCCGGCAAATTTGATGGCTATCAAAATTGGCAAGGCATTTTTTACGGTTGTCAAAACTGGCTCGTCATTTTCAACGACCGTCAAATTTGGCCAAAGGTCGTAATTTCAACATCGGACCAATTAAAACTAAGTGCAAGAAATATGGAGTATGGAACAGCAGAAAATTAGTGAAATTATAATGTTAACTATTCAAAAATCAGCTCAAGCAGTAAGTGGACTTATCAATTATATAACGGACAAACATGAATTCAAAGTGAATCCATCCTCTTCTCAACTGATTCCAAGCCTCATTGAATCGGTCTCCATTGGTCTTCTTCCTCCTCCCCATCTTCCAACGTTGCTGGAAATGTCGCGTATCAGCTCACGTATGGTCTTGACAGCGTCGGCAATGGCGTTGTCATCTCCGCTAAGCAGCACAACGCGGCCAGTCGACTTCGGAGCGCAGTGACCTGAAATTCTCTTTCATTATTCTTCATTCACATTTTGTGCCCGTTCTTCTTCTTTTACGATAGAACTCTAAGCAGGAGTTTTGACTATACTACCGTACTATATCTTTCAGTTTTGACTATACTACCGTACTATATCTTTCAGTTTTGACTATACTACCGTACTATATCTTTCAGTTTTGACTATACTACCGTACTATATCTTTCAGTTTTGACTATTCTACCGTACTATATCTTTCAGTTTTGATTATTCTACCGTACTATATCTTTCAGTTTTTACTATACTACCGTACTATATCTTTCAGTTTTGACTATACTACCGTACTATATCTTAAAAAAATTATTTTATTTAATAAAAAACCGACAACTTAATCGCTATAACCATTCACACCTACAGTATCATAGGAAAAGTAAACGTTTAAAAACATTCTGAGCCCCCCCCCCACATCCCCCTTAATAAATAAAATGCATTTTCAGAATAACCTTTAATAATAGAGTACCTCGGTTATCTTGAGTGGGCCGAAGTCATCTCCGACTTCACTGAACGGCCGCTGTCTTGGCGCCGCTTTCCATTCGTTCTGGAATACAGAATGTTCTATACCCTTGAAATTATAAAAATAAATAATTTTAAGATGAAAATCGAGAAGAAATTCAACAGTTCCCTAAGAAGAACCTACTAAAGATGCGAAAAGGTATAAAAGATAGTCAAAAAATACCCGGGTGATACAGGAAGAATATAATCACGATAAATAGATTACGAAAATAAGTATTAATTACATCGCCCCGATATAAACATTCTAAAAGGAAATGAAAATATTCATAACAAATCCCACCGCTTCGTCATTAACTTTCTAAAAGCAAATGTTAAATAATAAAAATAAAACACATTCTCAAGGGAATCTTTAAATAAATATTGTCTTGATTTAACTTGAAATAACTAAATAACTAGTAGTTACGCCAACTAATATCCCAACATTCACAAAGTACCTTAAATAAGGAAAAATACGCTGCTTTCAAACTAAATCATACCCACAATCACAATATCCCACGTTAGGATATTCAGACGCAAAAAAAAAAAAATTAGACAAATTTAAATTTAGAATATCCAACCGTTGATTTCATTAATAAACAATAAAAAAAAGATTCACTCGATTCCCCATAATTCAATATCCATACCCGGAAAAGGAAACAAAAGTTTCGCTCCAACATTAATCGGCTAAAAGGAAAATCATGTTAAAACTATTCCCAAAAAATGCATTATCAAATGAATCTTTAAGAAAGATTACCTTGATTTTATCATTAAAAAACTGCTGGATTTTCATATTATGTGAAACCAAGTTAAAGAAGATCAAAATACCCACCCCGTTTTAAACAAAACTAAACAACTGTAATATTAGACAAATACAAATAGAGCCAAAAGGTGATGTCTAACCATTGGAGGGTAAGTTGCGTCCCTAGGCGCCGGCGGATGAGTCCTCCGGTGCTTCCGCGTAGTCGCCACTACAAAAAAGGTTAAATTGAATCGAATATCTTTAAAAAAAAGGATAAAGGAAAAAAAATTCATTTGCTTTCCAACTATACAATATGCATACTCGACCTTAGAAAAGGAAAACAAAAGTATCAGCAAATGTAAAAATAATCTGAAAGCTATTCCCAAAAAGCATGTACGGTCGAATTAACCGTTAAGAATGATAGCCTTGATTTTTATTCTAAAACAGCTACTGGATTTCAATCCAATGAAAAGCAAAATTAAATAAGAACAAAATGACTACACCATTTTCAAATAAAACAAACCACTTCGAACACAGTTAAACAAATAAAAATAAACCTAAAAAGTAATTTCATACCGTTGGAGACGGCATCGACTCTAGCGCCAGTAGTCGTCGCTGCCCTGGTGCTTCATTTCGATGCCGTTGTGATTATGGCGGGACTACAATCGAAAGGAAAACATATAAGCAAATATCCGTCGTCAAACATTAAATAAATGGAAAGAATACTTGCAGAAAACCTAACAGCAATCCATGAAAACAAAAGCCACAGCTTTACCGAGGAATTTCGAAATGCGACAATTAATTTTTTGCACGGTGCACGATGCAGTACGGCGCACCTAATGACGTAGTGATTAATTACCATTAGTCATTATTTGCACGGTTCACGTAATTTCAAATCAGGTGAACCGTGCAAAAATGTAAAATTAGTACAAATAATCAAATATGGTCTAATGTACCGTGCAATTCATCACTCCGTAATTACGTGCACTGTGTAGAATGCACTGTGCAAAATATTAACTGCACGCGTTGCGGTCGCGTCGCAGCTTTAATAAATGGCAAATGAAGCTCATTCAGTGCTAGGCAAGATTCCGGGTTCATGTTATTGTTTATGCTTTTTCTTTTTTCTTGACCTGTTATTTGTCTGATAACTGTACACTTTAAGAGATGTTAGACGCTTGGCGCCACCTCCCCTGCCGACATCGACGCCTCGACATCCTGGCGCGACCAGCCCGACGCACCGCTTTGAGGTTTTGGTATTCTCTTTGATATTTGTTTTGTTTTATATACGTTTATTTTATGATTTATGATTGGTCATATCCCCGGGCAAAAGTAGAGATTGTTTCGCTCGTTAGAATTATTCTTTTGAGCAAATTGAATCTTTTGAAGTTTTGGTTTTTATTTCTCACCATCAAGTGACTTGCTAAACAGGCTAAATTTAAAGTCATTTTCGCTTTTATTCTAGTTATTGTTAGAGGTCACTTTTAAATTCAATTTTTTTTAGTTATCATGCCACACCCTAATTGGTTTGAATAATATAATTTTTTATCCAAAACCTTTTATAATGAGGGATACTTGGCAATTATTTTTCAGAAAGTTCTAAGAAAAACATTTTTCTTCTGTATTTTTCTTCCAAATCATATCGCTCTCACTTTTTTCAGTTTGCACCTTCATTTCCCTACATAAGCCTATGACTTTCAGTTCGTGACTGGTGATCTCTCGTTCAACATCTTGGCTGGCGTGCGGAAGCAGCTTCAGGAGGATGAAGAGGAAGAAGCGCAGTAGAAGGGTGACACTCCGACTGCAGGCTCTCTCAAGAGGTTTTAGCCGTAAAAACTTCCTGTTCTTCTTAAACCTTTCACCCAGTAGATAGATATGTCTGACCCATGACAGCCTTTTAACCCCAGGGCCACCATTCTTTATTTTCGGGGAGCCACAAATTCGGCTTCCTCGCCTCAAATAATTTCCACTGAGGAAATTTATGGCAAATTCCGCTGCAATTAACCCGCGGAGTGCTTTTCGGTAGGGGTACGACCAATATCAGATTAAATTCATATCGTGACGCTTTTAAAAATTTCCATGAGTTACGGTATTTATACGGTATATGGCCTTTTTGCTCCAAACTACGTGTACATCATTTCATTTTTGTTATTTTTAATGGAGAACGCGAATATACTGTTAATATTTCTCGTTTAATTTATTTCAAACAAAACAGCAATGATGTGATATACACCCTGTTTGGAGCAAGAAGGTCATATACCGTATACTTACCGTAACTCGGGAAAATAACAGGATAATAAATCACGGTCACACCTTTTTATGAAGTTTTCGTAACATTAAATAGTATTCTTGTTTCAGATTTTTTTTAAAAATAATATCTCCTTTCATTGACAGGAAGGCGTGCGTGTCTGCGTCGATCTGAACAAGTACCAGATCCATCTGCTCCTCCCTTTCAAGATTGACCGAAGCGTCACATGATGTTCGTAAGCAAATTATTGACATGGTTTTGTGGTTTTATTCCGATTTTCTTTACATTCAGTCCACTCTTGTTGAAAATTCTTTTTAAAAAAAAGTCAATAATGTAACTTTTATACTCAAATTACAGCAAGAGACGGCTGTCTTGCTCGAATCGTGGCCTCGACGGCATGGACGTGTAGGGGAGTGCCGCCGGAGATGGACAACCGGGGCCAGTTTGAACAGGTTATGCTTTATTATTGTTTTTCCGTTGTCTATTATTATTTCTTAAGTTAAATCGATTGGATGTTTTCTTGGGTTATAAAATCTTTCATTAATGTGCACTTGTTGGCTAATAGTTTTCATTGTTTCTGCTTTGCCAAAAATAATTGATATGTAAATGAACGAGAATCTTTGGTGGCGACGTCGATGATGGTTCTGGCAGCGGCGAACCTGGCTACGGCCCTCCTCCTTCGTGAATCTTGCGTGGTCAGGGATTCTCACTGATCAAGTCACAGGAGGCCATGCATCTCGCAGCTGGAAGAGTTACCTATTCCAGTCATGATGGCCATTCTAGTGGCTGGTATGTTAACCTTGCTGGCATTTATCAACTGATTTCTAGAATGTTGTAATGACTGTTATATTGTAGAAGCAGTCCTGTTTCATGACTGATTTAAATATTTTTTTTTTGTTTCTTATCTGTTATATAACGATGCATATGTGAATTTAGTGATGCGAGGAGGGCTAAATCCTATTTTAGTAGGAATGTTGTGCCATGAGCCTTTTTTGGGGTCAAAAAAATGATGTGCCTTTTTTAACGGCCGTCAAAACGGCCATCCATTATTTACAGCCGTTAAAATTGGCTTGCCACTTTTGAAGGGTCAAAAATTTGGCTTGCCACTTTTGAAGGGTCAAAAATTTGGCTTGCCACTTTTGAAGGGTCAAAAATTTGGCTAGCCACTTTTGAAGGGTCAAAAATTTGGCTTGACATTTTTTCTGCCCGCTGAATCTGCCAAGTTGCCATTTTTGACGGCTGTAAAAATTGCCAAGTTCCTCGGCCGACAGCCGCTTCCTCGTGGCACGTATAACAGCTGTTAAAAATGGCAAATCCTTTTGCCAATTCTGATAGCTGTTTATTTTGGCTGTGACATTTTTTATAAGTGAAGGGCTTGCCAAAACCGTTGAAATTTTGAACATATGCAAATTGCGCCATGGAAAATTTGGAGGCCGTCAAATTTGGCATGCTATGAATCCACTTTTAAAGACCTCTATTTTTGCCACGCCAAATTATTTTCCTGTTAAATATGCCGAAGCCGGGTTGTCAATCATTAGGACACATTTCTGTGGATCAGCCATTTTCTTCGCTTGTACATTGTGCCCGTCATTTTATTAACCGTCTTATTTGTCATGACAAGTTTGAATCAATGAATAAAATACTGCCACATTTGCTTGTGTGTTTTACCTGCCAAATTTGGCAAAAAAAACAGCTTAATCGAAAATTGCAGAAAAAAACCAAACTTTTTAATTCACACTGTCTTATATGTACTGGTCCATTGATGATAAAAAAATTAGCATGGGGCTCATCATTATAGTGCACCGTAAAATAGGGCACGCGTGGTAGAAATGAGACGAAGACAGCGAGAGGCGACTTTTTTCTCTGCCCTGTGCTATTTCGTTGGTGACAAGCCAAAGCAGTACCATAGCATTGGCTCGTCACAACCTGCGTCTCCATCTTTGCGTTGTCTCTCCATTTTCGAGCTTGTTCTGACCAAGTGACCACTTCAGAAGTTCGAAACACGAAGTGAACAAATGTGATTAAGTGATCACAAGCTGGATACACTTTCAGAACACATGTGTATTAAGATAGGCTGGCGAATTGCAAATTCATATGCAACAAAACACTCCTTAATTTTTATCCTCGCCATTATAAGATGTGGTAGGTTAGCGATTAATTACGCTATTGATCTGAATTTTATTCTCCAATCCTCGTTGTCTTTTTGCAGGTGATTTGAAGACGCAGGAAGGACAGATTCAGAGCTGCTCGATACTTTTGAGAGAAAGCGATGGCACACAACGAGTTCAGCACGCCGTGTATGCTGGCCAATGGAAACATGTATGCTGAGGCACCTCAATCGGGCGAGTCAAGCTATCATAGAAATCGAATTATACTGCTTATACATTACTTATTCTGAATATCTTTACTACTCACAATACTATGTAATTTACATGTTTTTCTCGACGAACCTTTAGTGAAGTTTGGTAAGAGTGCATCGAGCAAGCCTCCACCAATTGGAAAAGCGACCACAAGGTATGGAACAAGAACCTTAAATGAAAAAACCCCAAAGAATGCCAGATTATTAGGAGCATTTGTTAACCTGAGCTGAAAGAAGAACCATAGCTCTTCTTTGCATCTCTTTTGAACGCACACTCAAGATACCACTTGGACTTCTCAGAACATGCAAGCTGTGCAAAACAAGCGTTGTAAGGATAGCGCCTAAGCAGGCGGTGACAAGGCAACCTAGAAGAATGCCACTATTGTCACAATTAACGTGTTCAGCCCATGCATGATGTTTTGAGAATCTGGCTTACATAAAGAAAAGTAGAGGACAGTCGACAAAGTTTTTGCGAAGTGGATAAAAATTGGCTTTGTGAGTAGCCATTCCTTGCTCGCTGGAATCTCCTGACAATGAATATCATTTTTTGCTTGTTCATGGGAAGTCTAGCAATATTTTTCCCATATTTTCCCGCTTTCCTACACTGGAATAGAGTCAAATGGCGCAAAGGACAGAAGACTCGATTCAGAATAACTAAAACCCAATGGCGAGCAACTTCATACAACTGTAATACATATATTGGAATTTTCCAGACGATTGTAGTCATGTCTCCCTAAATCACAACTCTCCCTGTTTCAGGAAACAATGAAGAAAAAATAGCTTGACGCACATGGAAAGGATTTTGTTGGAAATATGCAGAAACAGACCTGATCTCGTGAGCTGCGAACCATGGAAGAGAAAGTGAGCCACTCAAAGGAAGTGAGAAGAAGACAGCCAAGATGGTATGGCAGGCCTCCCTCGAAGACGCCAAAGAGAAGAGGGAGGCATCGAAAGTTGGTGGCGATGGAAAACGCACGCAAAGTAGCAAAAGATAATGAAGCACGCCGGTATCAATATCACATCCTAAACAAGACTACGCACCTGTTTGGACCAGTCATACTGACCTCAGAAGATTTATATAGTAATTGGTCTGGAATGTATATAGTTAAAGGAGGGCGATTACCGAAAAGTCGTTCACGAGATATGAGACATTTTACGTATTTTCGAATAGTTTTCAGCATATAGATAAAGGACATGCACATGAAAGACCACAAAAAAGTTTCATATTCAAGTATATGCACTTGAAAGTGCAACTTTTGAATCAAATTTATATTGGTGTCTCAGTGCAAAAATGTGGTGTATACAGTAACTAGGGTATATTTACCATAGCGGGATGATAAAATTTACAAAGACATCGCGACTATGACATTTCAGTGAGAGTTATAAAGTTTTTGTGTTAGTTTTTTTTCTGTAAAAACTTTTAGCAAGAACAAGACAACGTCAAAATAGTCAATCATAATTGCCATCCCGCTTTGGAAAAAAAAACCATGCATTTGGCAACAAGTGTCACATGTGCCTCCGCTCTTACAGTACATTTTAGTTTGCTCCGATGGACTTCCATTCGAGATTTTTTGCATGTTTGAACGCATATTAGTAAATTTTCGGTGATCGCCCTTCTTTAATACTGACAACAGTGGCCTCGAATGACAATGAGATCATCAGGGAAGGGCAGGCGTAAAAGGCCATTTCATTCAAGGCACTTATCGGAGCAAGGAAATCAACAATCACATCAACAGCGATACTCGAGACCTGAATACAAAGACGAGTATTGAAAATTATGTAAGGAAACGGGCTCACATTTATGTGCATTTATATATATATATATATATATATATATTCATTACTATCTACATATCTAGGTATGTACATATGTAAATACATATGTTTGTATGTACATAATCCAAATCCACGACCAGAAAAATATGTCTTAAGACTAATTGTGTAGCATGATATCAACATCAACCTGAAGAAGAATTTGAAGACGATGGTATTCCTTGGAGCGCTGCCGCGGCATTAATCTTGCCTTTTGTCCTGGACATGTCATGGACAAGCGGTCATGACCGTTCGTGGTCATTACCATGTCAAGGACATGTCAGGGACATGTCCTTGACATGGTAATGACCATATCAAAGACATGTCAAAGACAGTGTACTGGATACAATTTTCTTACATTCTTATATTTTTATTGTCATTTTGATGCTCATTTGATATATTTTGCACAGCAATATTTTATAGGTAAATGGCAGGACATCTTCAACGGCCACCTTTACGACAGAGAAGGCTAAATCTTCCCTACATCAGGCAGAACTATCATCGGTTATGTTCGCCAAACGAGGATCTCTTTGTGAGAAGGTACCGTCTTCTCCCTGCCGAAGTCAACTACCTTGTTGGTCTAATTTCTCCATTCCTGAATCTACACATGCAAGGATCTTGGACGATCACACCATCTCATCAGGTTGTTGTATTTTCGCTGTGAAAAGTAATGCTAGAGTGGAATAGAACTTAAACTAGAGCTGGCTTACTAACTCGCGAACAAACGCGGGGTCGACCTCGGGTAGGAACGCGAGGTCGACCTCGGAGTCGACCTCGGGGTCGACCTCGGGTAGGAACGCGAGGTCGACCTCGGAGTCGACCTCGGGGTCGACCTCGGGTACGAACGCGGGGTCGACCTCGGGGTCGACCTCGGGTACGAACGCGGGGTCGACCTCGGGTACGAACGCGGGGTGGACCTCGGGGTCGACCTCGGGTACGAACGCGGGGTCGAACTCCTAAAATGTGTAATGCAGGTTCTAATCGGTATCCGTTACCTGCTGGGCAGCGCGTCCTTCCTCGTCTTGGCTGACTGCTTTGGTTGCTGCGAATCCACAATCAGTAACTGCTTTTGGAGAGCATCAAGAGGCATAACGTCAATTTCCCAAGACTGGATTCGATTCCCGCTCGATTCGCAAAACTACTGTAGAGCTGCGGCTGATGCATTTGCGACGAGATGCCCTTTTCCAAGTAAACCTTCTGAAAATCTCTTGAAAAAAAAATATTGGTGCTAATCATATGGTTGTTTAGACATTATTGGAATCGTTGATGGCAGCTTGATTCCGCTGAAAACTCCTGCGGTTGCACCGTGGCAGTATCGTTGTAGAAAAGGCTATTGTGCCATTAATGCGTTGTTGGTTGTTGATGCATACGGGCGAATTGTATATGTGAATGCCCAATGGCCTGGCTCTTGCCATGATAGTTTTATTTTGCAATTCTCAGAGCTTGGCCAGGCAATCTTAGCAGGAAGAATTCCACCGGGATATGTCTTATTGGGTGACAAAGGCTTCGCCAACTCAACTACCCTAGTCACTCCACTAAGGGCTGCTAATACTCCTCAGGAAGTTGATTTTAATTGTGCTCTTCGCCATGTCCGAGTTCTTGTAGAACAAGTCATAGGAGTGTTGAAAGTCAGATTCCGTGTCCTGTCAGATTCCCTTCGTATGTCTCCCAGAGAAGCTTCCAAAGTCATCCATAATTGTTGTGTTTTGCATAACATTGTCATTGATAGAATAACTGGCGGATTCCCCATCACAAATGTTAGAATGGCTAGAATGCCAATGCCTCCAGTTGGAGCAGACCCACGCCAGCATATAGTAAACAACTTGTAATTCGTATTAGAACTTTAATTCGGATGATAAATAAAGATATTAAATAAAGATGTTAATATGCAAACAAGACTGACGTCAATAACAAAAAGGGAAAACCTCTTACATAAAGAAATCAAGGCTTGTGATTACAAGTTAAACTGTATACGGTACTTCTACTGAGCATACTGTAAGTGCAACACAAGTTGATAAAATGGGGGAATTATCAAGAGAATTGTTGAATTACAAAAACAAGCACAAAAGAAGGGCCGGAATGTGCTTAAGAGCACGAATGTACTAAAGAGCACGAAAGTATTTAAGATCATGAATCTACTTACGAACACGAATGTTAAGAAGAAGAATATTAAAATAAATTTCTAAATAATTTCAATAGATTATGCTTTTCGGAGACTAATATATGTTAAATACTCGAGCCAACAGTTGAATTTTCAAAAGCCGGATCAACAGCTCCATCCGTAGTATTAGGAATGTACTGCGTACCATTGGCACCAGCGATATCGTTGAGCCTATCTTGAATACGGCCGAGCCGAGCAGATTGCGCGCCCAGCGGACAGGGATCCGAGTTGGCTCCAGTCAGCAACATCAAGACAGCATTTGCGAGACGTGTATTCGCGCGGCAAGCCTCTCCTGCCTCTTCCACTAGCTTCTTTGTGTGTTGACACATCGCAGAAACATCACGCATTGCCGAGCTCATTCGACGAAACGCGTCAGTTTCGACCGAAAATAAAACAGCTCATCCCAACCAATCCGCCAGGAAAGTTCAAACCTCGAGCAGCTCCATCTGCTTTCGGCGAATCATAGCCTCAGTCGCCTGATTGGACACGCGGGATGAACTAGGACGGCCTTCCTGATCAATCACCGACAATTAATATAGTGAGCTGAATAGAAACCCTCTGAATAATAACTAACCCCAACTTTGACCTGTGCAACATATTTATGTTAAAATATTTGAGCTAATAACTTCTGAATTGGCGGCCTCTTGAAGGACGCGCGGAGGCCGGAACTCGGCTCTTCTATTATGACGCATCTCATTCAAATCCGGATGCTGGGGAACATCCACAACCTCGACGCTTTCGTCTTCGCTCAGCTGATCCGCATCGACGACAACTTCCTCTTCGATCGATATGGAATGACGGGCCTTAAAAAACAAACAAAAATCTGAATATACAGAAAGGATATAAAGTAAAGTGAAGCGAAGAAATGTTTAAAGTTATGCATATCAGCAAAATTACCAAGCCAAGCACGCTTTCCTCGCCGCCATCAATTCCTGCATATGCTGGCGTGTTCGCATAAAGTTCCAGAAGCTCATCTTGCTGTTGCTGGCCTAGCAGATCCATGGAATCGATTGCCTCTTCTTCTTCGAAATCCACTCCGCCACCCGTTTGATTTCGATACCTTAGAAGAAATTGGAATTTGATTTATTTTATGCTTGATGGATAAAAATTTACGGAGAAAACCTATAAATACTTCGATTTCCTCGCAGCCGCGGCACGAGCATTCGACATGGCCCTGCTGAGCAGCTTGGTCAGCTGCGTCTTCGTGACGGTGCGGCTCAATTAGTTGAATGTAGATTTTAAACATGTGAACACATCAATGCATTATTATGCGAATAAGCTTTTGAACATTGTCTGATATTGCGAAAATAAAAAAAACCTACCCAAATCGTATGGCGGCGAATTCTACGATTCGCTTCCATGTCTGCTCCTTCTTTTCCAAAAATCCGGGTTCGCGCGTCTTGTTGTTTTCAACAAGGATATGACGATTCTTGAGCATCTCCTTCAACAGCACGTCGCGCTGCTCGCCGGACAAAGGTGGAGACGGCATCAAGAATTAGGCTGAAATCTGTAAAAAAGAACAAATCAACATGAAATAAGTGCAGTCAGTAAAAAAAGGCAGAAAGTATGTCTTTCATATTTCAGAAAATTGCTGGCTCCTCTTAAATATTTCCGCTAATTTAGTTTCAAACATTACTGTATAAAGGTGCCGTCTGTCATAAACTGTGTCTCATGCGATAATTTGTCTTGGACATCGGTAGTATCCGCGAGCGTGTCACTCTGTGCTCTCCACCTTTACGCACTCTCTCGCCATGGTCATGACCACATAAGGGACAAGCCGAGAAAAGTGTCCATGACCGTTGCGATTTTTTCCTGTTTTGTCCAGGACACGTCTGGGACATGTCTTAGACATGTCCTAGACCCCTGTGTATTAAGATAGGCAGAAGTGAATGTGTCCAGGACATGTGTCCGTTTCATTCTGAAACGGTCATGACCGCTTGTCCATGACATGTCCAGGACAAAAGGCAAGATTAATGCCGCGGCTGATCCCCATAGCAAAGCATGAGAATGAGCACAAATATATTGAATGAAGTGAAGATGGGACCACAAATGTGATAAAAGTTAATAATAAGCGTTTCACTTGTTTGAGAAAGAGGCTGTTCCTGGGAATGAACGCTCCTACAGCCAGGCAAGACGAAGACATTCTCGCCTCAAGTAGGTCTGAAAATTTTTCCTTGATGTTAAAAGGTGAAATGCGATCTCTCGTTAAAATTCTATTCCCATGCGCGAGACAATGGAGAATACAAAACACTCTTGCCATGGGAAATCAATCTATTTCTTCTATGCCATTGATGTTTCAAACGTCACAGACAATTTCACTGGAAACGAGAAGATGACAAATTTACCTTTTGTTCTTTTCGATCTTTTTTATCTTCACTGCGTTTGCACGTCAAGAAGTTTCACTCAATCACGTATAAAAACCGACAAATTTAGGCATCAGAATAATGACAATTATTATAAATTATACAAATCAAAATGCAAGAAGAACAGTGTAATCTTGTAAAGCCTTAATATTAGCTATCTGCATGAAACCAAATCTATTCTAACATTTATTTACCTGCATGGTGCAATACAGTGTGCATTTGAAAATAGATGTGACCATTGTATGGATGCGAGAAGAATTGTAGATGCCTCTGAAAGATAATAGAATTGTTCAGCTATATAGTACATTTTTATATTCCTTTGAAACGCTAGAGAATTGTTCAGCTTGCAGCGACATTGCTGCTATTTATGACAGCTGTTGTAAAGGAGTTATCAGTCGGCTGGACGGTCTGCTTGTTAATCTTGAAGAACTTGAAGAATGGCAGCATAAATATCTGATAGTAGATTTTAACTAACGTGCTAATTCATTTTACCTTCAAATATTAAGTAATCAAACAATCTGTATATGTCCGTTTGATTGGAGCTTCAATGGAACCTGTTCGCGGAGACATCTGATAAAAGAGATGACAAAGATTGCATCCGTAATGGGAAAGATAATGGTGATTCGAACGAGAAGAGCGCCTCCGTTGCTAAGGTCGATACCTGGCGTGGCAAATGTAACGTTGACAAGGTAGAGTCATCTTTCTCCTTCGTCTCATTTAAAAAGAAACCTGTTGCAGGCGACAAGAAAATCACCATTACAGGCATGTATGAAAAGATTGTTGGAACGAGAGTCTGAACAAGAATCTATCAAATATCTTTAAACCCCCCGAGTATAGATTAAGTTGTTTTCTATATTGCACTCCTTCTTCTATGTCTGTGCTAAATTCCGAATAGCTGAGATTAAAATTAGAAATGGCATATCCTTTTTCGCATCGGAAGGAAAACATAGGCATTTATGGTGAATACACACGTCTGTTGGGAAAAAATGTCAGTGAGATTCGCTTTTGAACATAAACAAGAAATTATTCATGACGAAGATACATAGTATGTACATATGCACACGTGTATGATGCAAATGTCCGGTGAGAGTGACAATAAAATAAGTCAGATTTGTTTTGTTTTGTGTGTCTGTGTGTTTTTTTTTGGTTAAAGTGACCTGGATGAGAAGAGCGACGAAGAGCTGGCGATGCAAATCGCGAGTCCGCTCAGACATTGAAATAGTCTTGAAAGCACGGTTGATTCGGACGATGCAGAAGTGGATTAGGGCGCCAGTTGCTGAGGGATAGAGAGGGGAGGAGAGAGGGAGAGATTGGAAAAAATGGAGAGAGGAAAAGAGGTAGAGAAAGAAAGAGAGAAAGAGAAAATAAAATAAAAGGAAAACAATGAGATAACAGAATAGGGAACATATGTACATAGATGGAGAGAAATGTTGAAAAGAAGAAGAAAAAAAAGAAGCAGAAACCGAGCACGAGCGCCGTCCATGCCATGGTTGCGAGGACATGAGAGATGTTCCAGCTGAAGTTGCCTTTGTTGTCTGGCATCTCAAAGATGATTGACTATCCAAAAAGTGACGAAGTCAAGACCAACCGCCAACTAACCAGAACAATGATTGCCATGTACGAATTCCTTTTAGGGTCCAATTCGTAGACTTCGTACAAGGGAAGTCGGCCTACCAGCTGGCAAAATAAAAGTAAACTGAAAGAGTTTTTTATAACCATTTTTATACTATGTAACACTAAATCACGGATTTATGTAACTGTACCTGCATACATTCATACATTCTCACATATATGTACATATGTACAGTGCAGTGCAAAATTCTATTAACTTTTAGTTTTTTATTCATAACTTCCTTCAAAGTTAATGAAAGTCCATGAAATTTTCAGGGTTATTTTTTTATGCTGTCAGACTTATAGTCACAGAATATTGGTTTCATTGATCTACTATAAAGCCAGAAACAAATCAATAACTCAAATCATCTGAATTGCACATTTAGGCATGCCGAACCAAATGGATTATTTCTTGGATATTTGGGTAGATTGTATTGTATTAATGATTTATTTGTATTCTAGAACATCTCTGCGATAAGTTTTTTTATCTAATCGCTATTTAATCGTATGCTGTTACATGCTGCCAGCCTTCAGTGCGCAATCCATGCACTCAGCCAGATATGCAGAAGGTTCAGAAGCATAAAATCGATCATTTACCTCTATGCCTATAGCGATAATGATTTTATAATATTCAAAGCTCATCATTAGACTAATTCAACTGGTTACTTGAGCTGTGAAAATTAGGTGCTAACTATTTGTGCACATTTTGAACACCATGGTCAACATTGGGCTGCGAGTCGTTGTTGCCGCGAAAAAAATATCTAGGTCAAATTTCGGGGGGAGGCGTTGCTGCCGATTTAGAAAAGGAGGGGAGTCGTCGTTGCCGATTTGGAAAAGGGGGGGGGGAGTCGTTGTTGCCGATTTGCCGACGCGGAAAAATATGTAGGTATATGTTTATTAAGTTCGCTTGTGGAAAGAGTTATTATTATTCATTAAACTTGCACAACTGAATACATATTAATAGAAAACACAGAGCATCGCAAATGAAATACAGTTAGTGATCCTTGCCAGTCTTGCTCATCTCGTCCAGATACGCGAGAATCTCATATTTGCGGATGAGATGAGGCAGGCGGCCGTGGTTGAGACCACTTAAATAGTTTTCTCTTTGTCTTTTACAATCATACATTAATATTAGTGGAGAAAATTCTAACGAGAAGTAGCTCTCGGCTGCATTCGATGTCCGGTTCGAGACTTGGCCGAACTTGTTGGTGAGGTTCACACTTGTTTATCTGTACGAGCACAAGTGCATTTCACTGGATTTGAGACGCTTTATTCATTTACATTGACTCCCCCCCCCATTTTCCAAATCAGCAACAACGACTCCCCCCCGTTTCCAAATGGGCAACGACGACTAACCCCCTTTTCTAAATCGGCAACAACGACTCTTGCGGTCGATCGGCAACAACGACTCGCAGCCCAACATTGGTCCGCAGGGCAGACGTGCTAAAAGTGATGTTGTGTTGGGGTCCGTTTTTCAAAAGCGATTTTGCATTTCTAAAATAATAGCTAATAGGCTTTTATATCTTTAGAGGTCCTATTTCATCCCTGACTTCATGAACCCACAAGATACAGTAGATCGTTAGAATGTACCACTGGCATAGAGTTGCACCGTGTATTGACGGCTGTTTGTTCTAGATCTATCACAACTTTAAAATTAGAAAATTGAGATTAAGACTATTGAGGAACACTGCTGTATCGGTTAAAGTGATTTATGTCTCGATCAAAACATTTTCGGGTTTAGTTTCTTGGCTAAGATATCACCGTACTACTCTATGCCAGGGGTTCATTCAAACGATCTACTATATCTAGTGGGTTCATGAAGTCAGGGATGAAATAGGACTTCTATAGATTTAAAAGCCTATTAGCTATTATTTTAGATAGGCAAAATCGCTTTTGAAACACGGACACCAACACAACATCACTTTTAGCATGTCTGCGCTGCAGACCAATGTTGACCGTGGTGTTCAATATGTGTACAAATAGTTAGCTCCTAATTTTCACAGCTCAAGTAACCAGCTGAATTAGTCTAATGATGAGTTGTGAATATTTTAAAATCATTATCGCTATAGGCATAGTGGTAAATCATCGATTTTATGCTTCTGAACCTTATGCATCTCTGGCTGAGTGCGTGGATCGCGAACTGAAGGCTGGCAGCATGTAACTGAATGTGATTAAATAGCGATTAGACAAAAACCTTATCGCAGAGATGTTCTAGAATACAACTAAAACGTTAATTTAATAAAATCTACCCCAATATCAAAGAGATAACCCATTTGGTTCAGCACGCCTAAATGTGCAACCTGGACGATTTCATTTTTGATTTTTTTTTCTAGACTTATAGTAGATAAATGAAACTAATACTCTGCGACTATAAGTCTGACAGCATAAAAAAGCAACCCTGAAAATTTCATTGACTTTCATTAACTTTGGAAAGTTATGGATGAAAAACTAAAAGCTAGTAGAATTTTGCACGGCACTGTATGTATATTATTTGTATATTCATAGGGAATACCCTATGAATGTGCAACGATGTATCTTGGCATACTTCTATCTTATAGTATGCCGTTCGCGATGTTATTGTGCTAAAACGAATGAACGAACAGTTACATAAAAAGAATAAAATTATGATAAATAAATAGAAAAAAACCGTATGTGTTGACCTCGTCCGAATAGGGCGTCGGACAGCAGCAGCCGAGGAGGATTGCGTCGACGAGGCAGTTGTACACGATGGTCACGGCGCCGAAGAGCAGAGCCGACCGCCGAAGCTGCCAGCCAGAGATCCATTCCAGGATCGATGGCCTAGCGTGGTTCATTTACATCTTTCTTTTTTTGTTTTCTCGTGAAATCACTTCTTGAATTAGTAATTTACGGCTGAGGCGATAAGATTGTTTGTGGCTGACTCCTTGCCATCTCTACTTTTCGTATTTTATCTAAGTTATACATATGTATACTCCTTTTGTACATGGTGTTTAAATACATCTACAGAAATTCAATATCGATCTCGTGGCCTTCGTAAGTCGTATGCCCTGAGGACTATTTGCAGCAATTAAATTTTTTTAACATTCGCTAGAGCACTTTTTTATTTTACACTCTTTGCTGTAAAAAAAAATCGCCCGTTTCATTGAGAGTAGTGCGCAGAACGAACCGGCAGATGCCGTTCCACCGTTAGAGAAAGTGGAGTGCGAGCAGAATAAAGGTCTGGTAGAACATAAGAATGAAGAGAGAACATGAGATGATGCCGCCGTAGTACGGCAAGTGAGGCGCGACCTCTGTGAAGAAGATCCAGCCATTGCCACTAAAGTAGACCACCTGCAATCGACAAGAGGGAGCAACTCGGCATGATTCGACCGATATCTTAAAGGAGCACGAAATTCAATAACTATTTTTCTAGCCTCTCTAAATCAAGTGCTCTCTCGAGAGAAAGGACACTAATTCAAGCCTGTTTTTGGCTCTTCTTGTGTGTTCTAATCGATACCCCACGACTAACCATAAATACATGATATAGAAGGCGGGGCGGTATAATGTATTCGAAAGCTTTCTTGGCTTCTAATAAATCATACCGGTCGAATGATGGCGTGATTAACGGAGTAGATAATGTTCGAGATCGAGAAGGCAAGAAGCAGAAAGCGATAGTTGCCGAGGTTCAGCTACATGAGAATTTTTTACCATATCTTTTCCTTCATTCGCTTAGCAATGATTTGTACTCTTACTTTTTACGTGGGATTTATTTATTTAGAAAATTTATTTATTTATTTATAATGTAAATATTAGTTTGTTGATTGAATTTTGATTTTTGAGAGAGGAGAAAAAATGCCAACACGAGTATGCTGACGCAGTGTTAGGCATGCTAGCGTGCCATTCGTGCAGCATGCAATAATCGCGCAGGCACCAAGCAGGTAATCCAGCGAAAAGTTCGATTCCACCATTGTTTTCGGTCCTGCAAAGATACCCACGGTTACTGTAGGACACATGATAGTTGTGGCTTTAGAATAATTAAGAAAAAAAGAAGCAAGACGGTTTCGGAATACGCATCGAAATGAAGTATTTCATTTCAAGAAGACATTTCAAGACGATGACATGACGCAACCGGTGAGTGAGTTATGCAAAAATAAAAAGATATTTCTTTTGCCTTTCTGTGATTAATATAAAGAATAAGGGAAAATGATGACGAATGTTTTTTGACAGACGAATGAAAGGCAAAATCTACCTATAAAGACGGCGGCACGTCATGGTTGGATTTTATCAGATGTTTATGCAATTAGCGTGATTTCAATGTATGTTTCCCGTTTTCAAATGTTTAAGTTCATTAACTACCTCCATTCATAACTAGAATAAAGATCAGAATGGAAAATAATATTTTTACAACAATTGTATACTTAAAATAAACTTTATTACAGTAATTGATTCGAGCAACACCATCACTCTAATAACGATGGAATATGTAGATAATGTGTGTCAAGTCTTTTCGGAGTATATTATTGATTATTATCACAAGAATGGATCCTTACTTAAACAATTTACTCTAAAGTGAAGAATACGAGGTATGCAATTTTTGGCAACATTGAGAAGGACACGTTCATATGAATAATTCGGGGGCATACACATTTGCGTACAGGAGGGTGATCATGGAAGTTACTGTGAGAAATATTAAATTGCTCTGAACTCTCCTTCAATTAGCCGCTTTGTGCGGCTGGCAAAATATCATGCATGTGATGCACGGAAAAACGCGGCAATTCGAAGTTGATTTTTTTCTCACAGCAATAACTTTCCTTTAACTGATATCTGCAACGTTTGCCGCACTTGGCGTGAAGTAATCAGTCGGCTTAATAGTTGGCTTCTCAACTCTGAAAATGAAATGACGATTCAGTCGTCGCAATTTAAAAGTTGTTTGGATTCTAAAAGATCGCCCATCTTCTACATATATTATGGCATTTCCTCCTTTTTTTATGCATTAGGCTTAGGAAGGGGATCCCCGCACCTGTTCACACAAAGTTGACGTCGATGATCGTCTGTCATAAAATCTGTCCAGACGGAGAACACAGTTTCAAAAAATATGGATAAAAAATTAAACTGTCCGTAACTAAAACGAAAAAGAATACCTTATCAAAAATATACTACTAATTTTGGTAGGATACACTTCAACAACTGCAGGGAAGCGCGCGGACAACGAACCAATCTTCTCTGAAACATCTTTGATTGCAGCAAGGTATGAATAGTGCAATACTGCCTCTTCTCGCATACTTTTCACTTCTACATGCCTCTTCTGCCTAGTCCCTTCTGTTGTATTTATCTTCGATTTCATTCGTTCCATTCCTCTCTTTCTTCATACGAAAGACGCAAGCTCTAGAATTGTTAACTATACAAGAATCTACAGACTTACATCGTACAAGAGTTCAGGCTGGGATGCTGGAATCTAATGCCGGCTTCTCGCAAAAGCAGATTCAATTCCCTTGGAACAGCTGCAAAGCTTACTAGAGAGAGGGACAGAGAAAGAATGACAATCTCTTTCTCTGTCTGGCTGCTTCTCTCTCTCTCTCTGTCTCTCTGTCTCGCATCCTTATGAATATGAAAATCAACATGATTCTAAAGACTCAAATATGATTATTTTAGTGTTGCCGACTTGTATATGTCGTCAAATGAATACATGTTTTTGCTATCACTAATGGTTGAGGATTTTTTTTTGCCACGCCTTTTGGTTCAAGGCGTATATGTAGGTCTTTGTAGCTGAACTGCCAGAGCAGGTATGGTGCGGATTGGACAGATTCAGCCGATATGGAACTTCCGTGATAATCCGCTCTACAATTGCAGGTTTCATATTGTATTCCTTATAAATGAATCACAATTGTTATAAAGCAGAGAACATTGACAAAATTCAGCGTGGTGGCCGAGCCGGGCCCAAAGTGGAGTGAACTCCACGGTAGACCAGACTTTCTCCTCGGTATCGCAAGCGTGGTCATCGGCGTTGTCTCTGTCAGTCTGTATCTCTTCTGTCTGCCTGCTCTCTACGTTCAGGCTAAGACCAATGCCTGGGTGTTTATTACAACATATTGCATGAAAGATATGTATGTGTGTACGTTGCCAAAGATTTGGTCCTTTTGCTGAAAACCAGGACAACAATGAAAAGTAACAGGAAATTAAAAAAAATAATAATAATTTTTTAGATAATGTTCGTATTGGCCATTGTTGATACGCTGGCCGTGGCCATCTGCGCCATTGTCACTGGAATTTTTCAAATACGCGGCGAAGTCTACTGCTCGAGCCCGCATGCCAATTATGTTTTCGGAGTCCTCGCAATGGGTTTCGTTTCTTTCACCTTCATAGTATTGTGGTGAATCCGATTGACAATGGCTTCTAGATCGCCTTTTGACTCGCTTTTTTGCTTCCACCAGACACTTATTAATATAGTATACAGAGTTGGGAGAGAATTAGATAAATGACAGAGAAGGATGGAAATGAACAGTTTGCAAGAACAATCAAGTACCATAACTCTTTGGCGCCACTTTTAACGAGCGACGGAAATCACCCTGATCTTCAACGCTATCTCTAATATTGTAATCTTCTGGAAGCGAATAACTGGGAAGTCTATCTGCATTAGATAAGCATACCAAATAAGAGTGCTGGTTATATATAGACATATTTGCATTTATTTATAGGTAAATATGTATGTCTGTACCAAGCAAATTTTCGGTTACACTTACATATGATTTGTATGTATGTATGTATGTTCATATACGAGTGGAAAAAATGATGAAGTTGTACAATTGATTTTCCGATATTGCATTGCAGGTCTCTGGTGCACTTCTTGCATGACTTGCTTAGTGCTCGCCCTCAATCGCCTCCTCGCTCTCACTAGGAGAACAACAAACATTTTCGCGGTAGTCGGCATATGACTCAATAATTTTCAACGTTGTGATGTTTCATCATTTTACATTAAGGGAAATCGCACATATCTTATCCTCCTTGTGTCCGCCATTTACGGACTATACTACGGGTTACATTCTTATCCCGCTAGACAAATGTGCATATGAACCCTAATCATACTTTCAAACCTTTCTAATTGAAGCTGCTTTACACCCCCGCCCTTCTTCAACTCTGTTCACGGTGCTTGGTTCTTCAATCCATTCATCGAATCTTCGAGCAGCTTAGAGGTGTCTTATGTTGGGATGGGTCTTTGAAAGTGGCAATGACAATGAAGGTGCTTATTGCTCAGTACGAGAACATCGCTCACATCGTGAACAATGTGGGCCTGGTGCTCGCCATTTTTGGTCTCTACATCGCCGTCGGTGTCTTGCTCTGCTTGAAGCGGTTTGTCGAACGTTGTCTTCCATCGGAGCAAAAATTAAGTGGAAACGGAGAATTGAAAATACATACCATCTTCATTGAACTACAGTAGCAGCTTATTAGCGAGACATTTCTGTGCGGCTTGCCAACATTAACCAGTGAGGAGGCACTCTGTTACAGAAAGGCTGCAACCAACACTCCTCGCGGGTCCCACTCCAGCTCACACGCTGTCTGCTTTCCTTTTTAACTCTTTTTTTTCTTTTTACGTCAACCTCTTTGAGTCTATAGAAAAATGATATGCCGTCGTGTCATTACCGCAATCAAACCTCATCACGTGTATGAATGAATCATAAGATGTTTTTTCCCGCATGTTTTTATTTCTTATCGCAATTTTTTTTTAGTCAAATCAGCGCGTATCTTGAAAGAGTGAAGTAAAATATTAATTGACGGGCATTTATAAAGAATAAACATTGCCTTCAGGCAAGAATTGTTTGAAAGTGTTTTTTTTTCAAGATTTTCATCCAAACATCTCTGATTTGCTTCACGAATCTCTTTGCATCTCTCATCTACGTCTACATGCAGTTCTTCTCTACAAGCATGCAACTGATTCTCTCTGCCCAATTTCTATGGGAATTCGGACATGGTAAGAAAACTCATCTAAATCTATCAGCAAGAAGTATGTAAATAAAATATGTGTATGCTTCAATAACTTTCTTCAAGCTTGCCCAGCACTTGTCTACGTCCTGATGAACAAAACAGTGCGTCGCAACATTAGGAGATACTTCTTTTGCGTGGTGCGAGTCTATAGCTTTTTATAATCGTTTTCATGTACTGTTTGAGTTCTGAGATATGTAAATTAGATACCAAAGTACTTTATACTTTTTTAATTTTTCTTTTAGAAATCCTTGAAAGCGACAACGAAGGAACGGGTAACAGTGACTGGGAGTGGAGCAGCCACGGAGCTCACTCTAGCTGATCGGTCACATCCTACAAAAAGATTCTAATACTACAGCAAAAATTTTTTTGTATATAAACTTTTTGTACAAAATTTTTTGTACTTAAATACGTTGGCGATGGCTTGAATGTTGTAATAACACATATAATGATAATTTCGACACACATTATAGCAACCCCAAGTGCATTAATGGTAGGGGCAGTTGACTAAAATATGTTTTCTTTTACATTCTCCTGCGTAACTTTAATAGCATATGTTCGCACCTCGTATCTGTGAGAAGTTGAGAGCACTGCGCCAACGATGTTGAGGGAAATTGCATATAGTTTTTATAAATAAAGTGTAGTCAGAGATGCCATGCCTTTATCATAAAGAAAGCCACCTTTGACTTGAGAGGTAATGACGCTGGCTCTCGAGAAACGGTGGGCTAAAAGCCCAATGTCTGCGGCCCCTTCGTCAGATTCCGGCAGGCGAAGACTCTTTAATATCCCTCCCCCCCCCCATCCCGGATCCCTCGACCATTCACCAATACCTTAATTTGTCGGATAAAGCCTTTAAAAGCCTTTAAATCCTTTTAAAATTAAATCGTTCATTGATAATTGCAATTGACGCAGCGAGATATCATTTCTCGCCTATTCCGAATGCAAAACCTCGGCATGCGGCGGATGTGCGAGAGGTGGCAGGGCGAGTAAGCCTAGACGCTGCAAGAGTGACAGCGAATGAAATATAGAAGGGAAATCAATATCTGCAAAAGAATTTAAGCCTGTTACCCTGTTGAAATCCTTGTTTGTCCGCTTAACCCGATAGCAATCATCGACACAAGAATGTCTGAAGTCGAAGTACGGAATTGGCCACAAGGAAAATGTGGAACTCGATAAATCGTAAAATCGAACTTCGACGTGGCCGGAGGGCTAAGCCTTCCAATCCAAGCAGCCAGCGGGGCTGACCAGGCCGGGCGGGCCTCCCGAAGGGAATTGTCCCGGGCCCCCTCTTTTGCACCCGCTTAGACGCATGCATTGGGCTGCCTGCTTGATTCGCAAGAGGAGAACAATCATGTTAACGACAACTCGGCTTTCTTTGGTAACTAGTCCGGCGAGGCGAACTTTTTCCCCCTTCAATTCCCATTACACTGGCTACCAGAACATGCATACAAATGTATTTACAGAACTGATAAAAGTTTTTTTTCTAAATTCTCTCTTGAATAATTAATTGATTTATTTTCTGGAATAGAATTTATTCAGAATTAATCATCATAATGCAATATTCACGTGCACATCCATGACAAAAGTATTCTTTCTTGAATACTGACATGGAAAAACTGAAATTCTCGATAATCACTTTCATGCCGACTGGTTCCGACTTCTTCTAGACTTTTATTTCAAAGTTGCTAATCGCAATTTTTAAGCGGCCCCAACTTACCATATATGTATCTGTATTGGACACAGGACAATCGCTGGAAAACTGATCTTTTTAGTTAAAGGAAGTTTCCGGCGAATAATTCTACAGTAGCGCTAGAGAACCACTTTGAATGCGCGCCCTCATAAAGTTGCCTGTCGCTCGGTCGAGAGAGCGTGTGAAATAGCCATGACCTACCGTAAGTAATTCTCTACCCGCCAGTTTTCACTTTACTCTTGCTTAGAATGTAATGAAAGAAAATCGCTCAAACTTTCTGGATATATGTTTTAGGCCAAGATGAACTTATCTACAGAGAACAAAAACTAGGTTAATTATTCCCCGGATACCTCCTTTAAGCTCAAGATAGATGTCGACTAATATTCCGGCTCCTCGAATATCAGCACTTCGTTTCTCATTGTCAATATATTTGTCATGCTCCAAACATTGCTTCTTCTTCAATAACCACGTTTCAGGTACGTTTGTGATGGTCTCTCTAGTCTGTGATTTGAAGCCTACGTGCGGTTAACGTGAAATAATTGTCATCAAACGCGAGCAGTTCAATGAAAAGTACCGATTGAATCGGACAAGGAGAAGTCAGAAAATGTATGTAGAGCAAGATATAGCCAGAGAGTAGAGTGGAAAGGAATACAGTCGGAAAAGAGAAATGAGATCGTGGTGTTATCAATCTGTGCTCAAGTCCCGGCGAGAGAAAATGGTTTAGAGTGATAGAGCGGGTCAGACAGAGTGAGAGATAATGCGAGAGAAAGAGAGCGAGAAATCTAGTGATAGAAACAATGAAGAAGAGAAAACTAGAGCACAGCGAGCGATCACTCCTTTTAGAAATCGCGACCGTGTACAGGTACAAAAGGGGTGCTTGGTGAGCAGAAATTAGTTTTTGCCGAGTGTCCTGTGTTTAATTGCATGCATGTATTTATATATTTATGTACATACATAAGTGTGTTTCAGTTCCGGTATTCTGTGTCTCCAAATCCGCCGCGCATTTCGATCTCGGCTATTCATCGCTCTCTCGACTCTCTCTCTCTCTTTCTTCAACTCTCTCTCTCTCTCTCTCTGCATATCTCGCTCTCGCCTATCTCACCGATCTGTGTTTATTTCTCACATTGTCATGAAGATTTGTGCCCATATATGTATGTATCTCCCTCAACACAAAGCTCCGTTATTAAATTTCCTTTGTTGACAATCTCTATTCATATACATAGACCATATACATACATACATATGTACATATTTATAAGGTGATAGGCGCGCCTAAGATGGTAAAGTGGCTTTCATCTGTAATTCAATCTCCTGTACGATTCCATAGATGACTCCAGGAATGCAAAAAAAATATTCCGAGTTGCATGATTGAGAATGCTTGTTTCTATCCATAGATATCCTCAAACGGAATAGTCCATTCGATGTAATTTTTTATCCTCTTTAAAATGGTATATACTTTGTTTGCAAAAGAAATTAGTCTAAAGGCCTAAAATTGACTTTTTGTGTTTTTGGCCAAATTCTGGTGTTAAAATACTCATTCTTTGGAATATTAATGGGTCATATAGACCGAATTACAACATAATATTTATTCTACAAGAACGAGCGGTTAAAACTGAGTCGGATGCAGCTTTTTAATCAAAATCTGAGGATACCTTTTTTGGAAATATGTATTTGAATGCTGACTGTTGAAGGCAATATTGCTGAATATTTTTTGGCAATTATTTCAAATTAGTTCTTTTGAAACATCTAGCACCCAATAATGGGTATTCCAGGATTCTTTGAAGTTCTTTCATGATATAACACTCAAAAGTACTCTAAAAGTCAAGACATTTCATTTTTACGAGCTTAGAAGGCGAAATAATTGTATGAAAACTCCTTCGAAGCCAACTATCAGGTCATTTGTGAATCGGATTATCAAAAAGGTCATAACCATTCGAAAGAGCAGAGACTTTTACATAATATATCCTTCGATGAAAATGCAAAACCCATACATTTTTCAGAAATTTTGAAATATCGAAAAAAAAATCGGCGACAGGATTCGACTATTTTGAGCTGTTCTGCGAAAGCTGGTACCAATGGAACTTATGTTCTGAAAACTGTTCCATTAGGTTGTTTGAGACGAGAAACATAAATTTGACGTTCATTTTCTACTTTTGAGTACCATCCATGGTACTCTTGATCGAAATTAAATTTTTCTGCATATAATATTTCATTCTTCTGGCAAAAGTACCATGGATGGTACTCAAAAGTAGAAAATGAACGTCAAATTTATGTTTCTCGTCTCAAACAACCTAATAGAACAGTTTTCAGAACATAAGTTCCATTGGTACCGGCTTTCGCAGAACAGCTCAAAATAGTCGAATTCTGTCGCCGATTTTTTTCGATATTTCAAACTTTCTGAAAAATGTACAGGTTTTGCATTTTCATCGAAGGATATATTATGTAAAAGTCTCTGCTCTTTCGAATGGTTATGACCTTTTTGGTATTCCGGTTCACAAATGACCTGATAGTTGGCTTCGAAGGAGTTTTCATACAATTATTTCGCCTTCTAAGCTCGTAAAAATGAAATGTCTTGACTTTTAGAGTACTTTTGAGTGTTATATCATGAAAGAACTTCAAAGAATCCTGGAATACCCATTGCCACGATGTCACGGAGTGCATCGGGAAGATACCGCCCGTTGAGCTGCACAACGTCACGAGGGGATTGGACGCAAGGATCGGTTAGAGAGCGAACATACGCTAACTGAACGAGTTCCCATAACGAAGAGTGAACAGACCGATTGCTTATGATGATAGAACGAGCGAATGTGATCAAGAAACTAGAAACTTGAAAGAAAAGCTTTGCGAACTATTGCGTCTGCGATTTATTTATATAAATACATAATTAGTGATTAATTTGTAATGTATATATAACTGTTTATAGATAATATATATATATATATAAACAATTAAAAGAATCAACAAAAAATATTAAAAATTTAGATAAGATTAATTCCAAATATACATAATTTCATACACAATCGCAAATGTGTATGAAATTATGTAGTCAAATCACAAGAAGAAGAACATGCAGACAAGTGAACAACTTTTCCCATGTCAGGTACAAGCTGATCATAACAATGCACTCGGCTTGCAGCGTCGAGCGGCAAACAATCTTGAAGGCATACGGAGCTGAGGTTGAAGGAAGCGGAAATAATTTCTTCTTTAATTCGTTTCATCTCGGTACACAGAGTAGAAATTAATATTTTTTCGCGATTTTTTTTAAAATTTATTTTTAAAGTTTTTTCTTTTTTTTTCAGTTTAAAAGTGATTCGCATAGCCCTGATTAATCCTCCGAGCTTTCCTCACAGGTGATCCTGACTGATCCGGCGCTCGGCGTCAACGGGATGATCGAACGCGCTAATCAGCTTGCGGAAGTTATTCCCAACTCGCTCGTCCTCAATCAAGTATCTGTCTTGTATTACAGAAGTAATCTAGATGCTGTCAACGACTATTGAAATATACCAGTTTGTCGATAGATAAAGGATTTTATTTTATTTTAATCTATTTTATTTGTTTCTAATATTTGTACTTCTTTGTAGCTACATACGTGTAACTATCTACATACGTGACATTGTTTACACAGTTCGATAGCCCGGCGAACGTTGGCGCACACTACGCGACGACTTTTCCCAGAGATTTGGAACCATACGGATGGGAAGGTAAGAAGGGTATCTATAAAATTGATTGACATTATTATTAGCAGAGCATTCAAAACGCCAAATTATCCTCGGTGATCAACAGATTTATGTTTTCAGTCTAAGAATGGCAACAATAGTTTATGCGATTTTCTGAAGCAAACTGCGCTGAAATCCTTTCTCAATAGTTTATGCTAATTTCTGGAGCAATCTTTTCAAAAAGAGATTTCACGACACCATTTTGAAGCTGAAATTTGCTTCCTCTACTTTTCCGGTGATCCATAATTCCAGGTCGACATCATCTGCTTTGGAACCGGCTCAGGTGGCACAATCACGGGCACTGGACGATTTTTGAGAGAGAAGAAGGCGAACGTATGTACATATATCTCTTACTCTCTTTCTCTTTCTTGTTTTTCGTTTCCTTTCTCTCTCTCCATTTCTATTTTCTTTCTTTATCTCTTTCTAATTCTATGTCTCGTTCTCTTTCTTTTTCTCTCTCTCTCTCTCTCTCTCGTTCTCTCTTCTTGTCTCTCTTATCTTCCTTCTCCCTATGATCATCTCGTATCACCAAATCCTTATTTATTGATCTTTTTATTGAGCATCAATATAGCATTTCGATATTGCAACAGACGTATACGAAATTGCAAACAGAGGGAATATGGCACATAAATTCCTAAAGACAAATGGCACAAAGGCCTCATTTTATTCACTCATATTCGACTGTGACCTCAAAAGTATTACTTTCATAAATGAATAGATCGATAAAATGCGATTATCAGATTGGCATCTACCCGGTTGAGCCGTTCGAATCTTCCGTTCTCAACGGGCTCCCTCACAGCCCACATCGTATTCAGGGTAAGCTCAAGGAATAATCCTAATTTACAGAAGACTATTTATGAATAGTCGCGCCGGATGGCAACATGATTCGTACATACATAGTTGTTCTTTTTAACATCTTTCCGTTCTCAACACGCGTGATGCAAAGATCTCAAAACATCAAATACGAGAGCTCTCTCTCTCTGTCTTCTCTCTCTCTCTCTCGTTCTCTTCTTCTCTCTCACTCTCTCGTTCTCTTCTTTTCTCTCTGTCTCTCTCTCTCTCTCTCGTTCTCTTCTTCTCTCTCAGGCATCGGCCCCGGAATGCTTCCTGCGAACCTGGACTGCTCGCTCTTCTCGGAAGCTCTTCGTGTTCACTCGGATGATGCAATCGTCATCTCTCGCCATCTCGCCTCCGAGGAATCGATCCTTGCCGGCATCAGCTCGGGCGCAAATGTCTGCGCCGCGATTGAGGTTTGCTACTTGGGAATCTTTATCGCGCCACTTCTATTTTTGTGTTACTCAAAAATTCTTGATGCCACTCTCCTTTGTTCAGTGCCACTCCAAGTTTAGTTCCATCCCTATTTTCAGAGATATGTAAAATGTTCTATTACTATTTGATTATATTGTTAGTGGAGCTCAGTTTAATGTCTTCATAATTCCATTCAGAACGCGCTAATCACGCACCAACTAACTTTCTTTACTTGTCGCGAAAATATGTATGTTCAAGAAGAAGAAAAATGCCCACAACTTACAGCTCGCGAAACGGCCTGAGAACGCGGGCAAACTTATCGTAACCATGGTTAACAGCTTCGGAGAACGATACCTGTTCGTTTTTTGTCTTCATCTATTTCTCTAATTACAAATTATATTGTTATTAACAAATTAATTCAGGAACATTTTGCATCTAATGATTAATCGATTAAAAATAAAAGTTATTTTAGTTCGACCGAACTCTACTCAACGATTCGAAGCGAGGCCGAAAAGATGTCTCATCAAACTCTCGAAGAGAGCATTCTCACCGCCCGTAAATACGTGGCAGCTTAATATATTTTTGTTCACGATTGTCGTATTTAATTTATAGTACATTAGGACGCAAATTGTTATATTAATAAACACAATAGCATTCCGACAAATACCATTCATTTCTGGCACAGCTGAACGAGAGATGTAAGCATATATTGGGGCATTTTAATGGATACATACATATATTCAGTATGAGTGACAAGCAGATGCAAAGTAAGGGAGCCTCATGGTCAGCATCACAAACATATTTGACATATTTGTGACGCTGAGGCTCATACAAGGAGAATGAAGAAAAAAATAAGTCGGTGAACGGAAGGATAGAGCTAGAGTGTTGAGCGGAATGGAAAAACAGTCGGAAGAGAGAAATGAGATTGTCGTGTTATCAATATGTGCTCAGGTCCCGGTGAGAGAGAGTAGTTTAGAGTGGGTCAGAGAAGGAGAGGCAGACAGAGACTGATGGTGAGAGAGATATTGCGAGAGAAAAAGGGCGAGAATGCGAGAGATAGAGACATTGAAGAAGAGAAAACCAGAGCACAACGTGCGATCACTCTTTTTAGAATTCGCAAAAGTTTACAGGTACAAAAGGGGTGCTTGGCGAGCAGAAATCAGTTTTAAGCGATTGTCCCGTGTTCACTTGCATGCATGAGTTTGGGTTCCTGCCGACGGGATTTCTCTTAATCCGTCGTTCGACTTTAATAAACTTCCATCACGGCTATTTCTCTCTCGCTCTCCCTCCCTCTCTCTCTCTCTCTCTCGCTCTCCTTCTCCCTTTCTCTCTATCACATTCTCTATCTTTCGCATTCTCTCACATATACATACATATGTTCTCCCTTAACTCAAAGCTGTCATTTAGTTTCTCTTGGTGAACTACAGTCCCGCCCGGGATCTTGATACCAAGGATGCTTCGGACGCATCCAAATGCATACCTTGTTAATATCTATTGTCCTAGTCTAAAATATTTTAACTGGCAAATTAGTTTATTTATAGTGCTACTATTAAAAAATCAATAATTTATTTCAGCTGATAAGAAGATATCATTTTTTGCTAATAAAAAAATTCATTTTAGTATTTTTTGAAAACAGTTTGTCCTGAACAATTATTTTACTCCACCCACATCCCAAATAATAAAATAAGAAATTTTATCACTGATAAGGGAAATCATCAAAGCAGACCTTATCACCTGAGTTCATTTGCTAAGAAGATTCGCCTAGCGATGCTGAACCTGAATATGAAAACCTATTTCAAAATAAAACGTCCGTTGGCATTATATTTATGGTTGTGTGCACTTTGCAAGACTTTCTTCAGTATTCCCAAATGTCTTGGTCGTTGTCATTATTTTGGCCCGGTATAATGCTTCAAATCTAGATTGCACCCACAGCATTTCACCATGCGAATTTAGCAAAAAAAAAAACTATGTACTGGTCGTAATTGAGCCAACTTTTACTCTCGTACTTCCATTCGCAAACCAAGCTGTTTTTCACTATTTATTCAAGCACGTGCATGCAAAAAGAGAACTTAAGTGTTATAAATTCTTCTTTTTCAGCGAAAAAAAGAAAGAGAATTGGAAGGGTCAAAATGTCTCACTCCGTCCTCTGCCACGATGTCACCGAGTGCGTTGGCAAGACACCGCTCGTTGAGCTGCACAACGTCACGAGGGGATTGAACGCAAGGATCGGTTAGAGAGCGAACTTACCCTAACAGAACGAGTTCTTGTAACAAAGAGTGAACAAATCAGACCGATAGAGAGAGGAGAGAAAGAGAGAGAGAGAGAGAGAGAGAGAGACAGACAGACAGACAGACAGAGAGACAGAGAGACAGAGAGAGAGACAAAGATGTGATCGATTCACAGAATCAAGTACATAGGAACCCCTCCAAATAGTGCAGCCGTTTCAAAATGTCCTCACCAAAGAGACTAACAAGAACGATAAGAAGACTAGAAGCTAGAAAGAAAAGGTCGTACTTTTGGCGCGAAAGAAGGATTCTTGACTTCTTTGCATAAATATCTGGTAATTTATTTTGTATACATACATATCCATAACTAATGAAATATGCAATACAAAAATTATTTCTAAAGGAGATAATGATTCATTTCAAACCCGCCTTGTATTCAGCTGTCAAACTCGATTACATGAATCCGGCTGGCTCGGTCAAGGATCGTGTCGGGCGCGCGATGATTGTTGAAGCAGAGGAAAAGGTTCGCTAATTTTAGTGTCTTAGGGCCTATTTGGTGTGATTCTGTTGTTTGCAATTTTTCAGAAACACGTTATAAATTGATGATCATTTTCAGGGACTAATCAAGCCGGGCGTCTCCGTACTCATTGCCCCGACGGGCGGCAATCTTGGCATTGCTCTTGCACTTGCGGCCAAGAAAATGGGGTTCGTGGACATAAACTGTCAAAGGGGATAATGTTATAGTTGAGAGCTTGCAATCTTCGGCTTGTAGATTAAATGATTTTGCGGCGCGAATGAAAAGGATTGAAAAAATTGTGGAAAGGCTACTATTGTAGGCTCGATTAAAGGAACGATAAATTCATGTTTTTTTAATGTTATATTTTGCAAGACAACGAAGTTGTTGAAGTAAAATATTTATTATGATTTATTGCGAATAGTAATCACGATAGCTATGCGCCCCGTGCTCAGCATAATACTTTTTGTAGAGTATTATGCTGAGCACGGGGCGCATAGCTATCGTGATTACTATGAGCAATGAATTATAATGTTTAGTTGATGTAGATAATGAGAGTGATGTGCTCAAACTAAGACAATACCGAAGCATGAACGGCTAAAAAAATTTAGAGTGCGAAGAATTAGCATCTGAATAAATGGCATTTGAAATCTTTGACCCAGGGGAGTTACTGATCTAGTTGGACTAGCCTATTGTTTCACTTGACTCCACGAGATTCTCGACGGTATAGGTACAATTATTTCATGAAAAAGCAGAAAGTGTAATTGTGTTGCATCGGACTTGTCAGGGTAATCATGGTAGGAGCTTTTGTTCAAGTCTATTTAAAAGAGCGACCTTTCGCTCAGGAATTGAGGAAGTTGAAATTCTGGAATTGAAATATTTCCCGCAAAAGAAGAACGAACAAAAAAGTTCAACTTCTCCCGTGGCAGGTACAAGCTGATCGTCACGATGCCTTCGAATTACAGCGTCGAACGTCGCACAGTCTTGAAGGCATACGACGCCGAGGTGGATATGAATATTAATGGAAAGCTAAACTCATTTTTGAATTCGCGCCTTTTCACCTGAATCAGGCGTAGTTTGGGTTTAGAGGTTTCGAGGGGAATGTTTTTTTACGATAAAGTTTCGGTCCAACAAAACAACTACAAATTCCTGATTTTTTTGTTAGAAAAATATTTCTGCTTTAATACATTTTCGCAATATGAGATAGTTAACAAAAATAAAAATAAAACTATCCCCCAGGTGATCCTCACTGATCCAGAGCTCGGCCTCGCCGAGATGTTCCGAGTCGCTAATGAGCTTGTCGACGTCATTCCAAACTCACTCGTCCTCAATCAGGTCTTTATTTTAAATGTATTATATCATTTTAATTTAATGTTTTTTTTCATTTCCTTTGTAACAAATTGTAACTATCAATGTGACATTGTTTACACAGTTCGATAGTCCGGCAAACGTGGCTGCGCATTACGCGACGACTGGTACAGAGATTTGGAGGCAGACGGATGGGAAGGTAAGCATTTAGATTCGTGATTGCTATCGACATTGACATTATTAACTGATATTTATATTATTGACTTATAATGAGATTATTGGCATGTCATTCAAGAGGTCAGATGTAGCCAGCCATTCAGAACACAACTCCCAAAGTACATAGATTTGAACAAATTTCTGCACTCTATCGCTCTCTCATTAATTTATTCAACTTTTTTTCCCTTGAACAAATGCGTGAAATACCGCCAAACGCGCATACACCGCACAATTACTCCGCTTTTCCAATGATTAATCCGGCAGAAAGAGGCATGTATGTATGTACATGCAAACCATTTCCGTGGCTTTCTATGCTCCTTTGCAGGTGGACATCCTCTGCATTGGATGTGGCTCAGGTGGCACACTCACGGGCGCTGGACGATTTCTGCGAGAGAAGAAGGCGGACGTACAGAACTCTCATTCTCTTCTCTTTTTCTCTCTTTCTTTTTCTTTCTTTTCCTTTTCTCTTTCTTTTTCTCTTTCTCTTTCTCTTTCTCCCTCTCACTTTGCACTCATTCTCTTTCTCTTCATGTCTCTTTCCCCTCTCTCTCTATGCTCTCTATTCTTTAATTTCTATAACTGTTTTTATGGCACATCAAATTATCATTTCGCGTTTACATGTCCAATATATTATATACGAAAACGCGAACAGAATGAATATGGCACATTCATTTTCATTCTCTCATGTACTGCCTCATCGAAGTATTCATTTAGTAAATGAATGGATTAATAAAATACGATTCTCAGATTGCCATCTACGCCGTTGAACCTTTCGAATCTTCCGTTCTCAACGGGCTCCCAGCAGGGCCGCATCGTATTCAAGGTAAGTAGAAGGAAGAACTGTAATTAGTAAAAAAGAAATATATTAATCATATATGCAATTCCTCATTCGCTCTCTCTCTATCTTTCTCTCTCTCTCTATCTTTCTCTATCTTTCTCTCTCTCTCTCTTTCTCGCTCTCTCTCTTCCACTCTCTCACAATCAGGCATGGGAGCCGGAATAGTTCCGCCAAATCTGGACTGCTCGCTCTTCTCGGAAGCTCTTCGTGTTCACTCCGATGATGCACTGGTCATGGCTCGCCGTCTCGCTTCAGAGGAATCAATTCTTGGCGGAATTAGCTCGGGCGCGAATGTCTGCGCCGCTATTGAGGTTTCACTGGCCTATGTTTTAGTGGCAATCCTATTTTTTAGTGAAACTCCTATTTTAAGCGCCAATAAACTATGATATTGTAATTTACTTATTTTTAGTTGAACTACGGTGTACAACCCAAATGATCGTAATTCTATATAGAATGTGCTTGTTACACTCCATTTTACATAGCAATTTTTGTTTCTTTCTATTTTTGTCCATGCCAGAAATTCAAGAAGAAGAAAATTGGCGTTTGTTTCAGCTTGCGAAAAGACCTGAGAACGCAGGCAAACTGATTGTTACCATGATCAACAGCTTCGGAGAGCGATATATGTCCGTTGTCATCTTTTATATCATTAATGACATAAACTTCATAGCTTAAAATCTATTAATTCAAGAAAAATTGTATACCCAGATTAATCGATTAAACAGAAAAAGTTATTTTAGCTCGACCGAACTCTACGCGACAATTCAAAGCGAGGCTGAAAAGATGGCTCATCAAACTATCGAAGAGAGCATTGCGGTCGCTCTTAAATACGTGAATGCGTAATAGATTTGTTCGCAATGTATTTCATACACTAGGACGAGCATAAGCTTTCCGATAAATATCCGTCATTTCAGACAATGCAAACGAAAAATGTAATTTTTGTTTTTATGGATGTATTCAAACAGATAAAAAGGAAGAGCATCAGCGTATCGCATTTGTTGCACTTACGGTTAGCAAGATACTACATTCGATGGAATCTGTTACAAGGTCTCCTTCGTTGTTCCGCACACATCACTCATTATTGCATGCCTGTGAAGTAGCTTTGTCGAGACATTCAGCCGATCTGTAGAAGTGCAACTTTCTTTGAAAAAGCGTACAATTGTTGTACTATAAGGCCAGCCTGTCCAGGAATCGACAAAATTGTCGCCCTGCCCGGTCAACCCGAGAACCTCCGGGGAGCCCAGGGGCTGCCGGGCACAGACAAGTCGGCCATGGGAAGCGAGTGCTCCCCAGAGGGCTGCCTCGTGTTCCTTGCAGCTTCCCCTTGTCAGAGGCGCACCCTATACTTTGCCGCTTTTGCCACTATTGGGCCTTACAGTTTCCAGGTCACACATTGGAATGCTCTCCTCCGAAGAACTTTCTGTTCCTATAGCTCGTTCAGCTTCTATCTCTGTCTCTCTCTCTCTCTCTCTCTCTCTCTCTCTCTATCTCTCTGTCATTCGCACTCTCTACCCTCTTCTCTGTCTCTTTCCAACTCGCTCGGTTCCTCCCTTTTCCCTCTACAATCTTACGATGTGTGCCCTTGCCATCTATATTTCTCAATTCGAGAGTAAAATGATTCCGTCTATTAGAATTCCAGTGAGCAGCCGGCTCCTGCTATTTCACAGATGACAGAGATGAGAGTGTGGAGAGATATGGGCGGTAGAGTGTTCGGCCCTCCTGTTTTCGTGCACTGGTTACTGGGTCAAAGTAGTGTTCTTCCCATATACAAACTCGCCAAGCATGGAGATTCATCAAGAGTGGCAGATAAAAGATATGAGCCTCAGTATCACATAATCATTGCCACCAATTTTCTTCCAACAAAAAATTGTTCTTTCTCTTCTTCAACTTGGAAAGTTGCATCTCATTAAAAAAAAGTTTCAACAACTGTGTCGCAAAAGACTTGGCTACACACAAAGAAGGAATGTTATTTATCTATTTATTTATCTATCGTAAACGAAATAAGGTATTTGAATGTGACAGCAATAAAATACGATCTCGAGATCTCTTCTGACACTGTAGAACCTAACTGTTAGAGCTACAAATATAAGGATGACATCTCTTCTGTCCACGATTTTATTCCTGTTTTTGCTTTGCAATCGAAGCCATTAGAAAAAAAATAAGTCAATACAAAGCATCTTGAAGACAGCAAAATCATGTCCCCACACCCTTATTAGAACCCCCCCCCCCTCCATAATACTCCCCCTTTGATATTGTCACTGAAAAATAGAAAAAAGTACCACTCTACCCCTCCAATAGACCCCCCCCCCAATTAGTCGATTACCTCAGCTCGAATCCTGGAGGCATGGGATGTTTTTGCCAATGAACTGATTGCAATTTCATTCAAAATCTGCTGTAATACGGATATTCCCATAAAAATTCCATTTAAGTCGCGCAAAAAATTTTTTGTGAATAAAATGTTGTTAGTAAACATTTGGTGTTTCACATTGTAGTACCCCTCCTTCTAGGTGAACCCCTCCCTCTTACAGTGTCTCTTCATCGCGTGGGTACTGAAAATATGTATCTTCTTTGTTATCAAACATAAAGGGAGCAACAGTCAAGAAGTAAAAGTCCTTCTGTGCTTTATGCTACTGGAGACATGCTCTTATTAGTTGGAGATTCGGATTGGCTCGCGTGGGCATGCAGAAATCATAAAGATAATCACTTGCATAAAGCACAAAGAGAACAACGATTACATATATCCTAAAGATAGCCACGTTCGACTTGACAGGTTGTAAGCATGAGAGAGAAAGAAGAGGAAGAAGGAGAGAAAAGAGAGTTTGAGAGTGAAGACAGAGAGAGAGAAAGAGAGCGAGAAGGAGAGATAGAGTCTAAGTTGGCACTGATAATCATGCTCCGTGAAATGGATAAAAGCTGCATCCAAGCTCGTCAGAATCCATGGAATGCTTCAACTCATTCAACCTTTATTCAAGATCACTATTCTCATATATCTGCCTGTTTCTCTTATTTATATGCTAAGCATCTATACCATTCTACTTTCTTTTTCTCTTACAATTAATCAGATAACCTTCACAACAAATGAATCTGTCGTATTTTTCTATTAGTACTCCCGGGGTAGTATGTTTCAATACTCTTGCGCGCGAGTCGCACTATTAGAAGGAGTGGTTCTAAATGAGGGAGGTGTACTATATCAGTTTTATTTTAGGCACCATAAAAAAAGATTTATTTTTGAAAAAAAAAAGAAGAAAAATTCCATTGTTCCTGTGCGCGCACTTCTGAATACGCTATTTCTGTGGTTTCGGCAGGAGATTCAAATATTTGAAATGCTACAGTGCCCGTAATCGTCCGTCATGCGCCCTCTTCTCTTGGTCGTCGCTCTCGCCGCTTGCGCTTTCGCCATTGCGCTGCCGCCGAAGAAGAAAGAGTCAAATGTTAGTGGTGACGGACATTTTCGTTACTATATACATACATACATATATATTTTTTACGTAACAAAGCAACAATAAATTTTCTACTTATTCTTATAGAAAGAAAATAAAGCTTCTTCGAAAACATTGCAAACATGCGTAATAGCTTAGTACTGATCTCTTTAACTTTCTCTCTCTATCTCTGCCTCATTCTCTCTTACTATCTCGCTCTCCCACTCCCACATCGCTCTCTTTTCCGAGTTCGAGTCTGATGCTCACTCTCTATATCTCTCTACGTCGCTCAATCTCTCTTTCTCCCTCTATCACTCTCTCTCACTCTTTTTTTCTCTCTCTCTCCCTTTCTTTCACTTCAGGCATTTCCCTTCTGCCCGCTCTGCCTCGGCATGGTCAAGTTGCTCGCCTCCATCCAGGACAAGGATATCGAGACCCAGAAGAAGGTTTCTTGGTTTTGTTCACTATTTTTGATTCTTTTAATTTTTCCATGAATACAGTTGAAAATTCATTCAATTTTAATTGTCTAAGGCTCATTTATGAATTGAGTTTAAATTAAACAGAATTTAGATCCAGATGACACATTGCCCATGAATATATATATTTGCAGACTTACTATTAGAAATTTTTTTTCTTATGCGTCGAAAAGTTACTTAATTTAAGTGCTCATTCTCAGATCGTCTTCGATTTCTGCGAGCATTTCGGTCTCCCGACATACGTCGTTCCCTTTTGTAAGGGTATTATCGATGGCCACATTGAGGAGGTTGGAGATCGGAAATTGCAGAGTGAGAGAGAGAGAGAGAGTAGAGCAACAGATGTGAAGTGAAAGAGTCGCGCAAAATGATAAATATATATATATATATATATATATAGATGGATAGGTAGACCTCTCTCTTCCCCTCTTTTTCTCTCTCTCTCTCTCTCTCCCTATCAGTCTCTTTCTCTCTTTTGTTTGATCAAATTTCTTATAGTCTCCTTCCACATACTCTCATTGCCTCTCACATTCTCTCCCTCTCTCTCTCTAGTTCGACAAATTCATCCATTACGGCGAATCCGTCGACGAAGTCTGCGTTTCGATGGTGATGTGCTGATGGCTCTTCTCGTTCAATAGGAGATCAATCAAACCAGCAATCTGTTACTCGAAGTCTGCCAATATAAAGGAATATTACTGAAAATTTCATAAATCGTCTTCCACTGAAATCGAAAATATACACATTATTGCACGCTATGGTATATCCAACTACTATCGGATGGTCGTGCCCCTGCTCCCGAGGTCGGGCTCGGGCACCGGCCTCCTAGATCGGGGTCGGAGCCACCCACCCATGTATCCATCTACCAACTCTCTTAGCCATAAAAATAGCTTTCAAGGTAACACCTCGTAATGAGGAGGCATTGAAGAGAGAATCTATTAGAAGAGAAGAAATGAGGTAATGCAAAAAAAACAATCGTTAGAGAGTGATAGAGAGAAAGAGAGGAGCGAATACTTAGATTTAAACGTCTAGTTGAAACAATTGTAGTCGAATAAAAATGCGAAGAAAATATGAAATGGAAATAATTGCATGCGCGTCTGCAATAATTATATCGCTAGCAGCTCTTGCAGAATTTATGCGCACCATGTTGCATTTGAAGAAGCCTGTAGTAATTTCCTGTGGGCCAGAAAGGCATGCTGGTCGTCCGAATCCCGCAACAGTAGGGGTGGACACTAAAAGGATACAACAGATTGATATTAGCAACCATTCGAGTGAGATGACCAGGGGCTTATAGGATATTGTCATTTACGCACAAAAGCGTACAGGATCACTGATTAGCTGTCGAGAGCGTGAGTGACGGAGAGACCGAGAACGCAAAGGCAAGCGGAGAGAGAAAGTTAGAGAGTAACTGATGTGAGCGAAACCGATTTTCTGGATGGGAGTGATGCAAAGGTGATACCGGCCGTTCCAGCTGTATATCTCTCTTTTCCTAGTCCGTCTGTTCCTCTAAACTTTTAAAGCGATATGACTTGTTTGAAGCATCAAACTCTCGAAGAGAGCATCGTTGCCACCCGAAAATAAGTGACGGCCTAATATAGTTTTATTTCGCGAATGTCGAATTCATTTCATACCGTGGGACGCATATTGTTACATTGATTGGATAAATAAATATGTTCTAGTTCAGACACTGCTGACCAATGGAAGTATATACTAAAGCGTTCTTATTTTTATGGACATTTTTAACAGATAAAAGTGTAGAGTCCCAGCTTCACTCTTTTTTCGTGCCTTGGAAGAGACTTTCAATCGAATATATTCCACCACACATCACCCACCCATTACTGAGATTGAGGCGATCTGTAATATTTGTCAATACAAACAAGCAAATACTTCTTCCTCTTTCTGCCCTTAGTGTCTAGGCTTCGACAAAAATGTCGGCCTGCCCGTCCAACCCTGGCACCTCCGGGGAGTGCGGGGGTTGCCGGGCGCGGACACGCTGGTCATCGCGTGTGTCCAGGGGCAACCTTCTGCTGCTAACTGCTTCGCCCTTCTGGGAGGCGCATCCTAGAGTTTGCCGCTTTTGCCACTATGGGGCCATACTGTTGCCAGGAAACACATTGGAATGCGCTCCTCCGAAGAACTTTCTCTTCCTGACTCGTTCAGCTTTTCCTCTTCTCTCTCTCTCTGTCATTGCTCTATTCCTTGTCTCGCTCCCTCTCCCAAATGCTCCAATTCTGCGATGTATGTACAGTGCCGGTCAAAATTCTATTAACTTTTGGTTTTTCGTGCATAATTTCTTTCAAAGTTAATGAAAGTTGATGAAATTTTCAGAGTTACTTCTTTATGCTGCTAGATTATTAGTACCACAATATTGATTTTATAGAACGACAAGAAGGCGAGAAAAAAATCAATAAGTCAATATCACTCGGGTGCACATTTAGGCGTACTGAACAAAATGGGTTGTTTCTTTGATAATCGGGTAGTTTTTATTGGATGCATGATTTTTCTGTATTTTAGAGCATCTCTGCGAAAAAGTTTTGATCTAATCGCTATTTAGTCACATGTTTTTAGGCAATTAATTATTTGCACGGCGCACGGCGCACGTCCTTAAAAAGTGATTAAATGCACGGCGCACGACCCATTTGTGATTAAATGCACGGCGCACGACCCATTTGTGATTATTTGCACGGCGCACGTCCTTTTTTTACTTTTTTGCACGGCGCACGTCATTGGGCCAGATTTTTTGCACGGCGCACGTCAAATTGTTTTTCTTCACTGGGGTTTTAATCGTGTTCAGTATGTTTGTAGCAGTTTTTTCTCGCTATTTTAGTATCTTTCTCAATTTCCCGTCTAACTGTACTCCCTCTTCTCACTCAATACTCTGTTTCATACAGACAACACCTTTTGGCGATGTAAAAAAGAAACGAAGGACATAGAGAGATAAAGAGAGGAGGGTGAGCTACTGAGAGGGAGACACGATGAAAAGCATTCACATCTGAAGAGAAAGGAGGAAGGATGTGTGTGATCCTTGAGAAGATAAGGTATTGCAAGAAAATATAGCTGATTGTACTGAGGGGACAACTCGCACTCCACTTCTTTAGACTTGTTAGAGAAGGATCACTTAGACTTCTTTGCGTCTTCACTTACTCTCTCTTTCCTCCTAATTTTTAAATTATTCTCTCTCTTTCTCTCCTCTCCTCGGACCCTCTATGGCAGTGAGTCTAGTGTCGTGGACATCTAGCTGGGTGGTGTGGCCAGGGCAACTGTTAGATCGGCGATGACGATGTCCTTGGCGGCCGAAGAGGACTCGAGAGAGGAGACGGTGAGGGTGAGAGAAGCGATCTCGGCGATGAGTGAAGAGACAGTGGTGGCGAGGAAGGCCAGGATGTCTTCGGTGTCCGGGGGCTCATCAGTGGACCGACGTCTTTAGATCCTTCTGATTCATTTCGAAGATCTCCTCCTCGTTGTCCCGTCGTAGGTAGTAGGCGAAGGAGTAGTGAGGAAGAGAGTGTTAGGAAGTACTCGTTTTCTCTCTTCGCCTCCCCTGTACTCTCTGCTGCACTCTCGCCTTACCCCTCAAGCCTCTTAGCACAACTCTTTGCCATCTCGGAAGAGGGCTCTTCTCCATCCTTCAACTATCACCTCATCTATCTGGTGTTCTTCTGTGCTATCCCCTACGAGTACCATTGCCCACTAGGATAGTCCACTCCTCGAGGAGCCATTCCTTTCCCTTTTCCCCGTTTTGGCGACCCTTCGACAGAGGCTTTTATTCCCTGCCTCGCTTCTCGCATCCCCTTGTCTGAATTCTCAAACATCTCATAGTTGCTCAGATTATGTGATTGACGAGGTTAACTCTCGTTCTCTGTGTCATTACATCTCTGCCTACACACTGCCTTTCTCACCTCATATTTGGTTGTTCCTTTTTATTCCCTCTGAAAGAATGAATCGGTGTTGTCTGAATGAAAGAGAGTGAGAAGAGGGAGTACAGGAAGACAGGAAATAGAGAAAGAGACTAAAATAGCGAGAAAAAACTACTACAAACATACTGAACACGATTAAAACCAAAGTGAAGAAAAAAAAAATTTGACGTGCGCCGTGCAAAAAATCTGGCCCAATGACGTGCGCCGTGCAAAAAAGTAAAAAAGGTCGTGCGCCGTGCATTTAATCACTTTTTAAGGACGTGCGCCGTGCGCCGTGCGCCGTGCAAATAATTAACTGCCATGTTTTTACATGTTGCCTACCCCCCGTTCCCGATTCATGCACTCGGACTGAGATGCAAACGGTTCAGGAGGATAAAATCGATCATTTACTAATATACCTCTCTCAATAATGATTTTAATATATTTGTAGGTCATCACTGAACTACTTCAGATCCTTATTCGAGCTGTTAAAATTAGGTGCTAACGATTTGTGAACACTCTGAACACCGCGGTCAACTTTGATCCTCAGCCCAGACGCACTTATAGTGCTGCTGTGCAGGGGTCCGTGTTCCAAAAGCGGTTTCGCCAATCTCAAATGAAAGATCATAGGCTTGTATACCTTCAGAAGCCCTATTTCATCCCTGTCTTCATCAACCCACAAGATACAGTAGATCGTTTGAATGTACTCGTGGAATACAGTACACTTCGTTTTTCCACTTGAAATTGGCTACTTTAGAAGAACTTAAAACACACTACACACATACTATATGGCAAAGCACCAAATTTGTTACTGTATGTCATGCAAATACAAGTTTCACAAAATTTCAACGATTTTCAAGATTTTTTAAATGCAATTTGTGAAGAAAAATTCCAGGATCCCATATTGATATGTGATTTACCTCACAACTCTTTCTGCAGCGAGATATTCCACTTGGCCCATTTGGCCGCGTCCGCTATAGCCGACGCAGCATTGACCCCTCGCCGTTGAGCGGTACTGTACATATCTATCTAACTCTCTCAGTGATCTCTTCTTACTTCCGGTACGGTTAACCACTTTCTAATCTTATCGCTCTCTCCTTCTCTTTCTCAATCCTGTGACACATAATGATGACTACTTCCAGATCCGCGACCGCGTCCGCGCCGCGCCAACCCTTATAAAAGCCCGGCTAGAGAGACGCCGAGAGGAACGGGCTGAGAGCCGGCAGCCTATCCCACCAACCCCAAGTATCCCTCCCTCTCTGTCTCCCCTTTCTATGACCTCTGGAGCCCTCTACGTTGCTATCTATGTGTGTATTTGTTGTCCGAGAGGTAGATAAACTTGTCTGAGTATCTTGGTGTTGTTGGGAACCTTACTAAATATCACATAATTTTTTCGGTGATCGCCCTTCGTTAAACAAAAATTCAAGATGAAGTACTTCAATGGATAGCTCAGCAATTTTCTGTGCAAATATGTAGCCTTGTTTTAAAGAGTTTTATTTACATTTTAATGCTCAGGAATTATTCTTGGACACTTCTTTAAATTTGTCTGGCAAAAAAGGATACAAGTGAATGTGAAAGTAGAGTAATAAAGTAGCTACATTGCAGAGTGCTGCGAAGTTCTATTTTGTTCCGTTTTACGGGCGAAATAGTTTCTTAATTCATTTTGAAAACATTAAACATAAAAGGAAATGTTGAAAGTTCTAGCGGTTGATTCTCGGAATGTGGAAGGGTGTGAACGTGAATCTGGTGTACTATGAGCGCCCGTGAGACCTCGCAATCAGCCGAGATATTAGTCTTGAGACAAATGACATCAGTTTAGCCTATTCTTGATTGTGATTTCATTTTGTGCTGACTGACTGAAATTTTAATCAATTATTTCAAAAATGTTTTGTATGAGATAAGCGGATTTCCTTTTTATCTGCGAATTTAAGTGAAACCGAAGGCAAAACATTCAACTTGTACGGGATAGGAAGGACATGTCAAATGCAACTGGTTGGAGACTCTTTCCCTTTCCTTTTATGCTCGCGATAAGGGATAGAAAATCTTCCTTATTCCATCCCATTGCAACTAGATAGAATAGATAAAAAGAGAGAAGGACGGGAAGTAGATAAATTGTACCGTTTCCGGATCGCTCAGGAACGCCTTGACTTCGTCGTCCAAGTCTTCCACGCGTCGCAACACAACAACGACCGAATGGTCGAGGGCGGCTATTCATACTTGTATTGCCGAGACTTGTTCATTTTGCCGGTATTATAATATTGTATAGTGATGATCTCGAATCCCATCAACACTTACACGACAGCGACGAAGTAGGAGAGATTCACTACACGCAGGGCAGAGAGAAAGATTGGGGCAGAGAAAAAGAGAGTGAACTGGGGGAGAGAGTAGAAGAAAATGGACAACAAGAGACTTGGCGTTCTAGTGAATTGGAAAATATCACTTGTCAAGCCGAAAAAGAAAATTTTTTTAAAAGTTGGAGTAGATTTTGAGCCTTAATTTTTTAAGGAAAAAAAATCGTTACTATTGTTTGCGTAATAACTTTAATTACTGTTAATTTATTGTTTGCATACTTAGTGGCCACGAGAGGCCGTCTGCAATGATGCCACCCTGCTGATGAGAATGCAAGCGCCGTTCGTCGCTGCGACATGTGCTTTTCGGTGTTCAAGGTCACTTGATGCACCCCAATGTATGACTTACTACCAGCAGTCAAAGCAATGCAAAGAAGGAAAATATAATCGGTAAATATTTTTATTCTTATTATGTATATTGTACGAAACATATAAGATATACGCTCTTGATTTCGGGCTTAGCGACCACGAACCGAAACCACAGAAATTAAGAAAATAAGTAGATACGTTAGAGAGAATTTATAACGACTGCGTATAATGGTGGCAACTTAATGTGCTGTTTCAACACAATTCTGGCTCCACTCGTTTCCATCGATTGGTTTCGTTCTCATTGTCTACTGGGCTACATTTGCTGTTTTTAAGCTCTTCGAACAATTCATCAACAGAAACAAGTAACATTTAAATTTTTTGGCTTGTCTGTTATTCATGTTAATGGGATTGTGAGTGCTCCATGCGCACTTTTGTATGCACATAAAGACTTTAAAAAAGACATTTCGATATAAAAATCACAATCCTAGTTCCACAAGGAGTTCATGTTTTGGAACTTTTTGAGAATTAGTCCGCTGAGTCCTTCCTGTCTGGAATAGCCGGAACTCTTCCGGCGTCCTCCACCTCTAACGCCCTCTTAAGTGCATCTGGTGAGTGCCAAAGCACGAAGAGGACAAAACGAAGTGTAACTGTGATTTGGGGAAATTGTTCCTAAAATACGTTTGTTTGCACTTATGTATGTGATTTTAAAGAATTGGAACAACAAAAATAAGGTAATTTCAGAATTGCCAAGGAGAAAACGACGAGAGGACAGCCATTTCCTACACTCTTTACTGCTAGCAGCAGGTCGGCTCTTCTCGCTTCTCTATTCTTCTTCTCACTCTCTCTAATCATTTACCTTTATTTTATAAATTTTTTTTTAGATACACTCGACACTAAGCGAGCAATGTCCACTGTGAGCGCAGTTTTCACTCGTGGCATATACATATCTCCCTTTTTAAACTATATTCCTAAAAAAATATTATAGACTACATACAACCGAAATTTCTTACTTTCAAAGAAATATTTCAGAAAAGAAATAATACTTTAAATTGTTCTGAAAGTTCTTAGGTGACAATTTTACTGAATCTAATTTACATTTTCAGGAGAAGGATGAGATTCCGGACAACGTGGCCCATCTAGTGACGAAGAAGGCGGGCTTCCGCTATTTCGTCGCCTCCATCACATTCGCTGTCAGATTTCTCCTCCACTCCCTTCTTCCCTCTTTCTCGATTCTCTCCATCCCTTTTGCTCCCCTTATTCATCACACCCACTTTTCTCTTTTCCAGAAGGGGCAGAAGCTGGGTCTCGGCATCCGCTCGGCTACGAACAAGGTCTACGTTGCAAGGGTTGACCCGGGTTCGTTCAAGACTTTAGTGCTCTCTCACCTTCTTCCCACTCTCCCTCTCTCTCTCTCCCTCTTTTTGCAGGCTCGGTCTCGGCGGGGGTTCTGGAGGATGGCGACTGTCTCCTGATCATTGGAGGCACCCCCGTCTCCGACAAGGACGTCGCCCGCACTCTCATCGCCAAAACCCTTGCAGTTAGCATTTCCTGAGATTCTATGATATCGATTAACGAAAGAAAAAAGTTAAGACAAACGATTGACCCATTTCAGAAGGAGCACCACGTCGACATTATCGTGGAGCGAGCTGCCCGGCACTGACATGGCAACATCGGCCGTCAGCGGAGTAAGGGCAAATGAAAATGAGTTGGAAAGGACACGGAGTATGTACTTGGCCGTTATAAATACAAATAAGCTAATGGTAAATATGCAAAAAACGTTCAGTCATTTTAAATATACTTCTCTCTCCCAGTAAATGATTTCAAAGTATACATTTAAATTTTAAAAAAGTTGAAGATAGTAATAGATTAGATTAACCTTTAATAATTGTGATAATAATTGCAATCATTCTTTTATGTAGATTAATTATGTTTTCAGGCGGCTTCCCTCGCGCTTCCGTCGGATGTGAAGAGCATCCTGAAGAGGGCGCACGCGGAGAATGTTGCGAATCCGGAGGCGCAGGTTTCGATCCATGACTAGTAGCTTTCCTCTGCCCAGAAGTGGAACCGAGCCCCTTGCAGCCGGCCGCTCCTCTTCTCCGCAAGGCCTCCGACGCGCCGCGCCAGGGAGTGCAGGTCAACGACAAGGTCGAGGAGGTCAGGCCATCACTGCTCTAGTCGCTATTTTTTTTTTAAGATAATCGGAGTTTCTTTTTAATTTCATCCCCTGCTACTTTCAGAAGGAAATCGGCAGCTCGAACGAGGGCAAGGAGCTGAAGAAGGTGCCTAAATGAAGGAGCCATCTCCTCGTCCGTCGACTTCTCTCCCTCACCGCAAGATTTGAGACCCGACTTGCCCTTTCGAACCCCAGCCGATTCCCAACATAGTGCTTACCCTTGCGATAAACGGTAATCGGCTTGATGAATATTGCAATTGTGGAATTGCAACGCATAAATAGCAGCCGGGTGAATGTATGTTGCACATTTTCAAGTTTGCGGATGAGCATTAATTTGTAAGGTGACCATACAATGGAGCAAAATTGAAGGACGGGGATAACGTAAGCTTTGTAACATATGTACATAGTGTGTCAAGGTATGTACATTCAATTCCTCGCATTATTTGCAAGTTAAACAGTATGGGCACAATGGCCTTACACGGTCATGTAGTGTATTAAAATTCAGGCATTCGTGAATTTCTGAAAAAGCGCTGAATTCACCTGATTTTTCATTTTGTCAATGGTAAGAAGTGAATCTCAAGAGCAGATATTTTGGTAGCTTCTTTGAGAGATCCATGAGAACTGCGTACGATGTTCTATCATGTGTTCGTTTATCTAATAAACGCTCATGTCTTTATTACTATAATAAGGCTACAGCATCAGGACTAATAATCATATTCTTCCCACCCATGCCTGTCAAAGCACAGAAGCTGATTCGCTTCCACTACGGTTAGATCACGAAAAGCCTAGGACGTCGGAAATTGGATAGATTGCTCATACATAGCCTGAACAAAAGCTAAAACTCAACGGTGATCGTTTGAATTTTCTATTTGTATGCGCGAACACGACTACATATTGTGATGACATCTCTGATGAAATCATTGGTCAATAATTGAGCACATATGTATGTAGGTGTGGAAGTACAGAGGCAACTTCATGCATCTATCCGACCAGTTAAAGAAGAAGGATAAAATAAACCCTCAATATACATGTTAGCGTAAAGCCGCATAAATAAGAAAGCACCGTAAAGTCAAAGTGGACATGGAAATAAATACATTCATATTTATCTCAAAAAAGGCAAAGATAAAATTTTATTGGAAATAGCAAGGGGAACAAAGTATTGATTTCCAACGAAACCCTAGACTCTATCATAGCACACGCAGAAAGTGGCGAGGAAGAAGTTTCGGCCGATGACGCAGTGCGGATCATCGCCGTAGCGATTGATATGCGACAGGGCCGACCAGTCGATGTGGAGGGCCGGCCGGATCTTCTTCGTCTGGTTAACATATAAGTGAATTTTTTTTTTATTCGGATTTATTTTAATTATTAAATATACCAAAAATAGATATAAATAAAATTTATTATTTGTGTACAAAAATACCAAATTTTTTTTATTAAATATGTATATAATCCCTAATTCTGAAATAAAACATAAATTACAAAAGCCACTTTTCCGTCGGCCTCCTCGTAGCGGACGGTCGCCTCGTAGATGGCTCGTCCGGGAGTCGTGGCAAACTTGAGTTTGTAGATCACGAACGATGACTTGGTGGTGGAGGAGAGATCCGGCTTGAAGCCGTCTTGGTCGGCCGCCTTCTTATACGCGAGAACGGCAGAGTTTGTCGTCAGTCTCAAAGAGAGCCAACTCAATTTCAATCAGCCAATTAATCTACTATTTCATTTTTCATTTTTTCTTCCTACATATTTGTAATCGATTACTGTTTTTGACATTGTTTGGACTTTGAAAAGTAGTTTTTTTTTTTTACAATTGTGCATTTACGCCCTAATAAAAGAGGATTGGTACTCGATGGAGAAAGTGTGAATAACCGTTTGACATCAATCAGCTTCTTCAGCTGTAGCGGCGCGCACGAGGCAGCCTCTGGCATGAGGAGATCATTCATCGCGGACACCATTGCAGTCGCGATCGAGAGGGCGAGCTGGCAAGAGGGAGAAGGTCATCAGGACTAGAACCAGCCATAAGTAAAGTGTAAGCTAAATCAGCAATCTTCTTCTTTCTCTTGCTCTTTCTAGAGTTTTCTCAACAGCATCTCTTTCATTTACAAAATAAAAAAAGTTTGATGTTGGCGAAGTCTGATTTGGCCAGATTTCAATAAAATCTTACTTGGCGCTCACTCGACGTAGAAGCGTCTTGCCAATCCAAGCACGTGCACCAATGAGCGTCGATGCCGGCCTGCGCACAAGATCGAGCGGGCGGAAGCGGACGCAGCAGCGACAGCGAACGGTGCTTCGATGAATCCTTTGGTGAGGAACAGCATGATTTATGTATGTTTATGATTTATAATGTAAAATTATTATTATTCACCTTACTCTTTAAAAAAAAATAAAAACAAATCAAAGATTTATATGGTTTATAATGAAAGTTATTATTTAAATTATTATTATTATTATTATTATTAAAATTATTATTATTAAAATTATTATTAAAATTATTATAATAATAATTATTATTATTATTCTTATTACTCTTTAACAAAGAAATACGAATCAGAGATTTATGTGTTATTTATAATGTAACGTTGATATAATAACGCTTATTTATCTTTGGAAATAAAAAGCAATTCAAAGCAAGCCTGAATTGTCGCGAAATCCTTCGGCAGATGGATAATGTCCAGGAAGGTTGCGTGAATATCGAAAGGAGTCGACAGGCGATCGGCATTCACACGCAGATTTGAGTATGCCTTAGGACAAAAAGTAATCCGTTGAACGCAACTGATTTTACCGCTACAGATTAATCGAAATCTACATTAGTTAATCTACAATCCTGTTGATTGAAAGCATCACACCAAAGAAACAATGGCCAGTTTCAATTTGCTCACCTTTTTGCCTGATTCTGTCTGGCGAAACTTTTCTGGCAGGGCAATGGAATAAAACGGCAAACGCTCCTCGAGCTGTGAAGCATTTAAAGTGTGAAGCATTTAAAGTAGGCAGAATATGGTTAGAAAGAGATAGCATGAGAGAGGGAGAGAGAGAGAGGTAGAGAGAAGTAGAGAGGGAGAGGAGAGGAGAGAGACAGAAATAGGTTGAGAGAGAAGAGTGAGAGAGAATAGTTTGCCTGATGCGTTGCTCTCATGTGTTGGAATCTGTGTCCGTGGTCTGCCATGACAATGACGACAGCGTCCTCGAATGCCGCGTCTTTTCTCATCTTCTTCAGATGAGCAACAAAGTCGTCGTCGATCGCACCAACCTACGAATTTGTACATAAAATATATTTTCTTGAATTCCATTTTTTCCAAAATTACGAATATGAAAAGCACGTGTATTAATCTTATTAATTATACCACACTTAATTTTTTATATTAAATATAATTTTTTAAATATATATAACGGTATATATCAGAATTTGCATTAAAATTATACAATTTTGTATTCTAATAATGGGGCTCAAAATTGAGAGGCAGAAGAGAACCCGATTCACGGCTTGATGCGTTAGAATGCCATGATGAAGAAGAGCGAAGCGGGGAACCGTCGCGTACTCTCGCATGAACTGGAGAGAGTAGCGGAACCAGCCCTGCACGAGAAGTGAGCACAATGTAACTGATGGGAAAAACGTATCCGTTGAAACAGCGGATTGTAGGTCTCTACGGATTAATCGGATGTGAAATACGTTTGCAGCATTTGATTCATTTCCTTCGCTCTAATTTATCTCTTGCCCATTTATCAGCATCATCATCATCTCTCTCTCTCTCTCTATCTCTCTGTCTTAGCTCTCACTCTGTTTCTCTTTCACTCTTTCTCTCTCTCTCTCTGTTTCTCTCTATCTCTCACTTAATTTCTCTCTTTTTTATCTCTCTTACTCTGTTTCTCTCTCTCTCTCTCTCTCTCTCTCTCTCTGTCTCTCTCTCTATCACTCCCTCTCGCTCTCTGTCTTAGCTCTCACTCTGTTTCTCTTTCACTCTTTCTCTCTCCCTCTTTCTCTCTATCTCTCACTTAATTTCTCTCTCTCTCTTTTTTTATCTCTCTCACTCTGTTTCTCTTTCTCTCTCTCTCTCTCTCTCTCTTCCTTCTCTCTTTTCCCTCGCCCGCTGACCTGATGCTGTGGCTCGCTTCCGTCGCATTCGCGATGCTTTCCGTGAGTTCCACGCTCCTTCTCGACAATAAACGGACGAAGATAGTGATCAGTCGGCTGCTGCCCAAATCCCTTGAGACGGTAGTTAAATACTCCTGAAAATTTGTATACAGTACCTTCACTTGGTATACCATATCCATATTCTATACCGTATCTTTACATTATAGTTCCTATAGTTCCTATAGTTTCATTACTCTATAAACAAATCTTTGCCTTGTATTCCGTATCTTTTGCTACAGTATTTTTTGAAGCATCAAATTGAGAAAATATTCTGTATTAGGAGACTCAAAAGTGCTGACATTTTTTCCATCCACTTTGAACAAATGCTTATAAAAGGAAATTGGCAAATTAGTATATATGTAGTTATGAAAAATAAGATTAAAACAGAAACCAGTAGCTGCGTCGTCCTCTGCGAACATTGTTGCGTAGCCGGCATCGGAAAAGTTGCGCCAGACAAAGGGATTGACGTCGTTGGCAAAGCGGCGTCTAAATCATCGCAAGTCCTTTTATATTACTATTTATAAAATCTTAAATTTTATTACGATAAATAAAATTGAAAGAAAAATAGTTAAATATAGATTTACAATGCTGACCTAGTAAGCGGCATCTCCTCTTCGGTGCGTCCTGTGAGAATTGGAATGAACGCTTGCGGAGTACCGTCACCGACAATGTTGTACCCTGGAAGAATGAGCATAGATATCAACAGGTCAATTCCATATTTGTTTCTGAACTATTAAAAAAAAGTTAGGCCATAAATTTAATGAACGGTGGCAAGAAATAAAACTCCAAAATAGATTGCATATAAACAATTCGAAAACCGTTTAGTACGACGCTTTGCATCTCCTGTTCAAGAAAGCGAACCGTCTTCGGCAGCTTGCGTCTGTAAGCTCATTTATTTTATTCATTTATAATTCCACACATAAATAAACGACAGCTAATTAAATAATATGATGATAAATGAATAACAAAAAACTATTATATAGCCATGCCTGAAGGTCATCTGGCTCAGGGAGTCAAAGCTAAGAATGTATACCGAGAGGCCAGACGCATCTGCTGGCTTCTTCGTCGTCTTCAACTGCTTTACATGATCTGCAGAAGAGACGACTGAGTACATGTTGAGATTCCTGACAAAAACACTCGACGATCATCACGCGTTCTATTCGAAAAGGACACTATACAAAGCATGGTAACTATTTAAAGGAACCAAAAAACCTCATGCTTGAATTCGTGCCATTTTACCATATGGACGATTTGAGCATGTGGTGAAGAGAGATGCTACTTGAATGGTCAAGTCATTTTCATTTGCTTGAAAATAATATAAAGCATAGGCTCCATGACGAGTAGTTGAATAAAAAAATAAATAAATAGAATGAATGAATGAATAAGTAAGTAAATAAATAAATAAATAAATAAATAAATAAATAAATAAATAAATAAATAAATAAATAAATAAATAAATAAATAATATAAATAAATAAATAAATAAATAAACAAATTAATTAATTAATTAATTAATAAAAACTAAAAAAAGAGACGAACCACTTCTCCTTGCCGTGCGTGCACTCGACGCGTGTAAAGTCGCTCGGCAGCCGCATTCCTTGCTCGATGGGGCGAGGCGCGAGAAGACTCGTCTTGTAGTCATTCTCTCGGTTCATCGCACGCGCAACGCACGCCGCACTCTTCCTGAATTCATTCTCGGTTTAGATGGCTAAAACTTTTTGAAATTTTAAAAATCAAACAAGGAAAAAATTTAAGATGATAAGTACGGTATTTACCCTAACGGAAATAGCGCAGAAAAGGAGTAGAGAGAGCAGGCACCTTTCAGGGATGAGCGCGAACTTTCCGTGATTGTCGACGAATGCCCAATTCTTCTGAAAGGCACGCGCGCAAGCGAGCGGCGGATCCGTCGAGAAGAATGCACTCATCTCTGATGAGTTCTGCTCGAGGCGAGGGATTCGGCAAGTCTGCGCAAGCAGGAAAGAATACCATCATTCTCAACAGTTTTTTGCCCAGTGGTATTGGTATTGCGATTTAGCGATCGCGATAGTATTTTCTTTCTGTGTCGGTGCAATCTTGTACCTTGTCGCCCTTTTCTGTACTCTGGGGGGGGGCACTAATACTTATTTTTTCATGTTCGCTTACTATGAAGACAGCTATAATAATCGGAGTAGAATTTAAAAAAAGAGCGAGGTGGGAGTTTCTCTTCACTAGGCTCGAAAAAGGCTAGTACTATTTTTTTTCAGAATTAAAAGAAGGTACTAAGAGGAAAACACAATAAAAGGAGTGTGTGAATAATAGGCAATGCGAACCGTGCTGTACTCTTGCATGCGGTCTTCACTCGCGGCTCGCCTGCTGTCATCGTAGCCCGACAAGGCGATGTCGAAGCCAATGTCCTTCTGACAAATAAATAGTAACTTACCAGATGTTTGACTGTCAAAGTAAGTAAATTAATGTATATTATATCTTTAATCAATAGATAAATAATCAATATTTAAATGTTTCTAAACCCCGGTCGCTCTCTGCGACTGATGCGGAGGACGCATGAAGAGCCAGACGATCCAGACGAGCACTGCGGCGATGGCCAGCGAAGAAAAACGCATCCATGGCCGCATTATTCTGTGAAAAAGAAGAAGAGTTTGAGAAGTGCGACGGAACAAACGAGCTTTTTCATTAAACACAACAAATAAAGCCATCACCACGCCAATAATAAACGAAACCAACCACTCGCGAAGAGCAACCAACCGGAGAATGAAATAGAAATACAATGAGAGCAAAACGAGAATGAAAATTAACAAGAATGGCTATGCAAATGTAAGGAGAGCAGAAATGAAGGATACGTGTGGAATGGAATCTTGCCGTCTTTAGCGTTGTCTATTAGTACACAAAGAGAAGAAGCGGATGTCATTTGATGTTTTTAATTATCTTTGGTCCAATTATTAGCTTGCTTTCTGTTATGAACATACATAGATAGCGAATCGCTTGGAGTGGCTGCCATGTCGAAGTGGGATGAGCAATTGGTTCTGTCTGAGGTGGGAGGAAATCTCTTCACAAATAATCTTTTCAAAAACTTTCGAAATGGTTGAGACTAGAGAGATTGGTCGGTAGATATTGGAATCGCAAGGACAGCCTTTCGTTTTAAAGAGAAGACAAGAATAAATGCTGCTTTCCAGCCTAGGCACTCAGCCATGGAGAAATGACTTATTGAGAATGGAACCAGGAATGACAATACTATCTGCAGTATCTTTAAGAAACGCAAACGGAATAAGTCTGGATTAGTAGAGTTCCTAAAAGGAAGCTTGCGAAGAGACGAGGAGATGCGTGCTGCAGGAATATCCAAGAACTCAAGAGATGCAGTTGTGTTCTTCTGAAAATGAGGCGATGGCTAATGGTAAGAAGATACATACAGTACTGCCCAACATTTCTGGTACATATATTAATTATATTAATTATATTAATATAAATAATTTCAATTGATTTTTCAGCGCTCATGGCGCATTTCAACGTACTTTTCTGTACAAACTAGACTAATTCGATGCAGATAAATACGTTGGAAATATTAGTTTGTCAAAAAAAGTAGAAACTGACGAGAAAATTCATGTTTTAGTCCGAAATTATTTGAAATATGATGCGCAATTGCGCTACACTAGGTGCGCAATTGCGCTGCATCTTCAAATGGGTTTCGGACTAAAACATGAATTTTCTCGTCAGTGTCTACTTTTTTTGAGAAACTAATGTTTCCAACGTATTTATCTGCATCGAATTAGTCCAGTTTGTACAGAAAACTACGTTGAAATGCGCCATGAGCGCTGAAAAATAAATTGAAATTATTTATATTAATATAATTAATATATGTACCAGAAATGTTGGGCGGTACTGTATGTACAGTACCGCCCAACATTTCGGGTACATAAATTAATTAGATTAATTTAAATAATTTCAATTGGAATTTGAACGATACTAGGCACTTTTAAGCAGTTTCTTGTGTTTGTTAGGGTGGTTTTTGACATGCTGAACAAGTACATACAGTCAGATTTTAAAAAGAATCCGAAATGACCGTTTAAAAACGAATTCGTCCGTTTTTAGAAGGGCTCATGGCCGTGTTTTAGGTGCCTTCGATAACACAAGACGACAGCACCTAAAAGACGGTCATGACCCTCCTAAAACCGGCCGAATTCGTTTTTAAACGGTCATTTGAGATACTTTTTAAAACCTGACTGTATGTACTTGTTCTGAAAAAAAAAACCATCCTAACAAACACAAGAAATTGCGTAAAAGTGCCTAATATCGCTCAAATTTCAATTGAAATTATTTAAATTAATCTAATTAATTTATGTACCTGAAATGTTGGGCGGGACTGTATGTACGCTAGTGATGTAGGATGCAAATTGATCGGCAAAGCTTTTTCATCGCTACATGCAACTATTTTCCCGTATGGGTTGATAAGAGAGGGGATGATAGGATAATGTTTTACATCCTTGCTGCCCTCGGAACATCGGAAATGTATAGGCCTGACCATTCTCCCGCCGCGCGAATAATCTTACGTTGTGTCAATGACATGTCGTCTACAAACACCGAACTAGCTTTCCATTTGTACAACGAATATTTCCCTGCCACCCTGAATTTCGCTGGTTTTTTTTTTTGTTTAATTGTGATGTATTTTTTTACAATTAAACAACTATGAAAGATGCTATTCCATAAAGGCAAGCAGAAGAAGAAATTGGAAAAGGAAATAAAAATAAAATACATGACCATTGTGCTCTTCGAACTGAATGCAGTGCTGCTGCGGCTCTCCATTGCTCTCTTCTCTTATTACTTTAAAGTGCTTTCTTATCATAAATATTGAATTTAAAATGCTTTAAGGAGATCACAAGGGAAAAACTCCTACCACGAAGTCCCTGACAGCTAATTAAAACGTACGTACGGTGCAAATATTCCACAGAAATGATGCAACTGCCCTTACCATTAGCAGCAGCAGTTAACTGAAAAATTTACATATGTACTTTCAGAAAGTTTGACCCATTTTCTTTTACTTGTTACAAAGTAAAATGCACGCAAATATTGCTGGGCCTAAGCCTCGGTCTGACCATTCTCCTGACCATTGACCATTTTTGTGTTTCTGACTCACCATCAGTTGTGAAATTATTATATCACCACATTGCACATGCTGATTAACGGCCAGGTTATTTATATAGGCAAGTGAAAAAACTGTGAGTAGGAGGTAGAAGAGAAAGTGCGTGATTAGCGATATTATTTGATTATTGGAAGCTGGTTTTGCATGCGTTGGGTGCACTCTGTGGTCATATGCGTCTACTTGCCAATCCTACATCTGTTCCCTGGTCTTATTAGTCTTCATATTGTGTTCAATATACACCGGACATTGAAAAATATGCAAATCTTTTAAGAAATTAAAATTGGCTAAGAATTTTTTTGCATTGATTTAAGTTTTCTCAGAGATTTCTACTCGAAAATGGCTCGCGAGTTTCCGCGTGAAATGCTGCGCGTGTTGCACGGCGTGATCTGCTGCATTTGTGTTGCCCTCAATGTCGTTGCCGCCTTCGCCATCCTCCGCCGCAGCGACCCTCGAATGGGCGCCTACCGCTTTCTGCTGGCTGCCCTCGTTGTACCTTATTTTGCTTTATTTTGCTAACTTAAAAAAATATTTATGATATTTTTATCCAAACCTACAAATAAATATTGATGATAGTTTACGTATCAATCGCTCTCCATATCTCACGCTTCAACAATCTCTTACGGAAGATAAGCCAGCTCCTGCATGACATCTCTTTCGATCTCATCGCTCGTTTCACTTTCTTCCCACCTCTCTTATGCTTTTAAATCGACAGCTCGTTCTCCTTCCCTGCCTTCTGGCAGCTGTCACTGGCCAGACTAGTACGCAGAATGATAATACTTAAATCTTAGGAACAACCAATTGTCACCAAAATGCATACATTTCAGCACACTAGCTGTGTTTCGTTTTGAATTGTTTAAGTCAAATCAGTCAATCAATTCGGATAGTCAAGTTGTCTGCAGGCCTTGAGTTTTACGACTGGAACATCGGTATTGGTCGTATTTGCTGCTTGCTTCATCTATCGGCACCAGGTATTTTTTCTTCCTTTCTTTGTAATTTCTGATTATTTCTATATCGTCATTTTCCTTTATTTATTTTTTTACGCTTAAAAAAACATTTTAAGCAGATACAACTGCCGGGCTCGCGCTGGCGTCTGTCGAAGTGGCCGCTGGCGGGCGCGTACGGCGCACCCGCGGCGATGGTCTCTGCGGTCTCCGTTGTTTTGATTCTGAATGCGCGTCCCATGACGCCAAGTCAGCTCTCATCTCAAGATGTTGGTATCTCTCTCTTTCTATTGTCTCTCACGGTGAAAACGTTGAATTATTTCCTTGAGGCTTCTACAACAAATTAACAGTTGGGATTCTTGTAGGGATTTCACGGACTAAGTGACCTGGAAGTCAGCCAGTTGCTATGCATGTGCGATACAGGGATTCGTGCGTACGTTGGTACAACCTGTTTACCTCGACCTGCTTTAATGATTTGTCCACATTTTCAAGGCAAACATATTTTAAAAAACCGAAAATTTCAAAGCATAACTGCAAGACACGCCAAATTTTACAAAATTATTTGTTCAGCCTTCATATAAGCTTTACTACGAACGGCAATAACTAGTGTTTAAAATATCTCTTCCGGTGGCCTTGTGCTTTCGATCTCAATCACGACTGCATTCAGAGCCGCGCTTTCCTTCCACATCCACTATTTCATGAAGTCAGCGACTCACTTGTGCTCTAGTGGACTCGCCTTCCAGAAGCGCCTCTTCCTCAGCCTCGTGGCTACGGTAAGTATGAGCAGCGATGAGAGAATGAAAGGCAAGAAACAGCTAAATGCAGAAGGCTGTGCCGGTGACTTTCGTACTATTTCCAATCGCCGCGCTGGCTGCACTTTTAAGTCTCAAGATTGAGAACAGCGGTATGGGAACTAATGATTTTATTTAATTATATTTTTTATAAGATACAGAAAAAGATAATTCTCTTTTTATCCAACTGTTTTTATGAAACTTTTTTAAAATGGCCGACCGGCGGATTATGGAGTTTTCGTGAGTTCGCTTAACACGGATGATAAAAGCGGCTATTTGTTCTTATGATAATGGCTGACAGTGAGTATTTTCTCTGATGAAGTAGAGGAAAGGAGCTTTCGATTTTCCGCCGGCTGATAGTTTGGTAAAAGTTGGAAAAAGTAACTGTTTTAGTCTTGGAGAACTTTTTGTATTCATTATTTTCAACTCATTCTTACCATTAGCGTTAAATTCAGGGAGTACCTGTGTGTACTGTATTTACGCCCTATAAACCACTGGGATTAATAACCATTCAGTCATAACATTGTATCTATGTAAATGTTTTCATCTCTATATCCCTCATTATCAATGGTTTGTACCCTAGTTGTGTTGCGATTTCGCCATCACAGCGGTATTTTTCTTGTGTGTACTGCATGTAAATTGTAGTTATTAAACCTGCACAAAGCTTTCGCCTGCAGCTCTCGCGGCCGCGTTGATGGTCGTGTACTCCTTGCATTCGCCGGTACAGTCGCTGACCATCCTGCTAACCACGCGCAGCTACATCAAATTCGCTGCCCACCTTTGTAGACGACTTTTACATCAAGGGTGCCCTCGTAACAGACGTGTAAATGTCTCGGCCTGATCAATCCACTGATCAAAAGCTATGCAGTGAATGAATTAGTACATATTTGTTAACCTGATTAAAACTCAATTTTATATTCGTTCTTATCCTGTATAAACTTTGACGGGCATTCTATATAAAAGGAGCGATAAACTCTTCTTTTGTGATGTTTAAGTAATGTAAGAAATGAATATTGTCTGCTCACAATCAAACTAAATTAAATCACCTTTAGACAGCTTGGCTCGCTACACATTCTTCCGCCTTTTCTGCTTCAATGTCGACATCTCGATATTGTCCCAGTCATCTGGCAGCCGTAAAAAAAATAAATAAATAAAATTACTCGACACTTGCTGGAAATTTGCATTTTTACTTATTTTTGTTAAATATTTATCTCTACATGTCCTTCACAGGTTACGATATATTCGTTGTATACTTACATATCAGCTTAAATGTACTATATAACAAAATATACGTTTATTCACTTGTCGCTATGTAAAAGTGAAAAGTAGATAAAAGAAAGAGCTGTCCACTCGGCATGAACAAGATCTATTAGTATTCAAGGATGGTTAATAATTCGGAATGCAGAATACCATTTCGAAAGAATGATTTCCGAATTCGCAAATTAAAAAAAATGCAAATTGCCGTTGAATGAAATAGTGTCTTGTTTTTTCTCCTAATCATTGACGGGTTTTTCCCAAGCCAATGTAACCATTCATTTCTGTGTAGAGAGTGCGAAGGGCACGCGCACCATTTCTGTGGAATGTTTACACCGTACTTTTACCTATCTGTCAGGGACTTCGTGGTATGAGTTTTTCTTGTGTTCTCCTTTAAGCGAAAATAAACGTGATGTCTCACTTAACATTTTTATCGTGGCAAAACAAAGAATACTTTGACAGTTGCTGTCAAATAAGTACTTTCATGTCTTTCTTCACATTTCAAGAAGGCAAGATGTCCACGCTCCAATTGACGATTAGCCTCAGATTGTGCAGGTTGAGTAGATCATCCTGAGCAGACTTCCGTGGCTGCTGCTGACAGAGCTCCGGCTGCTGCTCGCAGAAGGTGCGCGGAGGGACCCTTCGGAGGACGCAGTTAGACCCCCCGTCACGAGGTACTCGAGGATGGCGACGATCGATGGCAACTGGAAAAGGAATGCAAATATATTATTTATTGACGTTTGGTCTTGTTTGGTCTAATCGTGTAGCATTACCGTACTTCGAAAAGAGTTACCATAATGATACACCGATTCACGAGTACACAACTCCTCTCGGAATCCAACACTAATCCCTAACCGTAGGAAAAGCGTCGCTGCCCGACATGGTATAGCCGGCGAGCTCGCCGTCTTCACCATTTCGCACCTCTTCGATCGCGTTGTGCACGAAGCTCGCAGACTTCTGAACGGAAACTACGGTAGCCCTAAAATTCATTTGAAATTTAAACGTTACCGCCAAAGAATAATCCACTTTGTTGCTGACGTACGCGACATGCAATCTCAGGTGCCAGACAATCTGCTCGTTTCGGGTCGACTCAGGCTGCCGGTAGTACACGGCGATCGGAAGCTGGCTGCGGCTTAAGCACAACAATTTTATAAACTGTTGATATGCAGTGGTGGCCGGGGCTGAAAATATTCGCTGTTAGGGTGGGGCACGGCCCCCGATCTCGGCAGCCAGGCCCGCCCCCAAAGCTGAAAAAAATCTACAAAATAATTGCATCGGAGGAAGTAAGAACTTCGTATGCTCAACGCATGCTAAATAATGTGCGACACATTTCATCAAGAATTGGGTCATCATTTCTTCTACTCTAGTGAACTTCATTGAATTGCCCACGGCGGGGGGGGGGGGGGGGGGGCGGGCGGGGGGAGGGTGGCCACTCTTGCTGGTATATAAAGATTCGAATGGCGCAGACGTCAAAATGACCCTGCGAAAGAATGAATGCATTTACACGAGCTTGTGCTCTGCTTGGCGTGCCGAACAGAATCCGATGAAGATGTCGCCAGGGAGATAAGACAATTCCGACGAGCTCGTCTGAAGCGAGAGAAGGCACTTTCTACTCTTTCACGAAAAATCATTCCGATGCAAATCTCCCGCAAACCCTGATAGAAGTGGTGCCAATGCTCTTGCTGCTCGATGACTTCTAAATTGGAAAGAATATTTTAAACATCTAGGATGAAAATATGATGAAATCGGTCATTTTGATCAATTATCTTTGATCTTTTGTCTTTTGTTAGATCACACCTCTCGGTCCTCGTCCCATCCGTCTTCAGACAAGAGAAGGCGCTGCCTTTCTGCGCGGATCTCATCGGTCGTCCATCGTCGCCGCTTTTTCTTAGAGGCATTCATACGATTTATACATATTTAATAGTACTCTAATTTTTCTTTCATTCTCAGAAGAAAAGAACAAACCGAAGACGAAATTTTGAATTCGTCGGTTGATCGCCAATCAACTTCACTCTGGAACTTACTGAAAGAAAACCGATGTATAACTTTTTGAAATAATTTTTTTTATTAACACTCTATATAAGATTCACAATTGTATATTTACTATACCTCTACAAATTTTTTATCAGAAATAAAGAAAGAAAACAATATTTCTTTCCTGGACCTGTTTGACACTCGATGAGACCTGTCTACCATGTCAGCCATTCGTCAGCTGGGAAAGTTAGAAGAATGATGGTATTTAGGCCTTCAGCGAGCTACGTCAATTTTTCAGGAAATTTTTTCATATTTGTTTGCTTCATTCATAAATTTAAAAGTGAAAGAAAAGTACATATTGTTGTCGTTTTGTATATCACTGTAGGTTACGAATTAATGATCACTACAATAACACGATCATAATAAATTGTACAAAATTTAAGCAAGAATTAATTTATTAATTGCTTAAATAGTGATCGAATTAAAAATTTGTGATGTTTTGTGTGAAGATTGTCTTTAGTTTTTGCATTTTGTCTCAATTGTAAACATGTGATATAATCGCTTATGCAGATGCTTGGCCAGATTAAGGGTATAATCAAGTGAGAAAGAGACAGCGAGAGAGGGCAGGGAGAGGGAGAAACAGAGATAAAAAGAACGGGATGTCCAGAAACAAGACTTCTCATATTATTCATCATACTGTCTGCCATTTACAACTAACATTGAAAAATAAGAAATTAATAATTTACTCTACGTCTTTTCCATTGATTGAAGTTTTCTCAGAGATTTCTACTCGAACTTTTTTCGGAATGGCTCGCGTGTTTCCGCGTGAGATGCTGCGCGTGCTGTGCGTATTGCACGGCGTGATCTGCTGCATTTCTGTTGCCCTCAACGTCGTCGCCGCCTTCGCCATCCTCCGCCGCAGTGACCCCCGAATGGGCGCCTACCGCTTTCTGCCGGCTGCCATCATTGTCTCTGCAGTTACTTACGTCCCCTTTTCAATTATTTATTCAAATCAGCATATTCTAACGGAACGCATTTTTGTATCTTGCATGTATCCTTTGTCTTTGTCGTCTTCATCAATATCTTACGAAAGGCATGCAATGTCCTGCACGACACCTCTTTCTACTTCTTTGCTCGCATCACCTTCTTCCCTCCTCTCTTCTGCTTCTACGTCGACAGCCCATTCTCGTTCCCTGCCATCTGGCATCTGTCGCTGGCACGGCTGGCGGGTACAATGATCATCTTACAAATACAAAAATCCGCTAGAATACCTTTCAGCACACAAGCTGTGTTTTGTTTTTAAGTAGGCTCGAACACGAGAACTCGTACCATGAATACCGTGACAGAATCGATTCGCCCTAATTTCCCTTCAGCTCTTTAACGAAATAATATTATCACTAGTCTCTGGAATCTAGTAGCATCTAGTGAGACTCCTGCTAGTCAAATTAGACCATTAAATCTCCTGCGTCAGGATTTCAAATGCCATGTATTTCAAATCCAAATTCTTCGCTCATTAAATAATTTCTTTTAATTTTTTTAAATGTAGATTTGCATAATCTAAAATCAAAAAAGTGATAGTACCGCTCATTTAAGTCAAGTATGGTTTTCCGCACTTTTAATTCAACAAGTGAAATTGCATGCAGGCCTTGTGCTATGTGACGGCATCATTAAACATGGTCGTATGTGCTGCTTGTTTAATCTATCGGCACCAGGTTTAGTTTTCGTTTGTTCCTTGTTTTTTCTTACATTCGAAAAGAATGTCTTGAGCATCTAAAATTGCCGAACTCGCGTTGGCGTCTGTCGAAGTGTCCGCTGGCGGGCGCGTACTTCGTACCGATGATATCATGTTTCGCTTTTCTTGTGCCTCTGAACGGGTATCGCATGCCGTCAAGACAGCTTTCATCAGCAGATGTTGGTACCGTTAACAGCGCCCTCATTTTTATGTTTTATCAGGGTCCAGGAACTCCTCAAGACAGTTTAGTTAAAAGTTCCGGAGCTCTTCTAGTCAAACATATGAAGGAATTATCAATTTCACTTTGAAATGCTTCCTCGAGGTTTCTCCAACTTTTTCGATAGTCCTTTATTATTTGTATTCAACTATTCTTGTAGGTATTTCACAGAATAAGCGACCTGGAAGCCAACCAATTGCTGTGTACGGACAAAACTGGATTTCATGCGTACTCAGGCAGGAGCTCTTTTTAACATGCTTGAATGCATTGTGGGGTGTCGCCTCTTTTCGAGAAAACACCTTTTTAATAATGACATTTTCAACGCCTTTTTGCAAGACGCCTTGATATTACCATTGCCACATATGACAATAATTGATGTAAGTAGAATAAAGTAAAATAATGTTCTCTGTTCTTCTTTTTCGAAGGTGTAGTGCTTTCGCTCGCAATCATGATTGCAATCGGAACCGCGCTCTCCTTCCACATCCGCCGTATCATTAAGTCAGCGTCTGCCGCCGTCCATGTGTCTCCGAGAGGACTCGCCTTCCAGAAACGAATCTTTTTCAGTCTCCTGGCTGCGGTAAGTTTGAGTGGTGACGAGAGCAAGAGAAACACGAAACAGTTAAATGCAGATAGCGGTGCCGGCGACTTTCGTACTGTTTCCATTCTCCACCTTGGCTGCGCTTTTAAGTCTCGAGATTGAGAACAACGGTATGGCAACAAATGATTTTATTTTGTTTGTTAAAGAACTATAAGATTCAGAAAATTAAAAAGTAAGGCCCCTTTTTTCTAACTGTCCGTGTTTTTATCAAACTTTTGTCAAGCTCTCGTCCGGCGATATATGTATGCATATGACTTTTTCCTCATATGACGAAAATGAAACGGGACTTCTATTTGGCGCCGGCCGGGAGCATCTTATGTATTTGTCTTCCTTTCCTTTTAACTCATTATTAGCACACAGAGAAACTGTGTGAACTGCATCATTGTGAGTGAGCAATAATAAATGTGTTTGTACTACGCACTACATACATATGTAGCCATCAAACCGTCCGTCTGCAGCCCTCGCGGCCGCGTCGATGGTCGTGTACTCCTTGCACTCGCCGGCGCAGTCGCTGACCATCCTGCTGACCACGAGCAACTACCGAAAATTCGCTGCCCACCTGTGCAGACGACTTTTACATCCTTGCTGCCCTCGGAACAGGGTCATTAATGTCTCGGCCTGACCATGCTCCTGATCTGGACTCTTCCCCGTGTAAGGTATGATATCTCGTTTTTGAGTAGTTTTGACTCACCATCATTTGTGAAGTTATGATATCATCATATTGAACATGCTTATTAACGGCCAGATTAATGGTATAAAAGAGAAATACTGAGAGCAGGAGCTAGAAGAGAAGGAACGACATGTTTTGCGACAATATCTGATTATCGGAGGCTGGTTTTGTATGTAGAGTTGGGTTCCCTCTGTGGTAATATGCGTCTACTTACTTGCTAATGTCATATTAGTCTTCAGATCGTTTTAAATTTACAACTGACATTGAAAAATACGCAAATTAGATAAGAATAAATTATGTACTATTCTATGGGTTGAAGTTTTCACAGAGATATCTAGACGGAAATAGCTCGCGAGTTTTCACGTGAGATGCTGCGCTTGATGCGCGTTTTGCAAATCGTCATCTGCTGCATTTGTGTTTCCCTCAACGTCGTCGCCGCCTTTGCCATCCTCCGCCGCAGCGACCCTCGAATGGGCGCCTATCGCTTTCTGCTGGCTGCACTCGTTGTACCATTTCTACTGAACCGGGTGTTTATTTATTTATTTATTCAATACATCATTAAGATGTGACGTCATTAAGAGATTAAGAACGAGAAGATTGCAAGATTCAACTGTAACGTTTTGAGGAAAAATGCATTGCAATTATCCGCGGAGAGGAAGAAGAAAAACAAATAGTGGGGAAAGATCTACTGTTAACTGAATGGTGGGGAGGGGGGGGGGGGGTGGGGGTGGGGTAGATGCAGCCAGCAGCAGATCTCCTCGACACCGTACTGGGGTTGGCAGGATCCCAGTGTGATATGCAGGCGGGGTGCGCGACGTCCCGAGGAGGTGACCAGGCTCCAGTGGCATACATGTGCGGGCAGTGCACATCTCAGCATCGAGGGATCAGCCGCTGCTTGAAGGGGGGGGGGGACAAGTATAACATGTATGTGTTAGTAGGCTTAAAAATGAAGAATTTGCTGATAGGGATATCAATCACATTATGTAATAGCTTATAGGTATAGGCAAGATCAATCTGAGTACGCCGTACTAAGAGAGATGGCAGTTCATAAAGAGAGAGACGGCTTGAATTGGAAGGAATTTATCTAAATGGAACGAATGCATTACTACAGCGAAGGAACAACAATCTAGTAATATATGTTGGATACGCTCAATTTGTCTAATAAGGCCCGTCTGATGTGGAGACCAGATAATCGATGCAAATTCAGTGATCGGGAGAATACAACACTTATAGCAGAAGAGGTAAATATCAGGAGTTTTTGATAAGAGAATTCGAAAGAGACTGAAAACTAGGTTTAGAGAACGGCGGCAAATCGCCTCTATGTGTTCCTTGAAAGAGAGTCTACAGTCTATCAAAACGCCTAAATCTCGAATGGTTGAGGAGGGAAAAGCGAAAGGAATTGCAGTGGGTTGATGGGACACGAGGTAAGGATTACGAATGTTATTTTTGCCTAAGTGGAGTACATTACACTTTTTATGTGCAATGTGGAGCTGCCATTTTTGGCAGTAGGACTTAAATAGACTGGTTGCTTGCGAAAGTTGAATAGAAGGAAGTGGATCATAAGGACCGAAAGTTGTGTAAATTTTGATGTTGTCAGCGAAAGAAGAGATTTTAACATTGGGAAGAGGGAAGAAAATGGCAGGGAGATCCGAAATGAAAAGATTGAAAAGGAGAGGAGACAATACGGCGCCTTGAAGCACTCCGCTTGTAACCTGAAAAGGTACCGACAGGGCACCACCGACTTTTACCTGAAATGATCGATCAGATAAGAAGGACTGGAACCAAGCAAGGAGGTTTCCAGAAAATCCAAATTTTTCGAGTTTGATGAGCAGTTTCTTATGAGAAACCTTATCGAAAGCTTTACAAAAGTCATAGTACAAAACATCTACACACGACCCTGAGTCTATTGCTCTTATCCATTCAGTAGAACATTCCAGTAGGTTAGATTCCACAGAAACCATGCTGACTGGGTGGGATGATAGAAAATCGATTACACCAACGAAGAATGGCAGGACGAAGACAGCGTTCAAAAACCTTGATGGGAGGCGGGGAAAGAGTGATCGGGCGAAAATCATTAACAGACGATGGAGAGGGTATTTTATTGATCGGTATAGCAATGCCTTTCTTCCATGCTGATTTGACTTTACCGAGCATGAGTAGTTGAAGACATAACTGAGAGGAGTGCAGAGAGACTTGGGGCAAGTCTCTCTGCAGTACAAAACATCTACACACGACCCTGAGTCTATTGCTCTTATCCATTCAGTAGAACATTCCAGTAGGTAACTGAGAGGAGTGCAGAGAGACTTGGGGCAAGTCTCTCTGTAGTACAAAACATCTACACACGACCCTGAGTCTATTGCTCTTATCCATTCAGTAGAACATTCCAGTAGGTTAGATTCCACAGAAACCATGCTGACTGGGTGGGATGATAGAAAATCGATTACACCAACGAAGACTGGCATTGGCCCGTTTAACTCAGATTATATGTATTAGCCTAGGAGCTTAGGTGTATTAAAATATAATTTTAAAAAATAGTGGAAATAAAGAAATGGGAAAAGAGAGAAAAAGGTTCTGGTTGAAAACGTGAGCTTTTGGATTGAGGAACCCCAGGAAAGTGCGATTTGGAGAAATGCAATATGATGGTAGATGAGAAATGCACTATGATGGTAGATGAGAAATGCACTATGATGGCAATATACAAACGATTCATTGCTCACCAAATGTAAAATTGTAATATGCAAATTTCAACTAGCAAAATTCCGGTTACTCACGCTGGAAGTCGCAGGTTTCGTGAATTTTTGATGTAATCATGAAAAATCGTATATTGTTTCGATATATTCTAATTCACGCTTCTTCCGTTATACTTCAAATTCGCCATTTCGCCTTCTGCATCATCTTTTCACTGGTCGGTTGATTCCTCGATGTCTTTTTCTGAAAAATAGTATCTATTTCATTTAACGTTTAAATATCGTATTAATTTTTTGAAAGAACAAAAATAAAAAAAATTAATGGTAAGCCCCACTCATTTCAGGAGTCAAACACAAGTTCCTAGGATTTCCTCAAGGAAGTCCAAAATGTCGAAACCGAAAGCATCGAAGAAAGAAAAGTCAAAGAGCCACAATTCGAAACCAACCTTGTGGGCAAAAATTTTAAAAAGAAGTCTCCGAAATCGCCCGATTCGAAGAAGCCACCTCGACCGAACAAGCCATGGTTGGCCAGAATTTCATTTTTTCTGAATTATTTATCACTGCGAACGAAAAAAGTCTTCACAATCGATAAATTTTAATTGTTTGCTACAGGTAAATTTCACAATTATTTCAGAAAATTTTTTTAAACACTTTGCAATTTTTACAGGAAAAATGCCCGTAATATCGAAACGCAGTCGGCGACGCATTTTGAGCAGGTGGAATGCACTAGAATTCGTGCATTTTTGCATCACAATCAGGGGCTGCATATTTATTGATCATTTTATTTTATGCATCATAGTTATGCATTTCTAAGATTACATTGAGGAATTTATATTGAGGTTATTCTATCATTATTATTATTATTATTATTATTATTATTATTATTATTATTATTATTATTATTATATTTAAGCAAATCCATGGTTCCCAAGAAACTAAATTAGATTAATTTCAGACGGACAGCGACACCCGGAGCTGCGATGAAAAGTCGATGAAGAGCAAGAAGAAGAAGAAGAAGATACCCATGAAGAGATCAGAAAATGAGAAGGAAGTGGAGAAGAAGAAGAAGGAAGTGGAAAGGAAAGAGAAAGAGCAGAAAGAGAACGAGAAAGAGAAGGAGAGGGAGAAAGAGAAAGGGAGAGAAAAGGAGAAGGAAATGGAGAAGGAGAAGGAGACGGAGCAAGAAAGGGAGAAGGAGAAAGATTTGGTAATCTTTAAGGGTGGCGAGGACCAGGGATAGAGGGAGAGAGATGTGGAATTAGAGTAGCGAGAGACAAAGAGCTGTCCGTGTTTCAGAAGAGCACGACGGACAATGCAATTCGCGTGATGGCGAAGAAGGACTCGAAGACGAAGGAGAGCACCACAACCACCACGAACAACAGTGAGATGAGCGAGAAGTCGTTGAAGAGCGGTAGCGACTGCAGCACGCAGAAGAAGGACGAACAAGAGGGAAAGACTGAGATGGAGGATCTGATGTGAGGATACTCTCTTTCTCTAACTCTCTCTCTCTCTAACTTTTTCTGACTTTCTCTCTACTCTCTTTTCTCTCCTCAGGCCAAGCCTCTGCTCCTCATCTCGATGATCTCCCAGCGGCCGCCGTGCTTCCAATCCTCTGGCGTCGCATCAACTGAGCCATTCCTACTCCATTTCCCATGCACTTTCCTGCCTCTTATCAGGCCCCGCCCACATTCCAAGTGCCCCGCCCCTTTCCATGGCTTGATTTCTTCGTGCGATTCCTCACAACATTGCAAGATCCTTTGTCCTTCTGTGCGAGATTGGCTCTTATTCGCCTTCTTTACTGACCAACCAGCATAAAGACTCGAACTTGGATGTACTTGAACCTCCGACTACCAATGGAATTACATATTTGAATATGTATGTGTGAGGTATTAAATGTCTGGTGGATGTTTTTTATACGAGAAAATTAATGTGAACTTTAAAAAGTGAAAATATGCATTTTATTGCACTGCTTAAGAAGTGTAGTTGGAAGAAATGCACGATAAAAGTACAGTGTGCAAAGCATCATTATGCACAAAAGTATGGTGGGAATTTTAATAAAAAATTATTACGCAAAATTTGAACGAAACACGATGAAAGTTGCAGGTTACGTTCATTTTTGATGTAATATGAAAAATCTTAATATCTGTAATAACTAACGCTTCTTCCATTTTACTCAAAATTCTCCACTTCGCCTTCTGCTATTCTCTCTGGTCGGTTGTTTCATCGGATTCGCTCCTCTTTTGCGGAATTTTATCTATTTTTTCTTTAACATTTAATTATTTAAGCTATATCAGAAATAATATTTCAGCAAAAAGGAATGCACGAGTAAAGCTTCGATCGTTTCAGGCATCACGAGTTCTTCATGGAATCCAGGATGTCCAAAACGTCGAAATCAAAAGCGCCGAAAAAAGCCAAATCAAAAACGAGTCGCAATACTAAGAACATTTTTACAAGAGTTTTTGGAAAGTCACCTGAAAAATCGCTCGACCCGAAGGCTACGCGACAGCAGCAACGGTCTAATATGAGAATTATACTCCATTTGTTGGTATAGCTTAACACGACGAAAAAAATCACTTTAAAAGTTGTCACATATTTGCATAAATTCAAATATTGTTCTTTATGAACAATTCAAAATAATTAAAAGTAATTTGCTGAAAATTTTTACAGGAAAGATGCGCCGCCTAGCTTCTCTGCCAGCGAGATGACGTATTTCGAAGAGGTGAAATGGACTTCAATTTCATCTTTCCTTTGGGGATATTTATGGATATCAATATTATTTTTATTTTTTAGCATTTCAATGACCTTGGTTTAAAAACATGCAATTTCCTTGTCAGTTGAACAATGCGAGGCCAGCGGTGACGTACGTAGAGAAGGTGACACTCAAGTGGAAGGAAGACACGAGCAAGGTCAGTTGTTAAAATGAAATCATAAAATTTTGGAATTATTATTTGTTAACTAAACAGGAGTGGACTATAAGTACACTAATTTCGGATGGAGATAACAAAATGCCTGAAAATTATTATTTTCTGAATTGAACAGGAGAACACCTGCAGTAAGGAGAGCATCAGCAAGGAAAGCTTCGAGGAAAAGTCAATGAAGAGTACGAAGAAAAAGAAGCTGTCCTTGGAGAGAACGACAGAGAACGAGAAGGACCAGGAAAAGGAGAAGAAAAAGGAGAAGGAGAGGGAGAGGGAGAAAAGGAAAAAGAAAGAGAAGGAGAAGGAGAAAGAGAAAGAGAGAAAGGAGAAGGAGAAAGAGAAAAAGAAAAATAAGGAGAAAGAAGAGGAGAAGGAGAGGGAGAAGGACAAAGAAAAGCGGAATGAGAAGGAGACAGAAAAAGAGAAGAAGATGGACAAGAAAGTGGAGAAGGATAAAGAGAAGGAAAAGGATGCGGCAGTCTTCAGGAGTGCTGAGATGCGGAGGACTAGAGAGATGAAGAGACAAAGAGAGATAATTAAAGGGATAAATAGAGACTGAGAGAAAGAGAGAAGAACCAGTGAAAAAGGTATCAGAGAGCGAGAGTACGAGAAGTAAAAACAAAAGTGTCTCATAGAAAATTGACGACTTCGCAATTCGCGTGGTGAAGAAGGACTCGAAGACGAAGAACAGCAAGGAGATCATCAACAACAGCGGGAAAAGCGAGAAGTCGCTGAAAAGCGCCAGGAGCCCGATTGAGAAGAAGGACGAGGGAGAAGGGAAGATCCTGCAAGATTGCGAGGATGCGCTGGAGGTGCGGGGTTAACGGGAAAATATTTTATTAACTATATACATATTTGGATGTTTTGGTTGCATATTTGAAGTTTCTTTTATTTAAAGTCATACTATAATTTGTAAGATGAATTATCTTAAAACGTAATTAAAATTTCCAGTGCGCCGAGGTGGTTCTCCGCGTGTTCGAAGTTTCAAGAAGAGCGCGGCTCTCGATAACGCACTCAAAACACCCGAGAACCATCGGGTGCGCGCAGCGATCGAAGCGAAGCAGCCACTCAGTGAAGAGGTGAGGGCACCCTTTGAGACCCTGAGACCACTCAGTGAAGAGGTGAGGGCACCCTTTGAGACCCTGAGACCACTCAGTGAAGAGGTGAGGGCACCCTTTGAGATCCTGAGACCACTCAGTGAAGAGGTGAGGGCACCCTTTGAGACCCTGAGACCACTCAGTGAAGAGGTGAGGGCACCCTTTGAGACCCTGAGACCACTCAGTGAAGAGGTGAGGGCACCCTTTGAGATCCTAAGACCTAGCCGTTTGCCCGCTTCACTTTCTCCCTCCCTTCACACCCCTCCTCTCCCCTGTTCTCCCTCTCCACTTCCACTCTGCTCTCTCCCTGCGTCTCTTCCAGATAAAGTCTCTCATCTTCGCCACTCTCGACAATTCGATCCTTGTCGTGTTGCGACGCGTGGAAGACTTGGACGACGAAGTCAAGGCGTTCCTGAGCGACCCGGAAACGGTACAATTTATCTACTCCCCGTCCCTCTCTCTTTTTATCTATACTATGATCTATCCCTTCCTCTGATTCTCTTACTTCTTTGCCACTCTCTCTCTCTCCTACTCTCTCATTCTCTTACTCTCTCCCACTCTCTCCGTCTCTCTAACTACATCTCTCCTCCCTCTCGCTCTCTCTCTCTCCCTGTCTCTCTAACTCTCTCTTCTCTCCTTAGGTCAAGCCTCTCCTCCTCGAGGTGATGATCGCCCGGCCCTATCTGCTTCCAATCGTCTGGCGTCGCATCAACTGAGGATTCGTGGATATCCGCGGGATCTCACGTACTTTCACACCTCAAGACAAGCCCCGCCCAATCTCCAAGAGTAACTTGTTTTCTGCGAGATTCCTCACATATACAAGATCGTCTGTCCATCGTACGAGATTCACTCATCTCTTTCTTCATTGACAAATAAATGCTCTTCCCAATGAAGTCATTGCAAGTTTATTCAAAAGCTGTTGTACCGCTGATCTTCCACTGATGATTCCATTCAAATCGAACAATTATTCTTTTTTTAAAATAAATCATAAAGTTTTAGTGTATCACATTGAAAAATAGTTCCCCTCCTCTAGTAGAACACTCTCTCAAAAGGGTATTGAAAAATAGTACCCCCGCGGGTACTAATAGAGAAAATACGGTAATTCATTCTGTGCGCAGCTTTAGATCACGAGAATGCTTATGGTCAGGTCGAAGCGTTTACGCCTTTGGTCCGAGGGCAGCCTAGACCTTACAGTCCACTGCAAATGTGGTCAGCAGGATGGTCAGCGACTGCGCCGGCGAGTGCAAGGAGTACACGACCTTCGACGCGGCTACGGAAGCTTTGTGTAGCTACATAGGACAAACAAGCACATTTGTATTTGCTCGCTGAGTGATCTTATCGACACTTTTATAAGCACAAAAAATCATTAGGTACCATACCGCTGTTCTCAGTCTGGAAAATTAAAAGTGCCGACACCGTGGCGATTGGAAATAGTGCGAAAGTATTTTGTGACTTGTTTTTCTTCCTAACAATAAGGTGTATTCATTATCATTCTGCCTACCATCCTCGCCATTGATAATTGCCAGATGGCAGGGAAAGAGATCGAGCTGCAGAAGAGGGGCGGGAAGAAGGTGAAGCGAGCGAAGCGGTCGAAGGTGATGTCTTGCAGGAGCTGGCATGTCTTCGAAAGAGAGAGTTAGTTAGCGATTCGGTACCACCCATGAGCCGGGATGCGAATCAAAGTTATAAGTATTTTGACCCCTTTTTGAACATTACATATGTGCGAGAGTGCGCAGAGGTAAAAAGATACCAACATTATCCTATGAATAATTTATTTCCTGTGATATTTAATTAATCTAGGCTCGAAAACGATCGACAATACATAAGACGCGATTTGCGAGAGTATCAAAATAGCCGGGGACCCGGCAAAATTAGATTTCGATAAAAAGATCTTTATAGGTACTTTTTAACACGGCGAAACGAATGGAATGGGTCCGGGAGTCTGAAATCGCCATTTTGGCGAGCTGTACGAGGTTTAAAATTCGAGAGTACGATGAAACTTGCAGAGATGGTCGCACATTCGCGTTCGCTGTTTCGCACACAATAAAGCAATATTCTTGAAAATTTTGTCATAAATAGACAAGATATTGCTTTACAAAGCTACTAAAGTAGAATTTGAAAATATTCACTGTTGTGGTCTCAGCGGCCTCTAGACTTTAGAGAGGCGCCATTCTCTTATATGGAAAAATGTCACGGGTTTTCTATCTTCAATTGTAGAGCAAAAAATTATCTTTACAATGAGCTATAGTATACCAGATATCGACGAGGTCTTTTATGTTTCCCAATCATAAAACTGTTGAAATCCGCGGGTTCAGCGTTTCATTGACCTATGCACCGGGCAAGGTAAGAAGAAAAGCATTGTCGCACCTTAGAAGGATGATTTAGTGTAGTGCGAACGAGTTGGAGTCGCAATACAAACGTCCAGGGTTCGACGACCCGGGCGAGCGGGATGTTTTGCCAGGCAATTAACAAATTTGTTTTGCATTTCAATTTTATTTAAACAGTTGCATAAAAACCTACGTAAATTCCCTAGACTACCTTCATGCGGCATATCGCTTGTGTTTCGCTTTCGGCGTTGGTAACGCCTAAACAAAGTGCATGCCGATGCACAGGCACTGAACCGCGCGTATTTCAACAGTTTTATGACTGGGAAACATAAAAGACCTCGTCGATATCTGGTATACTATAGCTCATTGTAAAGATAATTTTTTGCTCTACAATTGAAGATAGAAAAACCGTGACGTTTTTCCATATAAGAGAATGGCGCCTCTCCAAAGTCTAGAGGCCGCTGAGACCAAAAAAGTGAATATTTTCAAATTCTACTTTAGTAGCTTTGTAAAGCAATATCTTGTCTATTTATGACAAAATTTTCAAGAATATTGCTTTATTGTGTGCGAAACAGCGAACGCGAATGTGCGACCATCTCTGCAAGTTTCATCGTACTCTCGAATTTTAAACCTCGCACAGCTCGCCAAAAAGACTCCCGGACCCATTCCATTCGTTTCGCCGTGTTAAAAAGTACCTATAAAGATCTTTTGAGCGAAATCTAATTTTGCCGGGTCCCCGGACATTTTGATACTCTCGGAAATCGCGTCATATGTATGTAGATAGAGGAAGTGCATAAATAAATATTTAGGATTGACATAAAACCCCGTTCAGAAAAATATTTTGAGGTCAATGAAAAAGTAAGTAGAAGAGGTACAACGAGTGCAGCCAGAAGAAAGCGATAGGCGCCCATTCGGGGGTCGCTGCGACGGAGGATGGCGAAGGCGGCGACGACGTTGAGGGCAACACAAAGGCAGCAGATTACGCTGTGCAACAAGCGCAGGAAGCGCAGCATCACACAGAAAACAATTTTGTAGTTTTGGCCGCGGACGGAAAAACGTCAAGGACATTTTGTAGTTTTGGCGTTTTTGGCGCCCACCAAACTACAAATTGGGTGTCGAGGACATTTTGTAGTTTATACAACATGGCATGCAGCATGTTTCCTCGTAAACAAAAGCATCTTTCAATATATTTACCTCAATATCTTTGGCGTTATTGGTTTCATTGGCTTTCTTTTTATTTCTCTCTCTCTCTCTCTCTCTCTCTCTCTCTCTTTCTCTCGCTATCACTGCGTTTCGATCTCTCTCTTACTCTTTCTCTTTCTCCCTCTTTGTTTCTTTATTCTAATGGCTACGAAACGGTAGCAAAGATCGATTTGCAGTTTAATATAATGAAAAGTGAGCAAAACATGAGAAAGAAAGACACGGAGGGGGGCAGAGAGAGACACAGAGACAACACACAGAGAGAAAGAGAGAGAGAGAGAGAGAGAGAGAGAGAGAGAGAGAGATTGAGAGAGAGATTGAGAGAGAGAGAGAGCGAGATTGAAAGTGAAAAGAGAAAAAGGTGCAGAAAAAGAGAGTCTCTCTCTCTCTTTTTCTCCCTCTCTCTCTTTTCCTTTCTCTCTCTCTCATTCTCTCTCTCGCTCTTTCTTTCTCTTTCCCCCTCTCTCTCTATCTGTCTGTCAGTCTGTGTGTCTGTGTGTCTGCCTGTATGTCCGTCTGTTTGGTTTCTCTGTCCGTCTGCCTGTCTATCTGTCAGTCTGTCTGTGTCTGTCTCTCTCTCTCTCTCTCTCTCTCTCTCTCTCTGTCTCTCGGCTGCTGATCGATCGATCGCACTAGGAAGGCTGCATCCACCTCTCTTTCTTTCTCTCTCTCTCTCTCGCCTACTTTCTCTCTCTCCCTCTCTCTCCCTCTCCTCCCCCTCTCTCTCTCTCTCTCTCTCTCTCTCTCTTTCTCTCTCCTTTTCTCTCTTTTCTCCGCAGCGAGCAAGACAAATGTACACTCGCAATGTATGTACAGAGCTTCTCGTAATTGACTCTAATTGTAAGAAGAAGTTCGGTCATTAGCACTCATTTAGAAACTGTTACTATGCAAATTGCCCTTCCCACACATTTCAAACAACTAACAATAAACAGTCTGTGAATGAGGGCGAAACAAGATTGCCCACTCTTCCACTATGTTTTACATTTGTATTGTTAATGATTCGAGAAAAATAGTTAGTCCCATTAATAGAGAAGGATCGAGATGGAGAGAGTTGAGAGAGAAAGAGAGATGAGACAGTGAAAGAGAGATGAGAGAGAGAGAGATGAGAGAGATGAATGAAGCAAATTGCTGCACAAATGTCATATTCACCCCACCCCCCTATCACTAGGTTATCCAATGCCGAAAGGTGTGGCTGGATTGGTGGCCTGGTGGTTAACGTGGGAAAATTGCGGGGGGTGGTGGTTCGGGTCCGGTCAGGAGCAAAATGTCTTTCTCTCTCTCTCTCTCTGTCTACTCTCAGGTACACCCAACGGCAACGACTCCTAACATCACGACGGATCACAGGTTAGCTAAATTATCGACTTTTGCGAATTTTCTTGGCATATTATTCTATTTCACTGCTGTTTTGTTCACAGAAAGGCTAAACGCAGTGAAGTATGCCATAGCAAAAGACGATATTTAGCTAACCAGATCTGTATGATGGTCGGACAGAGAGAGAGAGAGAGAAAGAGAAAGAGAGAGAGAGAGAGAAGAGAGAGAGAGAGAGAGAGAGAGAGAGAGAGAAGAGAAACTGCTTCGGAAACGCTCGAATACTGAAGAAAAGACACTTTAAAAGGGTGAAAACATACATAATAGGGACGGGAAAAGGTACAGTTGGGCAGAGAGATGCAGAGAGAGAAAATATATCGAGAGAGATAGCGAATTTTATCCAGATTAGCAGAGAAACAAAGCAAAACAGAGCGAAATAGGCATCTGTGTGCATGCGGCCCAGAAGATTAAAAACAACAAAATCTCCTCTGAAGATACAGAATGTGCTCGACCAAACAACAAATAATTCTGTAGGTTGCTATACTACAGATATATCTGTATCTCATTCTGTAGAATATGACCAAATATTTTTCTGTGTGATCTCGCGAGGAAACTCGAGCGTCATTTTAGACTTGAGATCTCTGATAAAACTTCATGCCAATTGAACACGGTACGACGACTAATATGACTAGCGAACCCTGAAAATAAGTAGGTTTCGCGAGTAGACGACCCCTATGAACACAAAATAATCAGATATTGTCGCTAGACATGTCGTTCTTTCTGTTCTAGCTCCTCCTCACAGTATTTATCTCTGCTAATATGTACCTTTAATATGGCCGCTAATAGGCATGTGAAATGTCATAAAGTCATCATTTCACATCTGCGTCAAAACTATACAAACACGAGATGTACATAGCAGATATTCCTTTACACGACAAACAGTTTTGATTAGGAGAATGATCAGGCCGAGACATTTACGGTGTTCCGAGGGCAGCAAGGATGTAAAAGTCGTCTGCACAGGTCGGCAGCGAATTTTCGGTAGCTGCTCGTGGTCAGCAGGATGGTCAGCGACTGCGCCGGCGAGTGCAAGGAGTACACGACCATCGACGCGGCCGCGAGGGCTGCAGACTTGAGCTTTATGTAAACTTTATAGTTATGTACATACATATATAAGACAACACAAGCATGTTTGTTATTGCTCGCTGACCTGAGTCATACACTCGGTTTTGATCTGCATATATCAATGCTAAGAATGTGTTAAAAGGGAGTACAAAATAAAATCATTAATTGCCATACCGTTGTTCTCAATCTGGAGACGTAAAAGTGCAGCCAAGGTGGAGATTGGAAATAGTATGAAAGTCGCCGGCACCGCTATCTGCATTTACCTGTTTATGTCTCTCGTTCTCTCATTGCTGCTCATTCCTACCGTAGCCAAGAGGCTGAGTAAGATTCGCTTCTGGAAGGCCAGTCCACTCGGGGACAAATGGACTGCGGCGGACGCTGACTTAATGATACGGCGAATGTGGAAGGACAGCGCGGCTCCGATGGCAGTCGTTATTGCGAGCGAAAGCACTTGGCCACCGAAAAAAGAAATTTTACTCAATAATAATTTCCATACGTGGTAACGTGAAGAATTATAAAAAGTCATGCTTTGAAAATGACGGTTTTTAACACATGTTTGGTAGACAAAACGTTGGGTAGAACATTTAAGCAGGTCGAGGATGCCTTGTACCCGAGAACGCAAGAATCCCGGCATCGTCCATGCACAACAATTGACTGGCTTCCAGCTTGCTTAGTCCGTGAAATCTCTATAATAACTGTTGAATAGAAATCACTTTAAACCTCAAGGAAAGATTTCAACGTGCAAGACAGAATAAAGAGAACTTTAAGTCATATGCCTCGTTGGTGTTATTAGAGACTGTCTGGGATCTTTCCGGAACACCTCGCCAGCGCTTTCGAGTATGATTAGCAGCGTTCAAGGGAATCTCTCATTCCATATATAGCATTAAAATGGTCCAGGAACTTTTCCTACCTCTAAGCCAGTTCCCGAACCCATGACCAAACTGTCTTGAGGGTAAAGATACCAACATCTTCAGATGAGAGCTGACTTGGCGTCATGGGACGCGCATTTAGAGTCAAAACAACGGAGACCGCAGAGACCATCGCCGCGGGTGCGCCGTACGCGCCCGCCAGCGGCCACTTCGACAGAAGCCAGCGCGAGCCCGGCAGTTGTATATGCTTAAAATAAAGGAAAATGACGATATAGAAATAATCAGAAATTACAAAGAAAGGAAGAAAAAATACCTGGTGCCGATAGATGAAGCAAGCAGCAAATACGACCAATACCGATGTTCCAGTCGTAAAACTCAAGGCCTGCAGGCAACTTGACTATCCGAATTGATTGATTGATTTGACTTAAACAATGCAAAACGAAACACAGCTAATGTGCTGAAATGTATGAATTTTAGTGACAACTTTTTGTTCCTAAGATTTAAGTATTATCATTCTACCTACCAGCCTGGCCAGTGACAGCTGCCAGAAGGCAGGGAAGGAGAACGAACTGTCCACATAGAAGCAGAAGAGAGGCGGGAAGACGGTGATGCGGGCGAAGAGATTGAGAATGATGTCGTGCTGGAGCTGGCATATCTTCCATAAGAGATTGTTGGAACAGTGAGAGAGAATGCGATGATAGGGATAAGAATGCACAAATAGACATCTACATACATACAATTTAGGTTTTGCATCAATGTCTGTTCCATTAAACTATTTTAAAGTCAATAAAGAATTAAATAAAATAGTAAATTGAAAAGATTACAACGAGGGCAGCCAGCAGAAAGCGGTAGGCGCTCATTCGAGGGTCGCTGTGGCGGAGGATGGCGAAGGCGGCGACGACGTTGAGGAAAACACAAATGCAGCAGATCACGCCGTGCAACACGCGCAGCACGCGCAGCATCTCGCGCGGAAACTCGCGAGCCATTTTCGAGTAGAAATCTCTGAGAAACGTTCAACTAATTGAAAAGAATCTGTTTCTTCACTTTAAATTTCTTAATGCATCTGCATAAACAGCTGAAATGGCAGACTGCCTGAACGCTAATATGAGACGGCAACCGCGAAAATGAGCGAAATTGGCAGGCAGTCGCATGACCACAGAGGACAATCAATACAACAAAACGAGCATCCGATAATCAGATAACGTCGCATATGTATGTCGTTCTGTCTCATCTAGCTCCAGGTAGCGGTAGTTTAGCCAGGCCGTAACTGGCTGTTAATAAGCATGTACAATGTGATAACATCATAATTTCACAACTGAGTCAGAACTACGTAAACACAAGTTGTAGAAGCCACACATTTACACAACGAAGAGTTTATATCTATCAGCCGTTATATTTACATATATACATATATATATATATATATATATATATATATATATATATATTATATGTATATATGTATATATATATATATATATATAGTGCAAAAGGAGAGAAGAAAAGCTTCTAAAAAGCTTTTACAAACTTTTGTTCTCTCACTTTCATATACTACTTCTTTTACCAGAGACAAACTACTATGAATTTTAGCTGAATACATGTCAAACCTTCACAATGTTTCTCTTTCTTTCTTTTTGGAATGTAAGTGAAGTTTAGCCATTTTCCATAGTAAACCGGCATAAAACCTTCATGAAGTTTTTATTTGCGCTCGTTCAAATTTCACTCAACCTTCGTTTTAGTTTTCTTTCAAGATTAATAGCACGGCAGGAGAATAGTTAGATCGAGACATTTACGATCCTGTTCTGTGGCCAGACTGGACGTGAAAGTCGTCTGCAAAGGTGGGCAGCGAATTTTCGGTAGCTGCTCGTGGTCAAAAGGATGGTCAGCGACTGCGCTGGGGAGTACAAGGAGTACACGACCATGGAACGGAAGCTTTGATTAAGCTTGAAAGCTATGTGCATACATGTATATGAGACAAACAAGTATGTTAAGAAGTGACAAAATGAAATTATTAATTGTCATACCGTTGTTCTCAATCTGGAGACTTAAAAGTGCAGCCAAGATGGAGATTGGACACAGTACGAAAGTCGCCGGCACCGCTATCTGCATTTTGCTGTTTCGTGTCTCTCGTTCTCTCATCGCTGCTCATATACCGTAGCCACGAGACTGATTAAGATTCGCTTCTGGAAGGCGAGTCCACTCGGGGACAAATGGACGGCGGCGGACGCTGAAGTCATGATACGGCGGATGTGGAAATAGAGCGCTGCTCCGAATGCTGTCGTAATTGCGAGAGAAAGCACAAGGCCACCGAAAAAGAAATTTTTACCCAATAATAATTTAAATACATGGTAAAGCTAACGTGAAGACTTCACAAAAAGTTATGCATTGAAAATGACGGTTTTTAAACATGTTTGGTGGCCGAGGATGTCTCATACCCGAGAACGAAAGAATCCCCGCATTGTCCATGCACAACAATTGGCTGGCTTCCAATTCGATTTGTCCGTGAAATCCCTACAATAATTGTTGAATAGAAATCACTTTGACTGACAAAATAAAAACGATTAAATTGTTGTAGAAACCTCGAGGAAAGATTTCAACGTGCTAGACCGCAGAAAGAGATCGTTTAATCATATGCCTCGTCGGTGTTATTAAAGACTGGATCTTTCCGGAACAACCCAGTTCCGGACCAAACTGTCTTGAGAGTGAAGGTGCGCCATTCTAACATCTTGAGAGGAGAGCTGACTTGGCGTTATAGGACGCGCATTCAAAGTCAAAACAACGGCGACGGCAGAAACCATCGCAGCGGGTGCGCCGTACGCGCCCGCCAACGGCCACTTCGATAGACGCCAGCGAGAGCCCGGCAGTTGTATATGCTCAAAATATTTTTTCATGCGCAAAATCTGTAAAAAAAATATATAAAGAAAAATGACGATATAAAAATATTGAGAAATTACAAGGAAGGGAAGAAAAAAACCTGGTGGCGATAGATGAAACAAGCAGCAAATACGACCAATACCGATGTTCCAGTCGTAAAACTCAAGGCCTGCAGGCAACTTGACTATCCGAATTGATTGATTGATTTGACTTAAAGAAGGGCGATCACCGAAAAATTGCTATTGTATGTTCAAACGTGCAAAGGTTTCAAACGGAAGTCCATTTAATTACTCAAAAAAGTACGGTAGATGAGATCGCTAAAGTAGCGCTGGTTTCGAAGCGAGAAGTTATTGCTCGTTTACTAATTTCATACTGTTTTGCATAATATTTTTTAGTTTATTGTAAAATATTCACATACAAAGGGATAAAGCATGAAACAAACAAATGTCTTAAAATATTTGTAAATTCAATCTTCCCGCGATGGGTAAGTGGCAGCAAATCTACTGTCGAGTGCTGTAACACCACGGTTTTGCACTGACACCAATCACAAATTCATTCAAAAATATCTTAAACTTGAACATGGAACTTTTTTATGCTTTTTCATTTGCCTTTTCTTTTTCCTCATGCCCGAGACTATTCGAAAATAGCTAAGATGTTTCAGAAATGGCAATTACTTTTCGGTGATCGCCCTCCTTTAAACAATGCAAAACGAAACACAGCTAATGTGCTGAAATGTATGAATTTTAGTGACAACTTTTTGTTCCTAAGATTTAAGTATTATCATTCTACCTACCAGCCTGGCCAGTGACAGCTGCCAGAAGGCAGGGAAGGAGAACGAACTGTCCACATAGAAGCAGAAGAGAGGCGGGAAGACGGTGATGCGGGCGAAGAGATTGAGAATGATGTCGTGCTGGAGCTGGCATATCTTCCATAAGAGATTGTTGGAACAGTGAGAGAGAATGCGATGATAGGGATAAGAATGCACAAATAGACATCTACATACATACAATTTAGGTTTTGCATCAATGTCTGTTCCATTAAACTATTTTAAAGTCAATAAAGAATTAAATAAAATAGTAAATAGAAAAAGGTACAACGAGTGCAGCAAGCAGAAAGCGGTAGACACCCATTCGAGGGTCGCTGCGGCGGAGAATGGCGAAGGCAGCGACGGCGTTGAGGGAAACACAAATGCAGCAGATCACAACGTGCAACACGCGCAGCACGCGCAGCACGCGCAGCATCTCACGAGGAAACTCGCGAGCCATTTTCGAGTAGAAATCTCTGAGCAACGTTCAACCAATTGAAAAGAATCTGTTTCGTCACTTTCAATCGCTTATTGCATCTGCATAAACAGTTGAAATGGAAGACAGCCTGAACGCTAATATGAGACGGCAACCCGCGAGAATGAGCGAAATTGGGAAGCAGTCGCATGACCACAGAGGAAAATCAATGCAACATACAAAACGAGCATCAGATAATCAGATAATGTCACAAGGCATGTCGTTCTTTCTTGTCTAGCTCATATTCACAGCAGTATTTCTCACTTTCCTACACTGGCCGTTGTCTGGCCGTCAATAAGCATGTACGATGTGACGACATCATATTCCCAACTGAGTCAGGCCTACCTCAACACAAGATGTAGAACCCACACTTTTACACAAAGAAGAATATATATATATATATCTATGCACATATCAGCCGTTATATATATATGTATATATATGTATAAACTTTGTTCTCTCACTTTCATATACTATTTCGTTTTCCAGTGACAAACTTCAATGAATTCTTTGCTGAATACATGTTATACCTTCACAATGATTTTTTTACTGTTTTTGGAATACGAATGATATTTAGCAATAAACCGGAAGAAAACTTTCATGAAGTTTTTATTTGCGCTCGTTCAAATTTTACTCAACCTTTGTTTCAGTTTTCTTCCAAGATTAACAACACGGCAGAAGAATGATCAGGCCGAGACATTTGCGGCCCTTTTCCGTTTGCAGCACGGATGTAAAAGTCGTCTGCAAAGGTGGGCAGCGAATTTTCGGTAGCTGCTCGTGATCAGCAGGATGGTCAGCGATTGCGCCGGCGAGTGCAAGGAATACACGACCATCGACGCGGCAGCGAGGGCTGCTACGGAAGCTTTGTGTAGCTACATAATACATAGGACAAACAAGCACATTTGTTATTGCTCGCTGAGTGATCTTATAGACACTTTTATAAGCACAAAAAACCATTAGGTGCCATACCGCTGTTCTCAATCTGGAAAACTATAAGTGCCGCCAACGTGGCGATTGGAACTAGTGCGAAAGTCGCCGGCACCGCTATCTGCATTTGCCTGATCCGTGTCTCTCGTTCTCCCATAGCTGCTCATTCTTACCGTAGCCACGAGGCTGAGGAAGATTCGCTTCTGGAAGGCGAGTCCACTCGGGGTTAAATGGACGGCGGCAGACGCTGACTTAATGATACGGCGGATGTGGAAGGAGAGCGCGGCTCCGATGGCAGTCGTGATTGCGAGAGAAAGCACAAGGCCACCGGAAACAAAGAAGTTTTAATCATTAATAATTGGCATAAGTAGTAAAGTGTTACTTTTCAAACAGGTATGATTTGAAAATTTCGATTTTTAAAACATGTTTGTTGGTTAAAACGTGGACAAAGCATTTAAGCAGGTGGATGAGGCCTCGTACCCGTGTACGCAAGAATCCCCGTATCGTCCATGCACAGCAATTGCCAGGTTTCCAGGTCGCTTAGTCCGTGAAATCCCTACAAGATTTGTTGCAATGAATCACTTTGGCTGATAAAAAATACAGTACTATTAAATTATTGGAGAAGCCTCAAGGAAAAATTTCCGTCACTAATTCGACTCCAAAATGTTACACAAAAGGGTTTTAACTCGATGGGATGGAAAAGAGACCCGTGAGGAGCGGAGCCTTCATGGATCATGGGTTCCCGGCAGAGGTGCAAAGTAGCCAGCTCGGACCGATCCGGACCCCAAATTCAAGGGCCCCAAAGAGCATGGGCCGGAAGAAGGGCCCAATGGGCCGGGAAAGTCCAAAATGTTTGGGCCAGTTAGCACCTCTGGCTCCAGGTGAGAGCACTGCCAAACTCTGGAGAGCCAGAGCAGCCTCCTGTTACGGGGACGGTCTGCCTCTCCCTACAATGCCCGTGTTAAGCTTGACGGCCCACGATGTCCAAGTGAATGGCACATGTCAGCCACCATGTCCACCCGGAGACGGCACTTGAGAATGGGCGCGGAACTACTGATGACTCAATTCATGACGATTTTGCACAGATTTACTTGGTATCCGTTACGTACATATGCGTTGCGCGCGCATTACTGTCTTTCTTCAATTTTTAGCAATTATTTCTTCTTTCAGCTTTGAGGCCGGGCCTGTTCGGGAGGCCGGTTTCCGAGGGCGGTGCTGGGGCCGATATCGGGGGGGGGGGGCGAATATTTTCGGGCCACGGCCACCCCTGCTGAAGATACCAACATCTTCAAATGAGAGCTGACTTGGCGTCATCGGACGCGCGTTCAGAGTCAGACCAACGGCGACGGCGGAGACCACCGCCGCGGGTGCGACGTACGCGCCCGCCAGCGGCCACTTCGACAGACGCCAGCGAGAGCCCGGCAATTGCAGATGCTAAACACACTCTTTAAAAAAATATATAAAAAGAATGATGAACAAAAAGGACTATAAAAGGGAACCAAATAATACCTAAAAAGGAGGCAGAGATACCTGGTGCCGATAGATGAAACAAGCAGCAAATACGACCAATACCGATGCTCCAGTCGTAAAACTCAAGGCCTGCAGGCAACTTGACTATCCGAATTGATTGATTGATTTGACTAAACAATTCAAAAGGAAACACAGCTAGTGTGTTGAAAGGTGATGAATTTATGCATTTTGGTGACATTTTTTTGTTCCTAAGATTTAAGTAATATCATTCTGCCTACCATCCTCGCCAGTGACAGCTGCCAGATGGCAGGGAAAGAGATCAAGCTGTCCACGTAGAAGCAGAAGAGAGGCGGGAAGAAGGTGTAGCGACCGAAGACGTCAAATGTGATGTCGTGAAGAAGCTGGCATGCCTTTGGATGAGAGGGATAGATAGCGATACAGTCACGCCCATGAGACGGGGGATACGGATCAAGTAGCTCCGAGCTGCACGAGCCGAGCCGTGCAAGTACTAGTTAAATATATTTAAAATATTTTATGGTTAGATGTGCGAGAGTGTGCAGAGGTAAAAATATACCAACAATATCCTGCGAATAATTTATTTTCTGTAATAATTAATTAATTTTGGCTCGTTGCGAATTGAACCCATCGAAGACGATCGATCCGGATCTCATAGCTCGCAAGTAATAGATAGGGGAAATGCATAAATAAATACTTAGTTTTGGCAAAAACACCCGTTGTAGTAAAAATACTTTGAAGTCTAAGAAAGAAGTAAGAAAAAAAGGTACCACTAGTGCAGCAAGCAGAAAGCGGTAGGCGCCCATTCGAGGGTCGCTGCGGCGGAGGATGGCGAAGGCGGCAACGACATTGAGGGCAACACAAATGCAGCAGATCACGCCGTGCAACACGCGCAGCACGCGCAGCATCTCACGTGGAAACTCGCGAGCCATTTTCGAGTAGAAATCTCTGAAAAAATTTCAAACAATAGAAAATAATATGCTTGGTCAACTTTAATTTCTTATCAAATTTGAGTATTTTCCATGTCAGTTGTAAATTTAAAACAATCTGAAGACTAAAATGATAAGCCAACAGTGAAAATAAGAAGGATTAGCAATTATGTATGCAAGTAGACGCATATGACCACAGAGGGAACCTAACTCGACATACAAAATCAGCCTCCGATAATCAGATATTGTCGCAAGTCATTTCGTTCTTTCTCTTCTGGCTCCTGATGTCAGTATTTCACTCTTCTTTATTCCATTAATCTGGCCGTTAATAATCATGTACCATATTATGATATCATAACTTCACAACTGATGGTGAGTCAAAACTACACAGCGAAGAGGTTAGATTAGAGCATGGTCAGGCCGAGACATTAGTGACCCTGTTCCGAGGGCAGCAAGGATGTAAAAGTCGTCCGCACAGGTGGGCAGCGAATTTTCGGCAGCTGCACGTGGTCAGCAGGATGGTCAGCGACTGCGCCGGCGAGTGCTAGGAGTACACGACCATCGACGCGGCCGCGATGGCTGCAGACTGACGGTTTCATGGCTACATATGTAGTACGTAAGACAAGCACATTTGTTATTGCTCGCTCACAGTGATCTCTGTGTGCTAATAATGAGTTAAAAGGAATGGAAGACAAATACATAAGATGCTCTCCGCCGGCGCCAAATAGAAGTACCGTTTCATTATCGTCATATGAGGAAAAAGTCATATGCATATATCGCCGGACGAGAGCTTGACAAAAGTTTGATAAAAACACGGACAGTTAGACAAAATGTGACTTACTTTTTAATTTTCTGAATCTTATAGTTTAAACGAACAAAATAAAAACATTTGTTGCCATACCGTTGTTCTCAATCTGGAAACGTAAAAGCGCAGTCAAGGTGGAGAATGGAAACAGCACGAAAGTCGCCGGCACCGCTATCTTCATTTGAATGTTTTGTGTTTTCTCTCCTTGCTGCTCATACTTACCGTAGCCGCGAGACTGAGGAAGATTCGCTTCTGGAAGGCGAGACTACTCGGGGACAAATGGACGGCTGCTGATCTCATGATATAGCGAATGTGGAAGATAGCGCGGTTCCGAATGCCATTATTGTTGCGAGCGAAAGAAATATGCCACTGAAAATGAGAAGAAGTAAGAACCTTATTTCTGACTATTTCTACTTAACTCTCCTATTAACATACCTGGTACAGCGAATATGAAGACTATAGAAATTTCAGTGCGAAATTTGACGCGTCTTTCAGATATGCATTGAAATTCTCGGTTTTTAAAAGTCGCTGCCTCGAAAAGTGGCGACACATGGAGGAGTCCTCTTACCCGAGTACGCAAGAACCCCTGCATCGTCCATACACAGTGTTTGGCTCGCTTCCAGGTCGCTTAGGCCGTGAAATCCCTAAAAGAACTGTTGACTACGAACATCGTTTACTAACGAAAAAATAGAGCATGGCACTAAAAAAACCACAAACATTTTGTGGCTCCTCAGAGCCTTTTTATGAGTTCCGGGACCCTTGACCAAACTGCCTTAATGGAGCTTGAAAGTCGCTAACTCCTAACACGAAATCTCGTTAATGACCGTAGATATGAGCAATAGCAATTTTACAAGATAATTGTTCTCGTAAAGCAAGCGTTTGCTTCAATAATTTAAATTGGCAGTTTGCATCCGGTAGTGAATCAACGCATTTGTCCAATGGAAACATCTTACACCCTCGCTGGTGAACCTATGCTCGACAAACGTTTTAGACCATAATTTAGTTTGCGACAACTGTTAAATTTAATGTTCGTGCATCACACTAAAATTCCCTTAGGATCAGGCGAGATGCAAATAACTCCTTTATCTTTTAGTTCCGAAAATTGACTCTTTGCTGATGCATTAAGCTCAATCCGGACAAATAGATTGAATCATCTTTATAGAGAAATATTCGGGTTTTTGCCTCCTTTAATGACTTCCGGGATCCCTGATCAAACTTGAGAATTAAGGTGCTGCAGAAAATATCAACATCTGCAGATGAGAGCTGATTTGGCGATACGTGCAGAATCACAAGTAGAGCGACCGCTGACATCATTGCCGCGGGTGCGCCGTACGCGCCCGCCAGCGGCCACTTCGAAAGGTGCCAGCGTGAGTTCGGCAGTTGCATTTTCTCAAGACATTCTTTTGGAAAAAAAAATACAAAGTACATAAAAGTACAAAAAACACAAGATAAATAGTAGGAACTAACCTGGTGCCGACGGATCAAGCAGACAACACATATGACCATGCATGAACAGGCCGTCACATAGCACAAGGGCTGCAGGCAATAGCTTACAATAAAATAGTACAGAAGCATGAATGTTGAAATATGTAAAATGAGCAAAGAATTTAATTACAGATTCCAGACACTAGAGATTCAATTATTTCGATAAAAATAGAAGGGGTAATTCGGATGTATTTTCTTGGAAGGATTTTTCGAATTCAAGTCTATTTCCAAACGAAATATAGCGAGTTTTCTGAAGTACATTTTTGGCGGTTTCTTGAAGACGAATATGTATATGGTGATTCTGCCTACCAGCCTGGCGAGAGACAGCTGCCAGATGGCAGGAAACGAGATCGAACTGTCCACGTAGAAGCAGAAGAGCGGGGAGAAAATGGTGAAGCGAGCGAAGAGGTCGAAAGTGATGTCATGCAGAAGTTGGCATATCTTCCGTAAGAAATTGTTGGAAGAGTGAGAGAGAGAACGAAATAAAGGGAAGAATGCATAAAAAATATGTCGTATGTGCGTCCCATTAAGAGGGGTTATATATATATAAGGGAGGTACGTTACTACTAGAGAAAATACGTTATGTAAATGAAGAGACAACGAGGGCAGCTAGCAGAAAGAGGTAGGTGCCCAATCGAGGGTCGCTGCGGCGGAGGATGGCGAAGGCGGCGACGATGTTGAGCGCAACACAAATGCAGCAGATGACGCTGTGCAAAACGCGCATTAAGCGCAGCATCTCACGTGGAAACTCGCGAGCCAAAAAAAGTTTGAATATAATTCCCTGAGAAACCTGAGAATCAATGGAAAAAAGATGTTTATCCAATTTAAGATACTAAATTAGTGTATTTTTCATTCTTACTTATAACAGGTAGACAGTTTGAAATAATATGAGAATCCTTCCGCATTGAGTAATCATCTCTACGTGCAAAAACTGCTCCGATAAGATATTGTCGCTAGGCATCCCGTTCTTTTGCCTCTCTCCCCCTCTCCCTGCCCTCTCTGTCTGTCTCTCTCTCTCTCTTCCTCTCTCTCTGTCTCCTTCTCACTTGATTATACCCTTAATTTGCCCGTTAATATGCATCTTGTATATACACATGTGATGATATCACATGTTTATAATTGAGACAGAAAACGAGATACAATATTCACATAAAGCATCTCGCATTCATAATTCAATCACAATTTAAGAAATTTATAAATTTATTCTAACTTGAATTTGTTATAATTTATTGTGATCATGTTATTGTAATGATCATTACTTCCTAACATAGAGTGATATATAAACAACATCTATGTATATTTATTATCGCAATTATCTTTGACTTTTCCTGCACTTTTATTTTATGAATGAAGCAAACAAATATGAAAATATCTCCTGAAAAATTGACGTAGCTCGCTGAAGGCTTAATTGCCTTCATTCTTCTCACTTTCCCAGCCGACGAATGGCTGACATGGTAGAGAGGTCTCATCGAGTGTCAAAAAGGTCAAGGAAATATTGTTTTCTTTCTTTACTTCTGATAAAAAATATAGTTAATTTAAAATTGAAAATTTTATATTGATTGATAATAAAAAAATTATTCTTCTAAAAGTTATACATCGGTTTTCTTTCAGTAAGTTCCAGAGTGAAGTTGATTGGCGATCAACCGACGAATTCAAAATTTCGTCTTCGGTTTGTTCTTTTCTTCAGAGAAAGAAGAAAAATTAGAGTACTATTTGATATTTGAAAATCTTATTAATACTTTTGAGAAAAAGCAGCGGCGATGGACGACCGAGGAGATCCGCGCGGAAAGGCAGCGCCTTCTCTTGTCTGAAGACGGATGGGACGAGGACCGAGAGGTGTGATCTAACAAAAGACAAAAGATAAAAGATAATTTATCAAAATGGCCGATTTCATCATATTTTCATCCTAGATGTTTTAAAATATTCTTTCCAATTTAGAAGTCATCGAGCAGCAAGAGCATTGGCACCACTTCTATCAGGGTTCGCGGGAGATTTGAATCGGAATGATTTTTCGTGAAGGAGTAGAAAGTGCCTTCTCTCGCTTCAGACGAGCCCGTCGGAATTGTCTTATCTCCCTGGCGACAACTTCATCGGATTCTGTTCGGCACGCCAAGCAGAGCACAAGCTCGTGTAAATTCATTCATTCTTTCGCAGGGTCATTTTGACGTCTGCGCCATTCGAATCTTTATATACCAGCAAGAGTGGCCACCCTCCCCCCACCCGCCCCCCCCCCCCCCCCCGCCGTGGGCAATTCAATGAAGTTCACTAGAGTAGAAGAAATGATGACCCAATTCTTGATGAAATGTGTCGCACATTATTTAGCATGCGTTGAGCATACGAAGTTCTTACTTCCTCCGATGCAATTATTTTGTAGATTTTTTTCAGCTTTGGGGGGGGGCCTGGCTGCCGACATCGGGGGCCGTGCCCCACCCTAACAGCGAATATTTTGAGCCCCGGCCACCACTGCATATCAACAGTTTATAAAATTGTTGTGCTTAAGCCGCAGCCAGCTTCCGATCGCCGTGTACTACCGGCAGCCTGAGTCGACCCGAAACGAGCAGATTGTCTGGCACCTGAGATTGCATGTCGCGTACGTCAGCAACAAAGTGGATTATTCTTTGGCGGTAACGTTTAAATTTCAAATGAATTTTAGTGCTAACGTAGTTTCCGTTCAGAAGTCTGCGAGCTTCGTGCAGAACGCGATCGAAGAGGTGCGAAATGGTGAAGACGGCGAGCTCGCCGGCTATACCATGTCGGGCAGCGACGCTTTTCCTACGGTTAGGGATTAGTGTTGGATTCCGAAAGGAGTTGTGTACTCGTGAATCGGTGTATCAATATGGTAACTCTTTTCGAAGTACGGTAATGCTACACGATTAGACCAAACAAGACCAAACGTCAATAAATAATATATTTGCATTCCTTTTCCAGTTGCCATCGATCGTCGCCATCCTCGAGTACCTCGTGACGGGGGGTCTAACTGCGTCCTCCGAAGGGTCCCTCCGCGCACCTTCTGCGAGCAGCAGCCGGAGCTCTGTCAGCAGCAGCCACGGAAGTCTGCTCAAGATGATCTACTCAATGTACAATCTGAGGCTAATCGTCAATTGGAGCGTGGACATCTTGCCTTCTTGAAATGTGAAGAAAGACACGAAAGTGCTTATTTGACAGCAACTGTCAAAGTATTCTTTGTTTTGCCACGATAAAAATGTTAAGTAAGACATCGCATTTTACTTACATAATTGAAAAGAAGTCCACAATACGCCGAATCTTATTGTTAGAGTAAATTTGCCATCTTTTTAACTTGCGAATTCGGTAATTCTTTCGAAACGTATTCAGCATTTCGAATTATGATGCGTCTCAAGACACTGGTATATCTATACCCTTGTTCATATTTATGTTGGTTGTGCTATGTCGAGTGCATTGCAAATAAATGGCAAAATGTGTCTGGAAAAATATTTGGAAGCATACGACAAATAAATAATAGACTCAAATTTAACTTTTTTGCTTGATTTCTGGCTGGGGAATATAAAATTAGAAGTGTTCGAATGTAGAAATCCAACTTTCCAGCACAAAATAGCTCGAGTAATTTCGTTTATACTGACCTATAATTTTCCGTTTTTAGGACTATCTTATGGTGAACTCTATGATTGAAGAACCGGAGATGTAAAGGTTGAATTGTTACTGTCATAGCAATGCGATCTACCGAACAGTAATGAATGTAGTTTCGAATTGCCGTATTCACCTGCGAATAGGCACTCTCATTCTCGCGTGCTATTTCGTATGTCGCACAAACCCGCTAAACATTGCAAGCACGTAGAGTGTTATTTTACGGCTATTTTAAACAATTTTAATAAGCAATCTCTTTCATATATGGATGGAACTTTGTAATCCTCGCGATTGAGAGGTCGAGAGACTAGAAGTGGTGCTTCGAGAGCAATCCAGACACAGCAGCCTCCAGCACATGTCTCCAGCGAACTTTCGGTAGCTGCTCGTGGTCAGCAGGATGGTCAGCGACTGCGCCGGCGAGTGCAAGGAGTACACGACCATCGACGCGGCCGCGAGGTCTGAACCGGAATTATTTTCTTTTTAAGACAACCTTTGTTAACACATGCATTAATTCATTGCCTTAAATCATATTATATTGATTTACAATTTAGACTTTCACATAAGTTCGTAATAGATATACATATTAACATACATATTTTCACATATGTAGGTTACTCGGACAAATTCAAACAAACGAACCATCGTTTTCTGTATCAAAACTGTGAAGCGCGGCGAGAGTGAAGACAGGAAAAGTTACGAAGATCGCCGGCACGAACAACTAAAGCGGTTTGGCATCAATCCTGTTTTTTTCTCTTCATTTTCCAACCTCAATCATTCCTTTTCCCCTTTCCCCCTCCAATATCTCCCTCTCGCCATATCTATTTCTCACTCTCTTTTCGTCCCTCTTTCCCTCTTTCTCCACCCTCTCTCACTCTCTCTGACCACTGATTAATCGCATACCGTAGCCAGTAGACTGATGAACAAACGCTTCTGTAGTACAAGTCTGCTGAATGGGAATTGAACTGAAGGTGTTGAGGACGCGAGTAGATGGCGAATGTGCAAGGAGAGCAGAAGGACTGCCAGAGTAGTAATTGTGAGGGCAGAGACAAGGAACACTGCAAGGAGGAGCATCGAGTTGGTCTGATTACGACAGATTTTAGCACACATTTGTCAACAGCAAAATTGAAATTTAGGTAATACCTATGAGTGTTTGTTTCCCGGCCGGGGAGTCCATGCAAAGCACTTGGCTCGCCTCCAAGTCCCTTAGTTCCCGAAAATCCTTAGTAAATGCAGTGTGCCGTGAACGAATTGGAAAAAATTATGACAATCTAACAAAGATTAATTATTGAGATATACATACATATTTAAACAATTTTGTAGCAGTGTTTAAAAATATTATGATGTTTCGCACGGGGAAACGCATACATGAGACCGAAGCTCAGCGACCGATATCGGGCGGATTTCCAGCAACATGAGAACGGCGATGGCTGTGACTTCTGCAAAGGGAGCGGAGTACGCGACCGCCAGAACAGCCTTCGAGAGACGCCAACGCGAACTCGGCAGTTGGAGATGCTTAATTCTTCTTTTTTTTTAGAGAAGTCGAAGAACTCTTTCTCACCTGGTGCCGGAAAAGGAAGCATGATGCTATTATGGCGAGGCAAATTCCCCCCAACCAAAATGTTGACACCTGAAATATGTTCAAGTACAATTTTTTTTTTTGAAGTGTTCGCTTTTCGCGATTGATGTATTTATGTAACAAAGGTTTTTTTGCTAGAATTATACATCACAAACAAAAATTATGCAATTTACATGTTATAGACATATTTAATTAATCTGTCGACAAACCGACCAGCCTAGCCATTGACAACTGCCAGATGGCAGGGAAGGGGAGAGCGCTGTCAACGAAGATGCACGGGAGAGGAGGGAAGAAGGTGAAGCGAGCCGAGACATCGAACAAGATGTCGCCGATGAGTTGAACGATCTGGCAACAGGAGAAGATGAGAATGAGAGAGAAAGAGAGAAAGTAAGATGGACAGAGAGAACAAGAAAGTAGGCTTATTACACAGAGATGTTTATTAGGCCCTCTGATAAGAATTTGAGAACGGTTTTTCTGTGTAAACTCATCTGAAGGACGATTGAAAGGGGGAGACTGCGTTGAAATGTATTCAAAAGACCGTAAAATGTACCACTGTGGCGGCAAGGAAGAATCGGTAGGCGCCGACGCGTCGCTCGCTTCGGCGAAGAATGGCACAGGCGGCGAGCGCGTTCAGGGCGACCGCGACGCAGCAGACAGCTGCGTGCAGCGCGCGCAGCACAACGAAGCGGCCACGCAAGGACGAGGACGGCATCGCTGATTTTTCTAATCGAATAAAATGTTGCAAAGACATAAGACTAGTCAGCAACTTACATACATAAGTATCTACGTTTCACTAAAACTTTCTCTAAGAACAGTCTACTACTTTCGAGTTTAAAAGTAAATTAACTGCTAAGAATTGTAAGTCAGCGTTCTTGTGCCTGCCATTTTGGCTGCAGCGTCAGGAAAAATTCACCTGGTTCTAAATCCTCAGTTCTACATATGCCTATTGACGAAATGATTCTGCTAGATTCTTACTTATTTACATAGGATGGACTTCCTTGTAAGAACTCAATATGCATCCTTATTTTTCTTTCTCATTTTAACAGCAAAAGAAGGAAGATCGTATAGATGTCCAGTTCATTCCCGCTCAATTGGGGGCCATATTTTCGAAAGTGATGAGCTCTTATCTCATAATCACCTAATGTGCATAACGAAGGCGTATACACGCAATCGATATTAACACTGACACAAATGAAACATTTTCGATACGACATGGAGAATAGCCTGAATTCGTTTCACTCTTTTCTTGGAGTGCAAAATGGCTGCGGATCATATTTAAACATTCACCTTCGAAATTAAAATCACAGACAGCCTAATTTATCTAATTTCATCTCTGTATTTTTCACCTGTTCTCCATTTATTTCAAGAAAGGACATGTTCCCTTGGTCATCAGGTCCATGATCGAACTTCCAAAAATACTGAGATCTTTCCAAGTATGTGTGATGTCTAATGTATAGAATGAGAAAAAACAATGACGTGACGATGGGCGTGACGAATTCTGGCAGAGTTGCTTCAAACATTTATGTTTGCTGACAGCTATCAGTCAAGAAGTATTTATTATCTTTTTTCATCTTCTTAATTTACACTTACAACTTTCAATAATATACACAACCCTATCAACGCTCAACGAATTAAAAAGAATGATGCATCTTGTAGTACATCGTAACCACGAATATTATAAAAGATGAAATTTTTACAGCTTTATAGATGTCACAAAATACATACATATGTACATATATGTATGTAACGTATGGTGCAAGGTACGCTAGGATTGGTGTGCTTTACGTGTCTACGGGGGTTAAATAGGATAGAAACCAGAGTGAGATTCGCAATCATCACAGTTAAATGACTTTTCGGATTTTAATGGCTGGTGGAATAATGTATTTCTCCTCACTACCAAGGTTCTTAATCTGGCCAAAAATGGGCTTCTTTCGGTCAGGCATAATGAAATACTAGACCACTGTGAAGTTATACATTTTTACAGAGCGATCATCCTAACCGGGAATCTACAGAGTACAACCAAAAGTCTGAATTATCCACTCATATATTCTGCTTCATTCTTACGGATTTAGCTATCTTCAATAAATCGGGAAGCACCGCAAGAGATCACGGCCGGAATAAGGATCGTTGGATATTACCCTGCATATATAGTTTGTAAGTACACAGATTCTCGCGCGCGTTCGTCCTAAACGTTTGTGAGGGTGCTTCGCGGGCATTCCAGACACAGCAGCCTCCGGCAAAGGCGAGCAGCGAATTTTCGGTAGCTGCTCGTGGTCAGCAGGATGGTCAGCGACTGCGCCGGCGAGTGCAAGGAGTACACGACAATCGACGTGATTGATTGTAGGCGATATGCGAGAGACTGAAAAATCATTTGACTGTAGCATTCATCTGCAGAAAGTAAAGAAAGGAGGTATCGCAGTTCTTCGTTTCCTTATTCTTAGCGGTTTCAAGCCCAGGTAGGAAACTTATGCATTATGACATCTTCTTCTGTGCCATTATCATCGTGTGGAAGCGACAAAATAGAAAAGAAGCGAATCGAGCGCTGCTCAAACAGAGGAGAGGTTTTTTTCCTGAGGGAAGAATCACAAACAGAGATCAGCTCGGCAGAGCCATCAAAAGTGGGCAGAACTAGCAGATGCGAGTCGTTATTGCCGCTTAAGAAAGTTCAAATTTCGGGGGAGTCGTTATTGCCATTTCAAGAAAGGGTTGAGTCGTTATTGCAGACGTGGAAAGTATGTACAGATGTAATATATCTTTTCGCTTGTGTTCTTTCTATTAATATATAATCAGTTGTTTAATTAATTGGCGCACATATTAATGAATCTTTCTACAAGCGGCAAGACTTATTACACCGACAACTACATACTTTCCACGGCGGCAATAACGAGTCCACCCCATTTCCAGATCGAGGTGCAATTAATTGCTGCAGCTTAGCTTGGTTCTCCGTATTCAGCTGAGCCATTTTCTGCCCTAGTAAAGAGCGTTCGTACCTACACCCTGGCATCATGAAGAATTAGTAGCACAAGTCGTCGTGGGTTGGGGCTGCAGAAAACGCAATGAAAGAAATGAAAAATTTATCAGAAAGAGTTGCGCCCTATTCAGCAGCGTAAGACTTGAGAAGAGGAGATTGAACGCTTGATTCCACGGGAGACAGAAAATTAATCGCGTTCTCAAGAAGTCATTCTGTTTCGCCTAATCGCTGATCAAGTGTTGAAAATTCGTTATCAGCATCTTCGAAAAACATTTATTCTCTTTTCGGGTAGATTGTTACGTACTATGTACAAATATGTATGTCATCGTGAAAGGCAGAGAGGTTAGAATTATTACTGATGTTTCGCGGTGTTGCCCTTATATGTATATGACAACAACTCTGTTCTTTTTTTTAACATAATCGAGCGCAAGAGGGTGAGAGAAGAGATGGTGGAGCGCACGGTGAACTCAAATGTGATGGGATAGCCAGAGGTTGTTAAGAGAGTGTCATGGTGCGATGCAACAGAACATTAAGCCTGCTTCCTCTTGAGGCATTTTCGTCAGTAGCGACTGTGCTGTGTACTTGAAGAAGGGGTAGAGAATAGAGTGACAAAGGTTTTCTAGAGATGTCATTATAGGGTGCTTGATTCTTGGATGGGAAAGAAGGCAAGAGGAGATTTTAAAAAATCCGACAACACCTGGGCCGTCCGGACAGAGTACACAAAAAACGGCAATGACGGAGAGCAATCAGGCATTATATACATACATAGAGGCTGTTTTAATACTGGTCGAGGTAAAACGTAAGTCTCAACATGGAACGAAGAATACATGTATGTATGCATATGTACGTACATTGTGTTCTTATAATGAAATCCATATTAAATGAGAGGAAAATCGAGCAGAATCACATCATCAAAATCCCAAATACTGAGACTTAGTAGCAGCTGAAATTTTTGCTGATGATGCCTCGGCGTAAAAGACAGATGCATGATCCAGCTGCCTTACAATTGTTAGAAATTAATTCCCTTTAAACCACGACAGGAGAACACTTTTCAAATTTTAGAGAAAGTTTTATAAATACATATGTATGCATGTCAGTTTTTTTCTTGCCTAATGTCTTTTTTTAAAATTAGATTCAAGAATTAAAAATAAGATCGAAAGATAAAGTTTTTTTTCCCTGGCTTCCGACCCGTTATTTATTTCAGCTTCTAGTTTGCAAAGAATCAGTTCAATAATACCATAATGTGGCAAGACATTGATATTTGCCCATTTTCTGCGTTATGGTTTAAGAAATATTCGGGGGCTTCTTCTCATCAACCTCATTTGTAGTAATGTCAATATGGCGAACAAAACGAGTAGGTTCGCTAGGATGAGTACGCTTCATGAGTACAGTTAAAGTACATGTGTACGACAAAAGTCTAGATTGATGACTGATGAGCAAATGGTGTAAAGATCGCGCATGTTGTAAGTATAGGAAGGGTGTGTAGTACGAACACAAACATGTATCTCCCCCCATAGTTTGTAATTTGCAGCAGATTAGGGGCACGGAAGGAGCGTGCTGCGTCCCTCGGCCCCCTTGGTCCTCCTTTTCCCATGTGTCTCTTCCCGTCGACGAGCACCGTGTTACTTCTCACTTTCTTCCCCCTCTTCATAGAACATTTTCTCCTACTGATAGCTTCCGTATATCGGGAAGCACCGAAAAAGATTACGGCCAGAGTGAGGATCGTTGGATAGTTACTATAGACAAGTAAGTACAAATTCACTATGTAGTACGTGTCGCGCTGTTCCTTCCTCGCACATCCGAAACACTTGCAAGGGTGCTTCGCGGGCATTCCAGACTTAGCAGCCTCTGGCAAAGGTCGGCAACAAATTTTCGGTAGCTGCTCGTGGTCAGCAGGATGGTCAGCGACTGCGCCGGCGAGTGCAAGGAGTACACCACAATAGAGGCTGCCGCGAGCACTGCAATCAAAAGTGCAAAAGTTTACTTTATCGACTATTTTACTTTGTTACATCGAACATGTTTTGTGAGTTTAATGGCAGCAATTTGCGAAGATTCATGAATGTCTGTACATAATTAAACTCAATTTTTGCAATTCCAAAAGAGTGATATGCCAGTGGCATCTCTCACCATTGATATACATATGTATGCTATTATACTGCTCAAATTGCTGGGCTTCAATCTCAATGCAGGGTATATTTATGCCGAATTTATCCTTACACTGCGTTTACATGTTTACATATGCATGTAAACCTTGAGGCATGAGTATGAAGAACTAGAATTAAAGGAGAATGATAAGTGAGAAGACTCTAATGGCTCAAATTGCTGCCTTGCCCCCACCCCCAAAGAGGACGCGCTCTATCCTTAATTCTAGAATATCGCAAGTTGTTGAAAATGTGCCAGAAGAAGACGCAATTTGAAAGCGCAGCATCTTCCTGGTTCAACAGATCTTTTCCGTGACATCTTGGTCCTTATCAGGCTATAGCAATCTCCATTCCCTATTTTACGCATCAGTACATCGTACAGACAAAATCATCATGCAAGAATATACAGACCGTCGTTCTCGATCCCGAGAGTTGTCATGGCGATCAGAGTAAGTAAGGGAACAGTTACAAGAATCGCTGGAACGCTCAGCTGAACTGGCAGATTTTATATCTCTCTCACTCTCTCCTTCAATTCTCTCTCTCTCCCTCACTTACTCTTTCTCTCTCACACACTCTAATCTCTATCTATAACCGTTGCCAGGAGACTGATGAATTGTCGCTTCTGGAAAGTGATTCGGTTGGCGGAGATGTGAACTGCAGCAGAAGCTGATGTGATAATGTGGTGAATATGCAAGGAGAGCGCGGCGAGAACCATGGTCATCACGACGAACCCAGCGAGATGACAGACTACATACATACATATAAATAGCCTATTCAAGAAGGAATTACATGAAAAGTAGGCAAAGGATTAGGCAAAAAACTTCTGTAATTAAAATATCAAATCTCAACTCATCATCTGCAAACTAACTTATAAATGCGTGTAACGCAGCGACATCAAGACACAGCAGCAGGCTCGTCTCCAAGTCTCTCAGCTCCAGAAGTTCCTGACCATGATCGAAAGGAGATGATGTGAATATTGCAACCTACGCTACTCTTCTAGATTCAGAAATAAAAATATCAAAAAAAAGTCTTTAATAAGAGTATAGTTAAAGTGAGAAAAGATTGATGTAATGCGGAAAGATTGATTATCAGGAAATCTCGACATGTTCCTCTGCAGAGATTGGCCTTGCATGGAGAGCCATGTTAAGGGTGAGAGCGGCCGCGACGGCGACGGGCGAGCCGTACGTGACAGCCAGCCCGCCACGCGACAGTCGCCAGCGGGAGCCAGCCAGTTGGAGGTGCTTAAATGCATACCTATTTCTGTGCGTTGTTAAAGTGGTCATTCTTTGAAAAATAACTAGATTTATGAACAGGAATCATTTAAAAAGAAACCGTTTCCTCATTTCGAATTCCTCAAACTCTCTCTCTCTCTCTCTTTCGCTCTCTTTCTCTCTCTCTTTCTTTCGCTCTCGTTCTCTCTCACAATAAAAATTTGAATGCAGTAACTTTCTCGCGAAATAGCTCTAACTTGGTGTCGATAGAGAAAGCATGAAGAAAGGACGAGAAGACAAGCCCCTTCTCCGGCATACGTCAAAACCTGTGGAATTTTCAAAAACCAAGGTTTTTTAAATTATTATTTTAAGATTGTTGAAAAAAAGGAGAAAGAAACCCTACAATTCTGGCTAGCGAGAGATGCCAAATGGCAGGAAATGAGAACGAGCTGTCGATGTAGACGCAGCTGAGCGGTGGAAAGAGAGTGAAGCGAGCGAATAAGTCGAACATGACATCTTCTGCTAGCTGGATGATCTGATAGAGGATGCATTAACGAGAGAAATTGAGAGAGATTGAGCGAGGAAGAGAGAAAGAAAGAGAGAAAAAGAAAGAAAAAAGAGAGAGGAAGTGAAAACGAGAGCGCGATAGAGACACTTTTGTACATAGAGTGGCTATGACAAAAAAATATCCTTTACCGATTTGCAACTTTAAAGAGTTTTCCTGATAACTAAACCGACAAGAAGTGCCGCAAGCAGGAATCGATAGTTGCCCATGCGTCGGTCGCTCCGAAGCAGAACGGCAAAAGCGACGAACGCGTTGAGAGTGACGGCGACGCAGCAGATGACCGCGTGGATGACGCACAGCAAGCGGAGACGCTCATGCGGAAGGACACGCGGCATCGCTAACTGGCAGAATTATTCATAATTATTAAAAAGATTCCATCATTCTTATCATTAGCGCCAGCAATTATTTAATCATAAAAGTTTTATTTTTATTTTCATGGCAGTGCTTTTGAACGGCGAAAGGATTAATCGGATGCTTCTTCTTCTTGAGAAAAAGAAACTCGCATCATAAGACTTTAAGCTCTTTGCGTCAACGAACTCTTATAAGTAAAGGGGGCAAATATTGTAGCGAAGGCGGCATCCTCTATAATTATCAGCCATGCCGTGCAGATGCACCCATTGCTCTCGTCCATTTCGTGACATTATCTCTGCATACATACATACTTACATGCAAATGTACATAAAAAGTTTATTTCAATATTCAGTTTTCTTGTCATTTTTATTCAAAAAAAGAGGAGAAAGAATAGTTAATTATGGCCATACTAAAACATCATATTAGCAGAATCAAATAAATCTGAATATATTATTTTATGCTCATATTTACTAAATTGCATTCATTCAGTGTTGTAATCTCTGTATTAAAAAGCGTCGCGGAATAATTACCCAAATCCTCAAATGCAGAGTCGATTAAAATGCTTTTCATTTCAAAATTTCAGAGCTAAGAGCTAGTGGGAGATTAAATAAGATAGAATCTAAAGTTAATATTGTCTTCGTGAATTCTTGGTTTTAGGAGACTTGGAAAAATACAGTTTTTGATAGATGAAACATTCGCATCGCCATTTTTTCCTATCCTTTTTCCTGATTTCCTGCTTTTTGGTTATCTTTATCAGCTCCTCCTTCTTTGACTACTTACTTCTCTGGTACTCTTTGTTTTATATTGCAATCACACTTTGATAGATACAGAGTCAAATAACAGGCAATTAAGTACCTACGTAGCATGTGCTAGATACGGTCAAATTGATAATTGTCAATTAATTATTCAATTTCTGGTTGCAAAACTAAGTGCTAAACTAATTACACGCAGCACAGAGCAGTTAAATTTAACAGTCGATTAAATCTCGTTTCTTTGGATACACTTTGTCCATTTCATTTAGCAAAACACTTCGGCCATTTACTTTACGTTCGTTCGTTTGCTTCAAAGAAAATTTAGATATATATATTTCAGAATGATGCAAGCCGCTTTCTTACTTCTGATGCTCTGCTCCGTGAACGTGATTAGGGGCGAACCGAATTGGAATTGGATCGTCAGCACGAACGACCACACCCGGGAACATCAACGCGAAGGAGTTTACTACACAGAGCTGGAGCGCAATGACAATGGAATTCCTATTCAACTCATGTTAGTAATTGCAATTTTTAAAAAATTATTCTTTAAGAAAAATAATTTGTTATTTCACCAATTAACATTCAAAATTTTCCATTTCAGCGAAATGTCGGGTCGAAGCAGAATTTACATGGAGCTCATCGTCGTGGAGGCAGACCAAAACGCATCTATGGAGACGGCTTCCTATTTGGATATGGTCGAATACTTTTGCAGTAGTGTGGTGAGTAAATAGTACACATATTCAGCGTGTTTCAATGATATCATGAATGCTTCGTTGTAGTCGAACCGTTCCCTCGGAGAGTTGCAAGGAGTCCATCTCGTCTTCGTGTCAAACGCTTCTTTCCATTCATCATGCCGATCGGTGCTGCTATCGTCGTCCCACTGACTGGATTAGGCATGGGCACAGTTGCAGTGTACGAGGCGAGCACTCTTCAAGACGCATTCAACGCCACCAACAACGACGACCTGACGACAGTGTGGAAGAGTCTCCGTGACATGAATGAGATGTTAGTATTTGGATCTCTTCTCCTTATTTCATTCCGTATCTTCTTCTTTTTCCACTTAGGCTGAAACGGCGAAGGATCATCGATAATATGCTCCGTTCTTTTCACTCGGAATTGATTGGAATGAGGGTCGCACATCGCATGCCTTTTTCGCACAAACTCCGTAACAACTCGTACATTCTTCATTCTTCCATCACTCAACAACTGTGGGGAAGCGGGGAGTTGAAGTACTCGCAACCCATCAGTGATCAAGCTCTCCTCACAATTTCTTCCGCTCGTCTTGCTGGATGCACTGCGGACAGAAAGATCTTGCGTGTACGTTGTCAAATTCATGGTATTCTATTCCGTTACTTTGTTATTTCTTTCTGTTCTAAAGAATATAAATCTATACACATATTCTCAAAAAACTTACATATATATTTAAGATCGAAGTAACCATTCCGACTATTATCCACGTCGTCAACTTGTACAACGTCTACGATGGTGGCTCACATGAGAATGCCTGCCAACGTTATCATCTGCCGGTCCATCAAGTGGCACTGAATGAGAACGGCAAGCCACTCGGACGCGTTTGGGCCGGAGGACTTCCACGGCCATCAAAGATTGAAACTCTGGTAAGTCCATATTAATTTAATTTAGTGACATTTATATTTTCTAACTCCCACATCGCAAAAATATGTACATATGTATATATGTCTATGTATAACTTTATAGGATGCATATGTCGGCGTATACAGTCATCTGCTGCTTGAAATGCCGTACAACATTGACAATGGCAGTGAGGATGATCTGAGGGACAACGGGTAAAATTTATAATATTATTTTCTTTATATATCAAGTAATACTTAATCAAAGAATAAAATTTAGTTACATCATTGACTGCGCCACTCACGACGAGCCAATCAAGAGTCGCTACATTGGAGGAGGCGACTATCTCCTCTGGGTCTACAGAGATCTCACGCTCTCCGTCTTCGAATCCTACGACGGCGGAAGGATCTTCTGCGACAAAGAGCGTATGCAGTGGACTGGGAATTCCTACAACTTCCAGCCTGGTAGTCCAAAGAGACTTCATTTGGAGCCACATGAGGCAATCGCATTCGTCCTGAAGCATAACGGCCGTGCAGAACTTCGCTGCATTGGCGCATTGAAATTTCTTGTGCTGAACATGGTAATTTCCCCCTCTTTTTTTTTAAACTACATTGCTTTGAGTGATGATTTTTACTAAGGACGACATGAAGAGGACGGACAATTCTTCATCCCTTTCCGACGACCTCAAGATGGATGTCAATCGCGAGGAATACACGCAACATCTGAAGGAGAAAGGCACATGGCAAAGAGTCGGAGACTTTTTCAAAGACTTGGTCGACACCATCAAGGAATCATGGGTTTGCGTTTTATTATTTCCAAATTAAGAAATAAGCTTATTTCTTTTTAGCAAGTAATCGTCTTCACCGTCGCAGCATTTCTTCTATTTCTTATTCTTCGTGTTCTCCTCAACTTCCTGCGCAAGTCTTGTCAATCGGAAATGTGATAGCATACTTTGAAATTGTCTCTTTTTTTGATCATTCTCTGATGATGTAAATTTTAAGCAATAAACGTCTCACTTCCTTGGAGCTTACAGCTTTATCGATCCGGCTATCCCTTCTTCATATCTGTTATCACACAATGAACCTAGTACAATTGTATAAGAACATATGTTAATCGGACAATTACTCTTATGAATCTTGTTATAAGAAATCTCCATTTTCTTAGCATTTTCTGTCAACAATTGGACTCAGAGGACAAAATAAAGGGAATCAATCGATACAGAACACTAGGATCCAAAAATAGCTTTTTCACTCAAAGTCAGTAGAAAATACTAGAACATGAGCAAAACATTGCCAGTATATTAGCATCCTGCTAGATCAAATATTTAAATGACGTGAGTGTAAATGTCCGGAGATCACGTCAAGGGCAGTCGAGAGAATGAATCAAGGAATCACGAGGTACTCTCAGTACCTGGATGAGTCTATGAGTGTTGTAGAGAAAGCAAGACAGTTAGAGGAAATGGTTCAATAATGAAATGGGCGTGCATGAAGGTGACAAAATGAGGCCAGTGTTCAACTCACACGGAAAGGGTTCATAAATATCGGTTGTAAAGGGGGGGGGGAAGATGGGGGTTGCGTGTGCTGTCTTTGCCAATTCCTGATCTAGTACCTCGCGGGTGGCCTCTGCTGGTTACCGTATCCTCCCCTGCCTGGTGGTCCTCCACGGAATCCTCCTCCACCGCGTGGCTGGTATCCTCCTCCCCCTCCACCTAGGTACCCTCCTCCTCCTCCTCTGTATCCACCTCCTCCTCCCCCTCCTCTGTATCCTCCTCCACCTCCCCTCTGCACGTACATTCCACCATCACTGTGTCTACCGTATGACTGAGGAGGGGGCGCACCGTAACCACCTCCGCCTCCGCCGCCGCGATAGTCGTTGTAGGGCCTGGAAATTGTATTCTTTAGAAATAAAAACAAATCACTCATTGATAATTCTTCATACTCAAGCATTTTCACCTGTTTTATGAGATACAAATAACGAAGTAATAATAATAAATTTTTTTTATGAATCTTCATGATAATACACACATTTTACAATTGTAGTTACAAAAAATTAAAATAATAATAATTAAATACGAATTAATGAATAACCTCGCGTCCCTGAGCTGCTGAGGATAGCCGTTTCTGGGGCCTCCTCCCATTCCACCTCCTCCTCCTCCACCACCGTATCCACCGCCTGAAATCAAAGGAGATAAGATTAGTACGAAGCGGGTGGTGAACACAAAATAAGATTGTGATTAAGCACGAGATAATATGAAACGCACTCTTTCAGGTCTCCCTGCGACAAAATAGACATAATATTGTAAAAAGAAATATCCAGTAACTTCTAGAAATACCGGTAGAAGTCAGATATTGTTAAAACGTTTAAAATGTGAAAATGGAGGCTAAAGTGAAAGCGGATTCATGTGATGGCAACTACTGAAAAGGACTGATAACCTACCGCCTCCAGCTCGATCCCTCTCCCACTGATTCTGCGGGCCGGCTCCCCAGCCGCCGCCGCCCAACTCGTGGCGGACCGCGCGGTGGCCAGAGCCATCCAGGGAAGCGCGGCCAGTGTCGCGGCTGAAGCCTATCTGAGGGCGGTAGTCGCCCGACTGAAAGAGAGTGGACACAATGAGAGAGAGTAAGCAAAAGAACAGAACGAGAGAGAGAGAGAGAGAGAGAGAGAGAGAAGAGAGACTGAACACAAGTTTGCGTCTTGCAAGTTCATATATGAGCTTGCTCATAATGACCAACAGAAAGGAGACCTCGAAGGATTAGCCCTATAAATCTCGAGAAAGAAACTCTTTTCTACCCTGCGTTCATTCCAGTCTCCTGGCTTCAGTGTCCTCGGCACTTCCTTTGCATTGGGGAGTCGGCGGGCCGGGAAGATGAAGCCTTCGGGGAATGCTGGATCGGAGTAGATCACCATCACTGCGCCGTTCTCCTGTCAACGAGACATTCTTGGACCACACACACACACACTCATCTTACATTCTTGCAAAGTTCTATTTCCACATAAATTATAGGCGCAAACTCCTAACATAAAAATTCTTGTATTGTAGCACTTGTATAAGCTTCAGTCCTTATTGCTACATGAAGTTTATAATTAACTGTCGAATACTCATAATCAGAAAAGCTCTGGTTCGCTTCTAAAAAAACTAGTTCTTCGCCATTCCAGCGGAGCGAATGGTTAAAATAATAAGTAATGAACATGTCTCTGACTGAACAAAATATCAATGTAACCATCTTATCCTCGTACCTTTAAAGGAGGACACTTCTCATCTCTCACGGGCGACTGGAAGATCTCTCCGGGCAGAATGGCCGTTTCATCCGTGCGAACTGTTCCGGACATGCCGTACGTGAAGGCTGCATCCAGAGTCACTGCTTCTGAGGACTCTGCGTAACACAAGAAATTCGATTTGAGACTACTGTATGTCAGATATAACTGTACATTTATTTATGTCGTTCTTTTCCTCCACAAAGAGAAACCAAATTTTTTCGCTTAAAACAAAGAAATGTCATGGCCGTGCCATGAACATTGAGCCATGATGGCAATTTATTAATTATTATAAAATAGCCCCTCTCACTGACCTTTCTTTCCGTTGGCTACATAGAGCTCATTGATGAACTTGAATGCCGGATGGTGGCAGCCAATGAAAAGACGATCTGGTCCAGTTGAATTGCGAAGCAGCTCTTCCTCGCTCAGTTCCGGGTACACCTTGACGATTCAATATCTACTTCTATAGTCTTCTGTTCTATATCATCCTTTAACTCAGTGTAAAAAAGTTCCATCTATTTAAGGTACCCATCATTTCCCAGAGCTGTACCACACATAGATTTTGACGTACAACTTCTGCCATTAAGTTCCCAATTTTGCTTTCCGGTCCCCAACTCCTCAGACTAACCCTGTTTTCCCCAAGTAGGCTACATTGTCATTTATTCCTTGTTGCAAACCATCTACAGTTATCTAAAGCTCTCTCTCTCGCTCTCTTTCTCTCTCTCTCTCTTTCTCTCCCCTCTCCTCTGTCTCTCTATCTCTCCTCTCTCTCTCTTCTTTCTACCTTCTGCAGCGTCCTGAGCAGCCGTTCCTGGTCGACGAAGGGCAGCAGAGCGACTCCCTGCCATGCGAACTTCTTGCCATTCAGGTCGATACGAAAGTCAACGGGGTAGAAGTCTATGATCGGAGACTCAGATGATGTCATCAGGGTCTGCCAAGACGTGGGCAGATGCTGTCTGCAAGGAGAGAGAGAGAGAGAGAGAGAGATATGAAAGAAAGAGAGAGGAGAGAGATGAAAGAAAGAGAGAGGAGAGAGATGAAAGAAAGAGAGCGAGAGAGAGAGAGAGTGCGAGGGGGACAGATGAAAGATCGAAAGAGAGTGAGAGTTAGAGTTAGAGAAAGAGAGTGAGAAAGACAGTAACAAAAAGTGAAAGAAAGTAGAGGTATGTAGGGCTAAAGGGGAACCGAAAAGCAGACCGAAATTCAGATGACGCGATTCAAAATTTTTCTAACAAGAGATGTACAAATGGTGTAAGACTAAACAGTGGGTATTATAGCACTACAATTAATTAAACGTTTAATTGATTAATTAAAAATGGATACTTGGAGGCAGCGGGGAAGACGCTCATTAGCTGCTCGAGAGGCTTGAAGGGCTTCGTGTTGACATCAAAGTCAGGCACGTAGCTGCCGACCGTGTCGAAGTCAGAGGCGAAGGGGGCGTAGTGGTACGGGAAGTACCAGTCCCAACTGACGCAACCCTAGACGAGAGAGAGAGAGAGAGAGAGGAAGAGAGAGAGAGAGTCAGAGAACGCAGACGGGGAGAGAGTGGAGAGGATGAGAGAGATGTTAAATAAACAGAGAGAAGAAAGAGAGAGAGGAAAAAAGACATTTAGAAAGGGGGCGAGGTAATCCGTACCTGATAGTAATACTTGAGTACCCAGCAAAGCCCTCGCACGTATGCCCAGGCCACCTCTCGCCTGAACTCGATGTCATCCTCGGTCACCATGAACTTGGACGAGTAATAGCGTTGCTGCAACAGACTACTCTTTACTCTCTCTCTCTCTCTCTCTCTCTTCCCTCCATCGCCCCCCTCTCTCTCTCTCTCTTCCCTCCATCGCCCTCTCTCTCTCTCTCATTTTCTCTTTACTCTTTATTCTCTCTCAACCCTCTCTCTCTCGCTCACTAACCCCCAATTTTTTTTCTTATCCGCCTCCACTTGTGTCTCCCAATTAACACCACATCACCTTAACTCTCCGTCCCTATTCGCACAAATCTCAGCTGATATTCATTTACTGGTTACAAAAATGCGAATCTCGATAATCAAGCTAATGTAAAAACTTGCCACTCAAGCAATACTCCAACCGATATCTCGTTCATTTTTTGTTCAATAGAAAATGCAGCATAAAATCACTCGATCGTTTTTAATGCAATATGATGAGCATGAATCTCTCTCTCTCTCGCTCTTCCCTCCCTCGTTCTCTCTTTACTTTGTCTATTCCTGCCACTCTCTCCCTTCCCCTTTGTTTCTTCACCCCTCTCTCTCTCTCTCCTTTCTCCCTAATAACTTACCTTCCATCCCGACTCGTACAACCGCACTTCATCCGCTGGCTCCTCTTCTTCTTCTGCCATTTCCTTCGCGTGCTCCACGGCAACTGGCACCTGAATTTGTTCAGGTCATTCCTTTATAACTAGTGAGAGTGAATGAGAAAGAGAGAAGAAGAGAGACATAGCGAGAGAGAGAGAGAGAAGAGAGAGACAGCGAGAGAGACAGAGAATGAATGATGAAGAGAGAGAGAGAGAGAGAGAGAGAGAGAAGTAGAGAGAGAGAGACAGCGAGAGAGACAGAGAAAGAATGATAAAGAGAGAGAGAGAGAGAGAGAGAAGTAGAGAGAGACAGCGAGAGAGACAGAGAAAGAATGATAAAGTGAGAGAGAGAGAAGTAGAGAGAGACAGCGAGAGAGAAAGAGAAAGAATGATAAAGAGAGAGAGAGAGAGAGAGAGAAGTAGAGAGAGACAGCAAGAGAGAGAGAAAAAGAATGATACAGTGAGAGAGAGAGAGAAGTAGAGAGAGACAGCGAGAGAGACAGAGAAAGAATGATAAAGGGAGAGAGAGAGAGAAGTAGAGAGAGACAGCGAGAGAGACAGAGAAAGAATGATAAAGAGAGAGAGAGAGGTAGAGAGAGACAGAGAAAGAATGATAAAGAGAGAGAAGAGAGAGACAGCGAGAGAAAGAGAGAAAGAATGATAAAGAAAGAGAGAGAGAGAGAGAAAGAGAAGTAGACAGAGACAGCGAGAGAGATAGTGAAAGAGAGAGAAAAGGAGAGACGGAGATTGAGACGAAGAAAGAGAAAGCTTTGACTAGCCTCACTCTTCCTCTTCCTGCTCTGCTCTCCTTCCTTCTCCTCCTTGCCACTCATCATCGCCTTGAGTCGCTTCGCTGCAGCTTCATTCTCAGCGAATTGCATGGCCTGAAAATATGGCTTTTTTTATAGCAATTACCTTATAGCCTCCTCAATTCAACGGCCTACCCAAGTGATATTCTTCATCAAAAATAAAATCTAATTCGCTTAAAAACGCAAACGAAAAGTAAAAAAGTAAACCAACTTCAACGCGTGCGTCTCTCGCCTTTTCTCTCGTCTCCACTCCGCTGAGATGTTCTGCAGCAGCCTTTGGCTCCAGCAGACTTCCCGCGCCGGGAGTAAACGCCGGCCTAATTGTAAGCATTTATTCTCATTCTTTTTTTCGTCGTATTAATAAAAATACAAATCCCTCGTGTAATTTCACAATTCATTACATTAAATTTTGCGATGACATACAGGCAACTTGTCTGCCATAGAAGGCAACAGTAGACTTTACCGCTTCCTTGCTTTCGTATTCAACTTTCACTCTCTCATAATTCCCCCTCCTCTCTCTCTCACTATTCACTAAAACATTTGGGTGGGAGGAAAAGGTTTTGTTGCCAGAATGAGGAGTACTGTAGGTGCAATGGGTCACAACTCAAACCGTACTTCTGTGCCCGTGGCCCGCACCACTCTCCAGTACGCGCCTTCTTCGCCGCTTGCTGTGCCTTGAAGCGCTCCTCGTTTTGCTGAAAGAAACATAATAAGATTTTTTAAGGCTTACCATTCACGTTCTGCCTCAAAGTAAAAGAAATTCATGTAAAATTAGAATTTATAGAAATAGAAAGTGTTGCTCGCTCGTGAAAAATATTTAGAGAGAGAGAGAAAGATAAAGAGCGGTAGAAATAGATAGGGTCCGAGAGATAGAGAGGGGCATAGAGAGAGAGGGGCATAGAGAGAGGGGCATAGAGAGAGAGGGACATAGAGAGAGAGAGAGAGAGAGAGAGTACAAGCTAAAGCTCTAAACCTGTCTTCTCCGGAAGATCTCGTCCTCCACTTGACCCAGACCACACATGATGATCTCGACTCCTTTCATATTGACATCTCCATCGTGTGTCAGATATCTGAAATGTAGCTGATTATAAGATAGAATTGTCTCTTTCTCCATTACGGTTTTCCAATTAGCTATCTGCAAACAAATAAGAAAACAAACTAATGTGTACTATTAAAAAACCTATAATAATTAGAATATATACTTCTCTGCGCATACTTCAAGGCCACAAAGCAATGACTCTCAGCTATTTCTCAAAGGAACCAATTGTTATGGGGTAAGTATAACAATAAATACATTCATTTTTTTTATACATCTCACAGATATCGAGTCAATGACTATGGAATGAATATCGATTGAATCTGCATTCCTCACCCATTCAGCGAGTAGACCATGTCTTTGTAGAGTTTTATGAGTCTGTCTATCGCTCCTTCTCTGATCTCCAGACTCGGCAGGTGAGGCAGAAAGTCGTTGCCGACGAAGAAGCAAAGGAAGACCTGAAGAGGCATGCCAGGGATGTCTACCTTATAAAATTAATTTAATTGATCAATAAAAAAATTGACCTAATACTTTAAATATATATATATTTTTTTACCTAAAAACATGGAAAGTGATCAAAACTGAAAAGCACAAACCCAGTCATCGATGACCCTCTCAAAGTCGTACTTGAAGGGCAGATTCGGCATGGCCAACTCACGTTCCAAGTACTCCCTGAGGACGGAGATGCGGAGGAAGATAAAGTTCTTCTCTTTGTTGATTGGCTCCACATAGTCCGCGCCCTTGTCTTTCGACTCCAAGCTGCAGGAAAAGAACGAGCATTCTCAGTTCAATGCTCAATAGCATATCAAGAAACATGGCGAACCTAGATGACGACAACAAAACAGAGTAAGTATCTAATGGTGATTAAAAAAACGACTCGGTGCCCAACTCTGGACTGGTGGATTACGAAAAAAGTTCAAATTGGGCTGATCGAGTGAGAATATTGCTAATCATATTCATTGCTGGTCTCGCACAGAAAAGCACCGTACCCCTGGCATCCCTTCAGTTCATGCCCGTACTGGCCGCACAGTTCACATGGACGCTGCTGGTGAGGCACGAATTCTTCTCTGAATTATTTTTATCTTTTTTAATGCTAGTTAGCGTAATTTGTTTCGTAAAAATTTTTTTTATGTAAAATTAGAATTTAAAAAAAATAATAAAAATTTCTCTCGAACATTTTTTTTTCTCTCTCTCTCTCTCTCTCGAACGAACTCCCGAATTTTCTTTATAAAGCAAATATCCTTTTTCTTTATTGCAGACTATGATGAAGGCGCAGTGCTTAGCATGTTGGGAAAAAGAATAAAAGAAGAAACTTATAATAATGTTTACTCACTGTATAGCATGTTAGAGCAAATAATAAAAAGATGAACCGTATAATATTGAAGTTGGTCTCGTGAGTGGCCAGTCCGAGCATTATTAGATCGGCGTCTGCTCCGCAGAGACAGTGCACCGTGTCCGGATTGTGCGCCGGGCTCGCTCGTTGACGCCTCAAAAACGATTTTTATGACAACCAAATAAATAAAAAATAAAAAATAAATCTGCACAAACTAGCTATGACAAATTTCTTAGCCAAATACGATGCTGAAAAATACACAATTATTTTTTTTAATGAGTCAGTCACAAGCAAATCAGGGTTAATTAAAAATTAAATGAAATCTATTTCATTTATAGTCAAAAAAGGCACTGATACCGAATGTAGTCCATGATCTTGTGCTCGCCTTCTCCAGGAACATTCGCATCCGAGAGGATCACCTATTCAGTCAATACTCAGCATTCGCGATAAACAAAAACAAATCTTGTTTTCGAATGGGCCTCCCACTCCTTCTCTCTCTCTCTTTCTCTCGCTATCTTAAATTCAATAATGTTTTGATCCAACAATGCTGGCACCACAAACCCCCTCCCTTCCCAACTTCCGATCCTCTAACCTGAATCTTGTGCCATGCCGGATCGTTCGTTAGCCGGTCGTGGACGTAGTACCTTAACATGCCCACTTTTTTCTCTATTCACTAGAAATGGTATAATTGTTCGAACTCAACAATTTTCTCAGAGTTTCTGTACTTCCAATTTCCGCTCGGGAAAAAGGAAAACCTTTTAGGAAAAAAGAAAACCCTCGCTCATCTACAGTATCAAATACCTTTCATGCAGTACCCTCCAATCATACCGTACCTAAGTGCGTCAGCAAGCCTCGCCATGAATGGCGTGCCTGGAGTGATGCAATTCGAGTCGAAGTGTTCACTGGCTTCTTTGCGAGGTGGCAGTGGCAGGCCTTCGTCCTCGAGACGACGGCGCACCTTGATTGAGGATGTATTTATAGTGTGCTTATTACAGAAGACATTTATAGTGTGTCCATACAGTACTCATCTTAATTTTTTTCTACTCTACTCAAACAACTAACATTCTCAATGTCCATCGCCTTCTCGGCCATTTCCTTCGACGCGCGGAATCGCCGACTGCGCTGCTGATTCATCTGAAACCCGTCAATTAGAGGGTGCATAAAAACACTCGTAGCTAGTTAAATTGTTCGCTATCTCTTTCTTTTTCTCGTACACTTTATATCAATACCTAGAGGCTTTCATTTGCAACCATAACCTTGGCCGATTCCAATTTGTTATTTAACTCATTTTAAATTCTTTGTTAGCGTTTTTAAAAGAAGGCTTGAAAATCATTTTACATGGCCAAAATGAGGAAAACTAAAAAAAAATCTTTTTTTTCTTCCTTTAAACCTTTGCACGAGGCGCGACACCGTCAATGGCCATGTAGAGCACCTTACGAGGCCGGACAATCGAGAAGATACGGTCGATGTACTCGAAGATCAGCACCTAGAAAAGACCCAATTTTCTGTTGGCCAAAAGAGTATGACAAGCCCAAGTTATAAACTTTCATAACAAATGTGTAGCATTCATTTTGAAACTATACATCTAGAAAAGAATGAGAAAAAATTAATGCAAAGAAACACAATTAGAAAATCATGCAATTAAATTTGGCAGAGATCAAAGAGAGTGGACAAGATGAAGTTGTGAAAAATAGTTTTAAAAAAAAGTTGGCCATTGGATATGGCAGAGTAGATAAAGAACAAAATGTGGGTTGCGCAACCTCAGTGCTGAAATAGTATCTAGGAAGCCTTTTTTCCCGGGGGGGGGGGGGGGGTGGGGGAGTACAAGGGCCCAGAAGGGGCTATCCCGGAGGGCGAGGGGTAAGCCTTTTTTTCCCGGGGGGGGGGGGGGGGGGGAGTACAAGAGCCCAGAAAGGGGCTATCCCGGAGGGCGAGGGGTATGGGTTCAAGTGAAAGAACAACTTACAAACATCTCGTCCTCATTCCGCGGTGCCGGCCTATCCTCCGGATGCGTGCACGGATGAATGATTCCATTCATGTCCAGGTAAAGGTTGTCGAATTCCTGGAAACAAGTAATACGGGGTTTTAAAGTAATAAATAAATCCCCGAAACACAACATTAAAGCACTCTCTTGGAAAGAGGGCTTAGAAATCTTAGAAAAAAAAAGATAATGTAATTAGACCGCTAGAATATGGGCAAATAAGCTGTTGTTTCGGAGAAATAATTGTAAAAAAAAAGAAGGCAAGATAGTAAGCTTTTGAAAGTCAACCTGAAAGTTCGGGTTGGGCTGTGACGAGTCGATCGGAATGCGTTCTCCATTAGCATCTCGTTGTCTTTCTTCGTTCGCGTCCACTATGATAGATGGATACTTCTTGCTCAGCCATCTAAAGAAGGCTGGAACTCCCATCGCACTGGAAGCAAAGGGCTGCAATTGAACTTTTTTAAAAGGGAGGCTATAAAAAGAAATTATATTCGCAATCCGAATACAGGAAGCACCACAAAAATTTCGATGGAACAAGTAACTAAGTTCCACTATTTGACATTTCGAAAGCAGTAAAATCATGATCAGCAAGACATTTCGATGAAACGTCAATGAAAAGAAGGCAAAAAAAGCGTCGATGACGTTTCAAAGTAATCGATAAGCAATACGTGAGCTTTAGGAAGCATAAAACAGCTAGCAAAGTTCGTCATAACCGGCTCAAGCATACGTTACGAGGCACGCCTAAATATTTTAGGAGAAAGCTTTCCAATTTGTGAAGCCATGCGATTGAGAAGCACATGAGCTGGTCGCTATTGATTTCAGCTCAGATCAAAGTAAACGCGATGGAAAATAAGAAGGGAAAATGTAAGCTTCCAAAGCAAAGAAGAATCCAAAAAGATTTCCACGCATTTTCAAAAATATGCAAATGCAATTTGAAAATACCACCACTTTTTGCTGGTACACCAATTTTTTCAAATTAATTTCCACCACGCATCTCATACAGTAGTACACAGCGATATTTTCCATCTCTAACCTCTCTTGACTATTCATTTCAACTATTTATGAATAATGATAAAATATTTTTTTAAATGCATAAATCTTTTTATTCGTTCATCGACCTTTCTTATACATCGCCTTCGGCAAAATATCTCCATTATTTGTATTAACTCACAGCACATCCTTATAGGGATCCCTCCTCGGAGTTTGCCATGTGAATTGCTATCTGAAATGCAACAACGAATGTCGACAGAATGAAAGAAAAGGGAAAAGTGCTGAGACTGCCAGAGATAAAGAGAAATGCACTCGAAATTTCTTTTTCAAATCTTGTACTTTAGCCAAGTTAAGTAATGTCTGAGAGAGGGAAGTTCTCTCTAGTAATCTTCTTTGTGATAATTGTTCAGATTATTTATCCTCTGCTACGCAAACAAGGCGTGACTTTCATGGAAAGCATGCTGTTTCGACTCTCTCTCTTTCTCTCTCACTCTCTCTTTCTCACTCTCTCTTTCTCTTTCTCTCTCTCTCTCTCTCTCTCTCTCTCTCTCTCTCTCTTTCTCTTCCTCCCGGTCTTGATCCCTCTCTCCATACTTCTTCTTTCTCTGTCGTTTTCTCGTTTCCTTCATTCTCTCTCACTCTTATCCTCTTATCCTTTTCCCTGTCGTCTCTACCTTCATCTGAATTATTTATAAAGATGCTTCCGTTCAGTCTCCCGAGGATCTCCCTCCGTTTGCAACATTAGACGATTCTTCGCTTGTTAGCAGTGACTGCACTTCAGTTGCCCTTATAATATCTTGATCGGTTGATATCTTCGTATGTTGGTGTAATTTTCCGTAGTCATAATTTTCATCCGGAAATCTTCAGGTATACATCTTTCCATTCCTCTTTCGTTCTCTCTTCTCTCTCTCTCTCAAATTCTTATTTCTTCTCTCTGTCTCACCTCTCCCCTTCTTTCTCTCTCATCCTCTCTCTCTCTCTCTCTCTCTCTCTCTCTCTCTCTTTCTCTCTCTCGTTCTCCATTCCCCTTTCTCTCTCAGTTTCTCCCTCACAATCTCGCTCTCTCTCTCTCTCTGTCTCTCTCACTCTCTCTCTCCCTCTCTAATCTGGCCGATATGGCCTGTCCGGACTTGCGCTTGGTGTTCGGCCGTCGCGAGTTGTGTCGTCACATACCGAGAAGAAGCTGTTTATCTCATTTCTCCTTCTTTTCATCTTTCCTCTCCTCCTCATCACGCCAAATGAATACATACGACTAGATGGCAAAGGGAGGAGAGGCGCATGAGAGAGAGAGAGATGTAGAGAGAGAGAGAGCGAGGGAGAGATGTAGAGAGAGAGAGAGCGAGGGAGAGATGTAGAGAGAGAGAAAGGAAATGCGAGAGTGAAAAAGCGTGAGAGATGAAGAGAGATGAAGAGAGAGAGAGAAAGATAAAAAGAAATGAGTGGGTGGTAGCTTCCCCCTATTCCCGATAACCTACTGGGCATGGTCAATAGTAGTGGTGGAGTATCCTCTCCCGCTCCCCTGCGGGCCTAGGATGGACCCCTCCCCCCTGATGAGGTACCCCGCATCCCTTCGCGGCATCAGCCATGGACAATTGAGCCAATTACCAGGCAAGATTGCGCTCGTTACCGTTGAGAGTTGTGGACAGTGAATTCGGTGCGGTGAGCTTCTCTTTCTATACAACTTTATCGAGACAATGGCAGCGGTTTCTCTCTTTCTTTCACTCTCATCTTATCTCTCTCCCTCTCCTTCTCTGTCTCTCTCTCGCCCACACTCTCTCTCTTTTACTTTGTCTTTGCCTCTCACTCCTTCCCCCTCTATCCCTCACTGTCTCTCTATCTTTCTCTCCCCCTATCTCTCTTACTCCTCCCATCGTTCATTCCATATCTCCCTTTCATCTCTGCTCCTCTCTCATGCAAAAAAGTGAAGATTCCGAGAACGCCAAAACGACGTTGGCGTAGGAAAGATTTACTCTTTCTGTCACGGTTAATGATTTGCTTGTTGATGAATAGCAGAGAGAGAGAAAGAGAGAGAGAGAGAGAGGCAGCGTCAGAAAGAGGGAGAGAGAGGGGGAGAGAGAGGAACAGAGCGAGAGAGAGAGAGAGTGAGAAATAGGCGCAAGATGAGAAAAGAAATCTTCCTAGGATGATGTCTATCCGAATAAGGTCCTTTCTGTTGGCATTCTTCGCTTCATCTGCATTAGACGTTTGTCATCTTCACTTTCTCTCTCTCTCCCTGTCTCTCCCTCTCTGTCTCTTCTGTCTCTATCTCTCTGTCTCTCACACACTCTCCCCTCAACTCATTTTGGCGGTATCATTACTCATCTCTAACGTCTTCCATTGGAGACCCACCATCTCATCACTTTCCTCTCCTCTCTTCTCTTCTTCTTCTCTTTCTCATCCATCTCTTCCCTCCCTCTCATTTCAACGAAGCTTCTAATGTGTTTTCCGACGGCTTCACTAAATTCGCGCCTCGCTAAGAGCGTAATCATTCTTCAATGAATGAGGAGAGAGCAAAAGAGAGAGAGAAAAAGGGAACGAGAGAGAGAGAGAGAGAGAGAGAGAGAGAGAGAGGCCAGACCACACCTTAAAGAGCCAAACCCACAACTCAAGAGGTGGCCACGTTCTCCGTTCCTTCTTGTTTGCCAGTAGCCGCTCTTGCTGTCATAACTCTTTTATGTAATATACAAATAATTTTACTAGCGTTTTCTTGTTTTCCTATTTACCAGTAAACTGCACTAATTTCCAATTTATATGCAATTTTTTGCTTAATTTTCTAACATAAAGTGTAAAAAGTATTTCATCTTTTTCTTCCTCTTCTTTCTATTGTCTTTTACCTTTATTTGAAGAACAATCGCAACTAATGCCATTTAACTGAAAATTGCATGATACGCTTTTTTCCATTTTCTCTCCCTCCACAGCGATGAATCTATAGAAAAGGTGTCAATGAAGAGTTGTGACCATTCGGTTCAGCCGCACACCAATACTTATTCTTCATTTATGGTCACAAAAGTCGCAAACGAATTGAATTAGCATGGCAAGAGTAGGTGGGAAAGGACGGAGACAACCAGTTAAAAGAATAATCATGAAGGTGCAGAGAGTGCACGATTAGAAGGTATGCTTGACGGCGGAAGGGAACTGGACTTGGCATTGAAATTCAACAATTCATGGTTAGCAGAGCGGATAAAAAGCTAATGTGCACGTATGTACATACTTTTAAGCGACTAGAAAGAAGAGCAAGTTGAAAAGACAACCGCGCGTTCTTGAATTAAAGAAGTGACAGTGGCGGGGGAACAAAGCACATTAATCCGCAAGCAATTTAATACTTGCAGTTTCGTTTTATTTTCACAGTCTCCTTCTCTCGACACTCAATATAAATATGTACTACATCTTACGTTTTGCTGTTATATTTCCCGTTATCTCTCTTCACTGCTCTCTCTCTCTCTCTCTCTCTCTCTCTCTCGTTCTTTCTTTCGTGCATACTTGCCCTCTCTCATCATCTCTCTGTGTCTCTCCTTCTCATCGTAAACATCTTTTGTTTTTTACTGAGCAGCTGATAAAATGTAATGCATTTCTAATTTTCTCCCATAAATTTGCACGAGTTGATTGCAAGAAATTGTAACTGCATATACAAACGAAGGTGTCAACTAAAAGTTCTGACATTTTCTGTTGAAATCGCTGTTTTTTTTGTCATTCTTGGTCAAACTTAACAGCGCTATCTTTACCATTGTTCGGTTAATTCGGTCATCTTGTTCTCAGTCACCAATGCTTGCCCGTCAATTGTTTCGACCTTACGGGAGCGTCGCGGCGTGCAAAAGTGACATACATAAGTAAATTGACGAGAATAGATAGCTGTTATCTTCCGAGAATATTCAGTTTTCCCCTAGAATAGCCGACGAATTCAGCGATTCAGCTGCATATGACAATGTGATGATTTCACTCAAATTATTATAGCTAAAATTATTTTCTTTCAAGTATTTTTTTTACAATTTGTTAGTTTAAGCTCATTTTTAAGGTGTTGAAATTGTAAGGATAACTTCCTTGGTTAATCCTTTGCCGAAAAGACCATAAACAAAAAAGGAGGCGCTTTCGCAAACTTATTATACTTGGCATTCGCAAACGCTTTCGCAAACTTATTATAGCAACAGATATGAAGTGGCACACATTTCTAGTCAGGAACATATGCAGTTCTTTCTAATGATAATACTGATTGTGAGTTTTTTTCGTAATGATTCATAGAATCCACATAATTGCTGTACTGGCCCTCTGAATGCTAAAAGTGTTCGAATTTTCTCTTAATTAAACATGAACATTGCTGAAGATGATCGATCGATCGATAACCGCGCCGGGCTGGGACGACGCGGCGTTCTACGGAGATGACGAGGGCGTCGGCGGAGGCGGCGGGCAGAGCAGCACGGACGCAGCCGCGACGCGTGACGCAACGCGTGAGCGGCAGCCGGACGAAGCGGACGACGAAGAGGAGGAGGAGGTCGGGTTTTTAAAGAAATATATTAATTTTGCTAACTTTTCGATTTTTTTGTTTATAAATTAATGTATTGATTAATTATTTAAAAAAAAATTTTCTTCAGGAAGAACGAATACGCGTCCTTGATTTCCATCCGGATGACGACCGGTACAGATGCGCGTGCCGAACCATTCATACGGTGGTCAGACACAAACTCATCTCTTTCTCTCTCTCTCTCTCTCTCTCTCTCACTCGCGCTCTATATGCTCTCTCTCCCTTTCTCTGCTCTCCACTCTCTCTCACTCCATCTTTCTCACTCTCCCACTCTGTCTCTCTCGCTCTCTCACTTTCACTCTCTCTCTCTCTCTCTCTCTTTATCTTTCTCTCTCTTCCAGACGGGTGTTCGTGTCATTGCCTTCCTTCTCTGCGCGACTGCCCTACTCGAGTTGTGGACATTCTGCGTGACGGCATACACGGCGGCACATGGAGCGCAGACAGAGGCAATTAGGGAGGGAGAGCGAGAGAGAGAGAGAGAGAGAGAGAATGAGTGAGAGACAGAGAGAGAAAAAGGGAGAGAAGTGAAAGAGAGAGAGAGAGAGAGAAAAAAGTGATAGAGAGGTCGACAAGGAGAAAGTGAGATGCAATGGAAAGATAGAGAGGGAGAAGAAGAAAACTTAGCTGAAAAGATGGAGGCTGCTCACCATAGGTCCAAATGGCCTTCTTCCGCATGCTGGTCGGCGTGCTCATCGCCGCCTCGGTCATCTTCGCTCTCTGGCAGGAGAAGGCTGCCTATCTCGTGCCGTACATGCTGCTGCAGGTGGAATTTTTTTTTTAATAAATGAAAAAGATCAAATATCACGTACCAATCGGTAACTATTCCATTCATTTTAAGAAATTAAATTGTTAGTAGGCTGGCTACATTGTCAAGCGAGAGAAGAAGATGATTGGCGAGATATAACAGGAAGCCACACGTTAAAACCAACTGGGCGACAGAGAAACAAATGACAACAACTTTAAAGGAGCTTGAAACTCGTTAACTCCTACCACGATGCCCCTGACACGGTCGATGCATCCTAATTGCACCTTCTGATTTTTAGCACAATAATTGAACAGGACGCTGTGCAAATAACGGACTCGTTTAATAAAAAAAAAGGAGGATTTTGGCCATGCCAAGTCTGCATTATATGTTTACTTAAGTGGGAAAGATCGGAGAGATCTGCAGCAGTAATCCTCCTGCTGCTGTTCGGCTCTTGGAGGACAGCGCTGACAGCAGCACGTTCCCGATTCACCCAAATCCACCGAGGAGATAAAGATATTTGCTCTTTTCTTTCGCTCCCAGGCATTGAGCTTACTTACGGCAGCCTGCATCTGCTCTCTTGTTGGCTGACTCTCCCACATTTGAACTGATAACAATAGGAAAGTGATCATATTTATCAGTTAAAAAATTTGAGAAGAAAAAACATACATGAAACTGCAATGCATTGGAAAGGAATGCATAGAAATTGCACTTGAACGAATTTATCTTCGCGCCGTCTGTACTTGTCCGTTGAATATGAAATCGTGAATTGATACAATCAACAACTCCATAAAGAAGGGCACGGCTCCCGCGCACGAGTTCAAATAAGCAATTAATCCCCTGCGTCAGGGTGTTTATGTCAAACGCAAATTACTCGCTCATTTTGAATTTTTCAACGTTCATTCTTAGTCATTGTTTTAGTTCAAGCTGTCCGAATTCATTCCTTGAATCACCTAGGCATCAAAAAAATTGAGTTTCCCGCTCCTTTAATGGTCTGTGGAAGTGATATGAGGGATCAGTTAGATGTCATGCTTTTCTTCCGGTATAATGTATCAAAGTTTTTTTTATAAATATGTAAAAAAAAAATGAAGTCGATATTTTCCCATTGCAGGTGACGGGCCTCGCGGCGGCCTCGGTGTTCTTCGTGGCCTTTGTGTACATTGCGCTGTTCGGCGACGCGGAGACGGCGCTCGCCTTCTTCAACGGACGCGGCTTCCCCTTCGGCATCGACATCAAGCAGAACGGCATCGACAGCGCTGCCCAACCAATCTTCATCAGTCAGAGCAACGCGCGCTTTCTCACGAATCTTTTGACGAACACTCAATGGTTGAAGAAGATAAAACTGTTACCATTATCAATATTATTAGAATTATTTTATTACTATGTCAATTATTCCACATTTAAAAAATTGTCTTTTCTTTCTTGCCTTCGCTCACTCTCTCACTCTCTCACTCTCACTCTCTCTCACTCTCTCTCACTCTCTCTCTCTCTCTCTTCCTCTCTCTCTCTATTGCCAGACTACGAGAGTTGGCTGATGGTCGGCTCTTGCGGAATCATGATCGCCGTGCAGCTCTGGCTCATCACGATTGTCTTTGGATGCTGGCGCTATTTTCGGTAGTCAATATTTATTTTTTTTCTCCAATTGTTTTTTTAAATTAAATTTCAAACACAAAAAAAAACAAAAAAAAACAAACGCAAACACAATGATGCACTGACTATCGAATGACATCAGTGATAATATTGATCGATTTTTTCTTCAGAGATAAGCGAGCATCAATGCGTAGTAAGCACCTGGCTTACGGACGCTGCCGATATATTCCGCCGTCCCAGAAGGTTGAGATTCGAAATATTAGTACATAGTTATTCTAAAATACATACATATGTGTATCTACAAATGTATTTGTACAATATTTATAATTCACAACAATCTTACAGTATTCAAATCAATACCTTCTTTTATTCCTACTGCATATTGTCAGGCGAAAGGCGCGAATTCAAGATGATTGAGTTTTCGGCTCTTTTGAGTGTGTTCATGAATGTGATGGCATTCCTTGCTAGAGTCGAATGGCAGAGACGAGTTGCGGTGACGTGACGATCGGTGGCGTGTCGACCCTGCGGCAGTCCGTCTCCTTCGACGACACACTCATGCCCGCTGCGAACCGGCGCGCCGTCGCTTCTGCCGTCTTCGCCGCGCGCACCCTCTCCACCAGTCTGGACGCCATGGACTTGCCCGTTTAGATCGCCCCTCCCCCTTCCCACCCACCCTGGGCCGTATTTTAGGAATCTAAACTCTTAATAAGGTCCCTCTTCAGCCCACATCCACATACAGGCTAGGCCCCGAAACTGTCTAAAGCCACACTGGCCGCGGTATACGTAACATCTCCCTTTTTGCTCTCGGGTTTCTGAAATATTTATTCATAAGAAATAATTGAGCCTAGCGCTCCATTTGCTCGCCCTTTCCACTTATAAAGTTGCACATTTCCATTGTTGGTCAACTGTCCCTTATATATTTACATAAACGTTTGTAACTAATTTCCTCCAGAGTTACAGTTTTGTTAACACATTCAACAGCTACGAAGAATTCTAAGTTCCATCATGTCAAAATTGTTAGTGAAAGGATAACCACAAATCACCATATAGTTTTCTTTATTGTTTATTATTCTAAACAGACTTTACAATTAGATTCAATTTTATCTAATAATTTATGTAATTTTTAATATAAGAAATTATTCAAAAGCACGTGTGAATGAGCGTCACGCGACTGTTGTGACAAGGCAGCCTCCAGATGGTTCCAAAGTCTGGAAAATTCAGTGTGGTAAGTTTGGAGTGTTCAAGTGATACAATAGGTAGGAAATTTAGAAAATAGAGCGATCATTCTTGTAGAGAGAAAGGAAGAGAGAGAGAGAGACTATCCCACTCTTTTTCTCTTTCTCTCTATCTGTTTTTTGTTCTCTCTCTAATTACAAATTGCGAAATCTCACTTTCTTCTTTCCATTCTAGTTTGCTTGTTTCTCTCTTTGCAAGTGCTGCCTGTAGCCTCTTGAACAAGAGCACGTTGTTCCTTCACATGTGAGTGACGTGAGAAAAATGCGTTCGAATCCACTCTCTTGATCAGAGAGAGAGAGAGAGAGAGAGAGAGAGAGAGAAAGAGAAGGAGAGAGAGAGAGGGAGAGGGAGAAGAGACATACATAGAGCGATGGTGCGAGAGGCCAAGGAAGGAACGAAATAGGAACCACGAAGAGATAGGATACAAATAACAGAGTAAACAGCAGTGGAAGAACAACGTGGTCAGGATTATATTCCCCTTATCAGTTAGAACTAGGACGCTCTGGAAGAGAGGCCTTTCAGAGATGCATGTGAAGCAAAATGGTATGATTTATGTTCGTGGACAGGAAGAGAAGAAAGATGGAAACATTACTGCGGCATGCAGGATAGTACATATTAGTCCACGACGAAGTTGACTGTGTCCCGGTCATCTTTCCGTGATCTTCAGAAAAGGGAATATCCATGATAAATGCAAATAATATTCTCGAAGCTGTTGAAGCTCTCATACGGTCGGTAAAAATTCAACCAAATAACATACATATTTTCCACACGAATAAAAATTGGTGCCAATTCAAAAGAAAATTTTACTTTACAGTATTCTTACAGTAAGCGAACACATATGTATGCACTTCTGTTTCATTGCCATTCATCACCAATTTTGTTGTCTTCTTTAATCTTTTTTCTCTTTCTCTTTCGTTGGCAAGAAGAAGGCTGTGGGAAAGCGATAGAGAAAGAGTGGTAGACAGAGAGGGAGAGAAAGAAAGTGAGGGAGAAAAGGAAGAAGAGAGAAAAATAGATATAATCAGAAAAGAGAGAAAGAGAGAGAGAAAGAGAGAGAGAGCAAGAAAAAGAAGCAGGCAGAGGGAGGAGAAGAAATACATGCATAAGCATGCTGCCGACTGTTATCAGGCATAGATTCGCGAGGCAGCCTGGTCTTGACATGTTTGGAAGCCACTTTAGCAGCTCAAGTTCAGAACGTCAAACTTCATTTTTAGGCTTGATTTATCAATCCATTTTCAATGCCAACTTTTATGCATGTTGTATAATTACATTATTTCAAATAAATCTAATTAGTTTTCAGTGACTGCCTGAGAATCTTGTTGCATCAAGCCAGTTAACGATCACAGTTGTTCCAATCTTATTTTTTGCGTGAACTATTTTGAATAATACACTTCCACAAAAAATCACTTGACATTTTATGTTTGAGATTCTTGGTGGTATTCATCATTGACAGGGTATTTTATTAAATCTCACTCCTATCATCTCTTTCTCTCTGTGTGTCTCTCTGTCTCCCTCAATCTCTCTCTCTCTCTCTGTCTCCCTCGCTCTCTCTCTGTCTCTCTCTCGCTCTCTCTCTGTCTCGCTCTCCCTCCCTCTCTCTCTCTCTCTCTCTCTCTCTCTCTGCCTCCCTCATTCGCTCTCTCTCTCTCACTCTGTCTCCCTCGCTCTCTCTCTCTCTCTCTTTCTGTCTCCCTCGCTCGCTCTCTCTCTCACTCTGTCTCCCTCGCTCTCTCTCTGCCTCCCTCGCTCTCTCTCACTCTCTCTCTCTCCTAGCCATGCGGTGTCTCCTCTCTGTCGTGCTGCTGCTCTCCTCGGCCCTTCCCTCCTCCTCCAAGCACGTCGAGCTGCCTCCTCCCTACTCGGACGACTGCATCCTCGAAGACGGCAAGAATCTCTATGATCCCGCCGACGCAAACAGAGTGCCATGGTCTGTCTGTCTCTCAATACTCTCACTCTCATTGTTACTCTCTACTCCCTTGCTTCAGCCATATCTCTCATTCCCTCACTCTCTCTCTCTTTTACTCTCTCTCTCTCTCTCTTTCGCTCTCTCTCTATATCTTCCTCTTCCAGGTTCACGATCAACCTCGACCAGCCCCCAGAGCTTCGCTGGAAGGAGATCGCGACGGTTTACAAGGCGCAGATTGGAGAACTTCTTGATGTCATCAAAGGTTTAATTCTCCCTTTCTCCCACTCTCTATCCCTCTTGCTCTCTCACTCTCACTCTCTCCCCTCTTGCTCTTTCTCTATCTCTAACTGTCTCTAAATCTCTCACCACTTTAGGATTGATCTCTCCAATCTTCCCTGATGCCATTGCCATCGTCGACCGCCTCTTTGGCGAGATGAACAACAAGATTGCCGAGCCATACAGAACGGAGCTGGCTGTGAGTCATTTTGAAATATTCTTTTTCGCGCCATTATAGACCTTCTCTCTCTCTCTCTCTCTCTCTCTCTCTCTCTCTCTTTCTCTGTCTCTCTGTTTCTACTGTATTTCTTTCCTCTACAATATTCTCTCTCTTTCGCTCACCCTCTCTCTCTCTCAGTCCATCGCCAACTACTCTGGTATTCCGCTCGGCGAGATCGTTCTTTACAATGTCTTCTACGAGATCTTCACCGTCTGCACGTCAATCATCGCACAGGACTATGATGTAAGAAGGCGCTTATGTACTTTAACTTCGACTCTTTGTTGTCTCACTCTCTCTCTCTCCCACTCTCTCATTCTCTGGCTCTCTCACCCTCTCTTCCCCAGGGCAAGATCTACCACGCACGCAATCTCGACTTCGGCCTCTTCCTTGGCTGGAATGCAACGACGCACGAGTGGATGGTGTCCAGTGTGCTGCGCAAGATGGTTGTCAACATCAATTGGATGAAGGGAGGTTAGAGAGGGAGAGAGAGAGAAGGCAGAGAAGTGAAGAGAGAGAAAGAGAGACAGAGACAGAGAGAGAGAGAGAAACAGATAGAAATAGAGAGATAGACAGAGAGAAGCCATAGATGTGAAGAGAGAGAGAGAGAGAGAGAAACTGATAGAAATAGAGAGATAGAGAGAGAGAAGCCATAGATGTGAAGAGAGAGAGAGAGAAAAGAGAGAGAGAGAGAGAAGATATCAATCAAAATATAGGCAAGCTGCTGTACAAGTCGAACAACTTTGCTGGCTTCGTCGGCGCGTACAACGGACTGAAACCCGGCGCATTCGTCGTCACTGCGAATGAGCGATTCATGCTCGCCGGCGGTTGGCCGAGAGAGAGAGCGGAATGAGAGGGTGGAGAGAGAGTGAGAGAAAAGAGGAGAGAGAGTTAAGATTGAGACAGAAAGAGAAAGAGAGAGGCAGAGGAGGAGGGAAGGAAAAAGGGGAGAGATATAGAGAGAATGAGAGAGGGAGAGGAGGAGGGAGATGGAGAGAAAAAGGGGAGAGATATAGAGAGAATGAGAGAGAGAGATGGAGAGATAAAGAGAGAGAAAGAAAGAAGTCTGTCCAGGCTGGCTCGGCATCCTGGAGTGGGCACTCGACATCACACCGAACAGCAAATGGATGACATGGCTAACGCGTGAGACTCTCGAGGAAGCCGTCGGTACTATTCTCTTCTCTCTCTTTATGAGCAATCTCTTTTTGTTACTCTCTCTCTCTCTCACTCTCTCGCCCCCTTCTCTCTCTCTGTCTCTCTCTCTCTCGCCCCCTTCTCTCTCTCTGTCTCTCTCTCTCTCTCGCCCCCTTCTCTATGTCTCTCTGTCTCTCTCTCTCTCCAGACTTTGCCGACGCGAAGAACCGTCTGATGAACACTCCGATGCTCTCTCCCGTCTACTACATCCTCTCTGGCCCCAAGCCCTACGAGGGCGCCATCATCACGCGCTCACTGAACAAGACCGATATGTTCGGTTTAACAATTTATCATTTTTATTTTTCAAATTCCCGCCATTTTTCATTTGCTTATGGTTTAAATGTTCTTTTCGTGCTAAAAATGTCATTCTGCAATTATGTATTGTACTTTCAGCTTGACTGAGATGAGCCCAAACACGGAGAATGGCTGGTACTTGCTTCAGACAAACTACGACCCGGCCACCGAGGTGAGTGGGAGTAGGGGAGAATCTCGCGTGGGTGGGTGGACCTCTGATTGTTGAGAGGACCTCTGGTGGATGGGTCTACGTCTAGTGGGTGGGAGGACCTCTGGTGGGTGGGAGGACCACTCGTGGCAAAAAAGAATCCGGGTATTTATCCTCATGAATTCTCATTATAGCCCCTATTCCTGGATGACCGTCAGACTCCGGGCGATAAGTGCATGCGCTACATGACGCGCCGTAACGTCGGCTTCAAGGTTTTCTCTCTCTCTCTCTCTCTCTCTCTCTCTCTCTCTCTCTCTCTCCCATTCACATGTTTCTCTCTCTCTACGTTTCGTTTTCACTCTCCTCTCTCTCTCTTTCTCCCTCTCTTTTCTTCTCTCTTCATTTCATGTCTTCCATCCTCTCCCTCCCTCCCTCTCTCACATCTTCCTCTGCTTCAGGGCATTTACAACGTTCTGTCTTCTCGCACTAATCTCAACAAGCTCACGGCCTACACGGTGCTCATGCAGGTCAGCAGCTACATAGATCAACCCTTGTTTTCCAAGCAAATTAGTAGATAAAAAGATTTACATTTCAGGTTGATTCTGGTGACTTCGAGACCCATCTCCAGTCATGCCCAGGCGAATGCTGGCCCTTCTGAGTACGGTAGCAAGGAGGCGCGGACGAAGACGTGGCAGGAACCCTGGCAATTTGAATACCTATCGCATAAACGTTTTATACCTAAATAGAACAGAGAGTACATGGCAGACTAAGACACAAGTATGAGGTTGTCATAATATCTCGTCTATTTCTCATAACTCCTCCGTAAACTTACAGTAGCCTTAAAGGAGCCAAAAACTCAATTTTGAATTCGCGCCTTTTGCCTACGTAAGGGCGAGAGAGCATGTGGTTGAAGAGAGTCCAACTAGAATGGTCAGGACATTCAAATAAATCATGGTTGAGTTTCGTGCTTCATGGAGCCTCATCGAGTCCATGGAGAGCCATCTGGTATCAGCGCTTCTGGACTCTTTCATAGTCAACAGTCCTCCAGCTGCTGTGGCTGTACGCCTCAGACTCAAAATCGTACAGGAGATGAAAGAACAAAAAAAAACACACACAGATTAGCTATAAAATCTTCAAGAAAATTAGGCAAAATTTTTTTAATTGCGTAAAATTTGGAGAATGGAGTCTTAGGCTGACCGAGACTGATCAAAAAATTTCTTTCCATGAACTGTAAGCCTGTGAGACTTATGGTCAGTAATTAATAGATTCATATTGTATAGGAATGTTTGGCTTGTAACGCTGATTCAAGACTAACATTTATTTACTACAAAAAAAGGAGGGCGCAGAGTGGGCTAGGGCGTGAGGGAAGTGGAATGTGCTAGATGAGTGCAGCGTAGAGGTTCATGGAGGGGTCGGCAGGCGGTCCTTGAGAAGCGACTGGATCATAGTTCAGACGCAGTACACGGACGGCTTCAGCTGCTGCTGGCGGAGGGGGGCGGCCGGCGGAGCAGAGGGGGCCGGGTTCTGGAAAAGGTGCAAACATTATTAAGAAAAAAAAATACAATTTTTATTAAAATCATAATAAATAATTTTTATGAAAAAATTCTGACGGGCGTTGCACAGCCAGCAGAGGGCGTGGCATAGCCAGTGGAGGGCGGGGCATAGCCAGCGAAGGGCGGTGCATGGCTGGAAGAGGGCGGGGCATAGCCAGCAGAATGCGGGGCATAACCATCGGAGTAGTACACTTGACCCAGCAATGGAATGGATGATTATGATTTTCCTTATTAAATATAAAAAAAAATACTGACTCCATATGCAGAATGAGGGACTCCAGTGCGGAGGGGAGCCGAAGTGGCGGGACGGGCAGAAGGAGCCTGCTGCTCGAAGCTGAAAAGATAATACATAATTATAAAACCGCTTTTTCATGAGAAGGAGTTGGTGGTTGAAAACCTTGCAACGTAGAAGGACGGCGCGTAGTCACGAGACGGCGCGTAGTTACGAGGCAGCGCGAAGTCACCGTAGCCACCAACCGGCGCGTAGTGACCAGCCATTTCTGCTGAAGAGATGACACTCGGATTGAAGAAAAAGAGCTCGGGAGGTGAAGCGCGGAAGAGAATGATTCTTCCCATGCAATTCCGCGCTTTCATACGGTTTCTCCTGAGCAAATTACCATGTTTGAACTTTGGCTGTTGTTCTTACGAAATTGATAAGAGAACAATTTGAATCTTTTCCATGGGAGAAAAAGAATAGGTAGTAAATATAAAGAAACCCGGCAGCACATTGCAGAGGAGGTCGGGCAAGATAGGGCGTTTGGCAATGAAAATCTGCCCGGTGGGTAGAAAGAGTCGGACGATTTGCATAAATTATATTGATAAATAAAAACAAATTACGCGAATGACGCAATTTATAGCGCTTCAGGACCCTGTCATGGTCAAGAGTCCTCCAGAAGCTGTAGCCATTCGCCTCAGACTCCAAAGAGTTAAAAGAACAAAAAAACACGAATAAATGAGCTAGAAAATCTTCAAGAAAATTACACAAAAATTTTTTTAATCGTGTTCAATTTTGAGAATTGGCGGCTTACAATTAGGCTGATCGTGACTGTTCTGATCAAACAATTTCTTTCCATTAATGCTGATTCAAAACTAACATTTATTTACTATAAAAAACCGAGGCAGAGAGAGAGAGAGTGGACTACTAGACCGGGAGGGAGTGGAATGAGGAAGGGGAATGATGCGGAGGGTCATGGATGGGTTGGGACGCGGTCCTTGAGAGGCGACTGGATCTTAGTTCAAACGCGGGGTGCGCAGCTCGCTGCTGCTGTACACGGACGGCTTCGGCTGTTGCTGGCGGAGGGGGGCGGCCGGCGGAACAGAGGGGGCCGGGTTCTGGAAACGGTGGAAATATTATTAAGAAAATTTTAATTTTATTAAAATAATAACAAAAAAGTTATGAAAAAGCACTGACGATCTTGTTCGCCTTAAGGCTAGCAGTGACGCGGTTAAGCGAGTCCTTCGACACCGCTGCAAAAAATCACAATAGAGATATTAACGATAAAAAGGTTAAGGCTAATGATAACGCGAACGGACAGGGCGAGAGCGTAAGGTCGGCATTGCCATGCGAAGGGCCCTTCATGCTCTTCTTGCTCTTCAGGCTCTTCAGGCTCTTGTTCGACTTGGCCGAGCGGTCACTCTTGTTCGACTCCTTCGATTCCGAGCCTTCAATTCGAAAGGATAAAATACTTTTCTGAATGACCAAAAATAGTTCAAATCGAACCGTAGGCAATGGGCGGAGCGTTGGCCCGCTGGTTACGGTAGGCCAGGGGCGGAGCATCGAAGGCGTAGGTCTCGTTCGTCTGCATGTCGCAGTACGCAGAGATGGCCGGGGCCTGGGATGGGAGGAAGTGAATACTTCTGTACGTTGCTAATAAATTTTGTTAATTGCATTTTCCTGATTACAATCCTAAGCGGATTATTATGTGAATAATGTATTGCGAGGAAATGCTCACAGCCTTCCCGCCGGAGATGCTGCCCTGAGTGGGGGCGCGAGGCTGCTGGGAGATCTAAATTCAAGAATGTATTTACGCAAAAGAGAAAGGCTTCCGAAACGGACAGCGCGGCCACTGCGAGATGCCTTTGCACCAGGGCGCGGCGACTTGTGCGCAGGCTGCTGGAGCTGGCGGTGGCCTGGGCCGGAGGCTGGCGACGCCTGATTCTGCGGCGGCACGGGATACACGACGGGAGGAGCCTGCTGGGCACGAGCGCCAGCCTGAAATTTAGAAAATAATATGATTAATAGAAAACATAATCTTACCCAGACATTGTTGCTGTTGTCGCGGCCAGCCGGAGCGGCGGCAATGCGATCTTAAAAGTGAAAGAATGGCAATAATTTTAATAGCATTTTACAAGCCGACCGCCAGAGCGCGAGCGGCGGACGGAAGCAGAGCGCTCAGCCTGATTCTGGTAGGCCGGAGGAGACAGCTGCTGCTGCGAGTCCATGGCGGACGGAGGAGTCGGGTAGCCATGCTATTTTGTATAAATTTATTGTGAAATGGAAGTAATTTTTGATATATTAATTCTATTGATACCTGAGGGGCGCTGTAGTACTGCTGCGGTTGCTGCTGCTGGTAACCGGGCTGCAAATATGTAATTTTTACATTAGGATTTTTATCTTCAAAGCTCTTTGCATAGAAAGAGCTTCTTTGAAAATTTGAATGATCTTTTTTTCATAATGATTGTTTATTCGCGACCTGCTGAAGAGGCTGATGCTGGGCCGCATTGTAGATCTGAGCTGGCGGCTGCTGGTGCTGCTGAATTTGAATATCCACATTTGTATATTTGTTGTGGCTATATGTAGTTCTTTTTAAGTTTTTTTTCAATCTTTTACTATAAAGACATTCCACGATGATATTCTGAAATGCAATTCTTCATCGCTGTTTTAACCTGAAGAGACGGGTAGACGGACGGGTTGCTTGCCTGTGTGGAGTAGTGGAGTCCCTGCCCCTGCTGCTGCTGCGGAACATTGTAGATGGCGCCCTGCTATAAAATTTAGCTTTCGAAGGCTCTTCCGAGTATTACCGCAGTGACCAATTGACAGGTTATGGTATCTCTTTTTCGTCTTGGGACCTGCTGGTAGATGTTGGCCCCGGTGGGTGGCGCGTACTGGCGAGGCTGCTGCTGGTGGTAGACGAGAAGTCCGCCGACCGGGATGTACTCGGAATAGACTGGAGCAGCAACTAGAATAAAAAATCTTCCAGTGAGGTCAAATGACCTACCTTACCGTAGTTCAAGGACAATTAAAGTAAAAAATTGTCATTTTCGATGGGAAAGCAAAGTTGACCATTCGTCCTTTTTTATGTTCCAATAAGTGGGATATCCTGACAAATTCAAGGGCAAAAAACAAACTCTGCTGAGGCTGAGCCTGTCGAATCGGCACAGCGTACTGGCCATGAGAGACAGGAGCAGGATACTGATTGGGAGAAAGGAGCTGAGGAGGCGGAGCATGGCCAGCGGGGGCCGGGGCATAGCCAGCGGAGGGCGGGGCATAGCCAGCGGAGGACGGGGCATAGCCAGCGGAGGGCTGGGCATAGCCAGCGGAGGGCGGGGCATAGCCAGCAGAGGACGGGGCATAGCCAGCGGAGGGCTGGGCATAGCCAGCGGAGGGCGGGGCATAGCCAGCGGATGGCGGGGCATAGCCAGCGGGGGGCGGGGCATAGCCAGCGGAGGGCGGGGCATAACCATCGGAGTAGTACACTTGACCCTGCAAGGGAATGGATGATTATGAGTTCATACTTTTTATTATTTCCTTTATTAAATATATATAAAAAAATACTGACTCCAAATGCAGAATGAGGGACTGCAGTGAGGAGGGGAGCCGAAGCGGCGGGAAGGGCAGAAGGAACCTGCTGCTCGAAGCTGAAAAGATAATGAATAATTAAGAAACCCGTTTTTCCTGCGAAGGGGTTGGCGGTTAAAAACCTTGCAACGTAGAAGGACGGCGCGTAGTCACCAGCCATTTCTGCTGAATAGATGACACTCGGATTGAAGAAGAAGAGCTCGGGAGGTGAAGCGCGGAAGAGAATGATTCTTCCCAGGCAATTCCGCGCTTTTATACGGTTTCACCTGAGCAAATTACCATATTTGCACTTTGGCTGTTGTTCTTACGAAAATCTGCTAGACTTCTGAGGTTCTTTCAATGAATCTCACGGAAAATCCACATTTCCAGGCCTTCCACCCTATTTATTTGTTAAATCTGCAGGTATAAAGTTATTTTAACAAAATTTTAAATATTTAATTGTTTGCAGTAAATATGTATATGTATTTCAACATTTCAAGATTATATCTTTACGAGAGACTGTTTTGCTCGAAATTTGTATTTAAAGGAGAGCGATCACATGAAATTTGATTTAAAAGTTGCACTTTAGAGAGCAAAATACTTAAATGTTAAACTTCTTTGAGGTTTTTCCCTTGCATATTCTTTATCTATCAATGTTTACAGCTATTTCAGCTTTCCAAAAATATTCAAAGTTCATGGCGATATGTATCCCATTTTAGGGTTCTTTTTGTGAACTATTAGGTCGATGTTCACTTTTTTTATCACCCGGTTTCCACTCACGCTTTCATGTGATTTTATTTTAAAAATTTTAATGTTACTTTCCATAATTGTATCGAGATTATCTGCGAGCGGAATCTTTTATCTGGGCCGAGTGGGGAGGAAAGAGGAAGAGAGATTGGGGGAAGAGGGAGGAAGGGGGCTCTCATCTCCGCTCCTCTACTGGGCAGGGGCTGCCTGGGGCTGTCCGCCGTTCAGCGCCGCCTGGATCTTCGGCAGGTACTCGTCCACGAGGCCCATCTAAAAGTGAGCAAGAAATTGAGGTTGAATCAAGATTTCTTTTTTCTCTTAACCGAATCCGACTCTTATGAGTGTAAAATGATGAAATATGCTTCTCCCAAATGGCATGTGGGGTAAGGGGAGGCACCAGCGAAAAACGAGCCTTGTATGCAACGCCACCGGCGACGAGGACGAGAAGGAGGAAGATGACGAAAGCGCCCATCGTGGAGAGAAGAGAGAGAGGAGGGCGAAGAAAAGAAGAAGAGAATGAAATTTTCATGAACGAAGAGCCCTTTTATACTGCCAGGATGCACTTTAGTACAAGGGGACATTTCCAAGTCTCCAAAAAGACAAAAATCTAACTATGGGCCACAGACGTGATTTTCCCCAATTGAGATTAATTAGTAGATTGTTTAGGTGAAATGTATAGATCATTAAGTTCTTCAAATAAATAAATTTATCTTACAGATGTCTCAAACAACTTTGAACCGGTAAGATGGGGTCGGAGATATGTGTTTCTCCCTCGAATAAATAACAATACAAGTTATGCAAGCAGATAGGGCTAAAATTTTAAAGTCATAATTTCTAACGACCCTAAATAACCTCGCAAGCAGGTTCCTTTACTTATAAATAAAGAAGAATGGCACTCTGAAAACTCTTCGTATTTAGATACAATCAGATTTAATCTGTTTCCTTTGCAGATTACATCTTGGAATCGCGGGAAGTGGGGAAATCTTCGAGGCCACGAATGTCGAGATTGAAGTTGGTGTAGAGGGGGTCGGAGGAGTAAGTGATGCGGTGAATCGGCCTAGAAAGCAGTCAACGGCTTATTGTTCTCTTGGCCAAAAAACGTAATAAATACTGTTCGTAATTACCAGCCGAAAGTTGGCATCTTGCCAACTTGAAAAAGGGTTTGAGCCTTCTCAGCCATTCTAACAAGAGAAAGAGCGACAGAGGGAAAGAGAGAAAGAAAATTGGAGACAGAGAAAGAAAGAGAGAGAAAGAGGAAAGAAAAGGAAATGGAAGGGGAGAATACAAAAGAAAGATAAATAAAGAGGGAGAGAGAGAGAGAGAGAGCGGGAAGGAGAGATAGAGAGAAAGAGAGGAAGATAGAGAGCGTGAGAGAGAGAGGAAGAGAAAGAGAGAGAGAGAGAGCGAGAGAAAGAGAGAGAGAGAGAGGAAGAGAAAGAGAGAGATAGAGAGATAATAACTCCTTACTTGGTCTGATCGGGCTTCAAGAGTGCTTCGAGAGCAATCTCACGAGTGCCCTGCTCGTATTGTCCCTCTGGCTCTTCCACGTACAGTTGATCTCCTGCATTTCAAATTTAAACGATCATAATTAATGAACCGTTTCATGACCAAACAATTTATATTAGAAAGTTTCTTTTTCGTTAGATACAAAAGATGTGCATAGGAAAAGAAAATTTGAAAAGAGAACAATTTGAATCTTTTCTATGGATGAAACAGATTAATTGTAAGTAGTAAAGATAAAGAAATGCTTACAAACCAGGCAGCACATTGCAGAGGAGGTCGGGCGCGCCAGGGCGCTTGGCAATGAGAGTTTGCGGGAAAAGTACGCGGCTACTCACTTCTGATGGCAGCGTGTCCAGGTTCCGCTGCATTAGAAGCACAATTTGAACAAGAGACAATATTAATACAAATAAATGCCCATGAAAAAAGTTCTTTTCACATAATTTCCCCTTTTGCAATGTTAGCAGATGTTATTAAATATTACCTAAAATAAAATTCGAGGAAAAACGTGGGAAAAATAAAATATGGAAAACCGTGTCCCCACCATCTTGGCCAGTCTGCTCAGCTCGTAGACTTGTGGAGGCGGAAGCACCACCGAGTTCGCCTTCTTCTTCTTGCCTTCACGCGCCTCTTCGAGGATCGCAGCTGGCTCCGCCCACATATGACCGGACATTTCGCGGTCGCAGTGTCTGGTGATCATAAAGATCTTCATTAACTAGTATTATTATTACTTTGATTAAAATTCTTTCAGAAAGAAGGAAAAATCCCCAACCTGACAGCGAGTTCTTCATCGACAGCCATGAGATGGAAGGCGGTGTAGTAACGGCGGCGGTAGTGGGCGGCATTCGGAGTCAGCCAGGTGGACCAGGGCAAGAGGGAGGAGGAGGCGAGGGAAGAAGTGGGCGTGGCCTGGAGAAGGTGAGAGAAAGAGAGTGATAGAGAGAGGGATAGAGAGAGGGAGAGAGTGAGAGAGAGACAAAGAGACAATGATAGAGAGAGAGAGAGAGAGAGAGAGAGAGAGAGAGAGAGAAGAAAGATCGTGAGAGACAGAGATAGAGACACAAAGACAGAGACAGAGAGAGAGACAGAGACAGAGACAGAGACAGAGAGAAAGAGAGACAAAGATAGAGAGAGTGAGACAGAGAGAGAGAGAGAGAGAGAGAGAGAGAGAGAGGCAAAGGAGCATGAAATAAGAAAGAAGCCCAAATTGAGATTGAGAGGCAGAAATGTGAACGAAGAATGAGAGAGAGAAACAGAGAAATAGAGAGAGAGAGAGAGAAAGAAAGAAAGAGAGAGAGAGAGAGGGAAAAAACAAAGGAGCATGCAATAAAAAGAAGCCCAAATTGAGATTGAGAGGCAGAAATGCGAACGAAGAATGAGAGAGAGAGACAGAGATATAGAGAGAGAGAGAGAGAGAGAGACCGAGAGAGACAAAGATTTAGAGAGAGAGAGAGAGCGAGAGAAATACAGACAAAGGAGTATGAAGTAAGAAAGAAGCCCAAATTGAGATTGAGAGGCAGAACTGTGAAAGAAGAATGAGAGAGAGAGAGAGAGAGAGAGAGAGAGCGAGAGAAGGAGTGAGAGAGAGAGCGAGAGAGAGAGAGAAGAATTCTGGGCCTACCTTGTAGAAGACATCAACTCCCTCTCTGCCCGCCGCATTCACTTCGTCCTGCAACTTCCGCGTGTCCGCGTCAGTCGCGGCAAGGCGGAACCGGCCACCGGACAACGCGAGAATCCCCGTCTCCTCGAAGAGTTCACTGAAACGGGAGGTTCAGAGATATCGAAGGGGCGAGATAAGAAGAGGACGAAAGACAAAAATAAATGAGGTAGAGGGAGATATAAATAGAACAGAGAGATAGAGAGAGGGAGAGAGAGAGAAAGGGCGAGAAAGAAAAAGAGAGATAGAGAGAGAGAGAGAGAGAGAAAGGGAGAGACATAGAGAGATGAAAAGAAATAGTTCACCTCACTTTTCCTCTCTCCATCACCATCTCTCTCTCTCTCTCTCTCTCTCTCCCTTCGACACTCACATTCTCTCCCTCTCCATCTCGCCCTCACTTTCTCCCCGTCACTTTCTCTCTATCGCTCTCTCTTTCTCTCTCTCTCTCTCTCTCTCTCTCTCCTACCGCAACGCAGTCTGCTGGCTGCTCTCTCCGGGGGCGCAGACTCCGCCAGGGAAGACAGCTGCGCCTGGCATGAAGGCCGCCGTGTCACCGCGGCGAAGTAAAAGAACGCGACGACTTTGCCGGCTTACTGTAATCTACCGAGATTGGGATAACGAGATACCAATTAAGAATGGATAGAGAAATGAAATACGACTGAGCAAAAAAGCAGGCTTACAGGATAAACATCAAAATTTATAATTATCTAAGAATGTAATATAACGGCCATCTGAGTAGTTCTTTCACCAAACCATGGAAAATAACTAATCAATACATAAAACAAACCAAGAATAATGGAGGCAGCATGACCCCACTTCACGGTCATCGTTTGCCAAGGACGATTGCAAAGTACGGTCTACTCTGCAACAACCACCCCATCTTTTTTCCAAAACCTTGTTGCCCGTCTTCTTTATTGCTATCATCCAGCCATCTTTCCTGAGGGCGCAAAATGTAGAAGATATCAGCTCGCTGTTGTTCATTCAAGACTATTATAGACAAAGTCAATTATCGCCCAACTTCTCCTAAGATAATATTCTTTATCGCCAAGTCCGTATATAAAAAATGTATAGACCATTAAGTTATTCAAATAAATAAATTTATCTCACAGATGTCTCAAACAACTTTTAATAATATATGGTTTTCCTGAGGCTCAATTTCTAAAGCAAAACGTAAAAGATAGCAGCTCGCTGTTGTTCATTCATGACGATTATAGACAGAGATAATTATATCCCAACTTCTCCTTAGATAATATTCTTTATCAGCCAGGTCCGTAAATCAAAATGATCATATAAATATGCTCGATTTAAAAGTATATTATGCCTGTAACATTCTTGTGCTAATCGATTATGACAAGGTAGGCAATGGATATTTACAGCAAATATGTAGCTAAATATTTTCGTAATAATTTTGAACGTTCTTTATATAAATAGAATAGAATTACAGAGAAGCATCAAAGATACTTTCGTAATACTTTTAAAAGTATGATTAATCAAGCGCACAATTAAACGGAAACATCAAATAGGCGATCAATATTCGCTTCGAGGGATTCTTCCGAATATCGAATGTGCTTGGAGAGGGAGTTCTCGCCAGTCAGACCGGAGGCCTTGACGTAGAGGCGACCGTACATTGCAAGGACGGCAGCTTTCACCTGTCAGTCATATTATATTATTTATTTATTTTTTATACCACAAAAATAAATATACAAAAAGGTTCATCCTTGCTTGATTCATGAAATGATTCCAAGATATAAACAACATGTCTAAAAAAACAACTCCAAATTCTTACTTAAGTTATGCAATTCTCTTTCGTAATAAAAAAAATGATAATATAAAACTCCCCTAACCTTTCCCCTGACATCCTCTGCCAGTGCCGGGTCGGCCACGCAGTATTCCCGTTGAGAAGCAATCGTCTGCTCGAATTCACGATTAAATGCCTAGAGCAAATTAATTATATATTTACATATCTTTCATTTAATCAACTGAAACCCTTTTTTTTAAAATATGATGTTATACAACAAGGCCTTTACTGACCGAGACCATATTCTTGAGTCCGTTTCGGTCGTCCGAATGGATTTGATCAACTGCAGCGAGGGTCGACAAGACGGGCATCCAACTAAAAGAATAAGATTTCTACTTTTATTTTAAACCAGTACCTTTATTTCCCGTTCGTTTTAAAGAAATACAAGTGTTGTCTTGAATACGACAAATATATAAACAAATAAATGAATATGACTAAATGCAAGCAGATTTAAACCTCGCCATGTAGTCAGTGATGTTCTTTTGGATGGCGCTGAGATAGTACTGAAGAATGTGAGCGTTCTGCTCGCGAAGCACTGGCAGCAGGCCGCTCTCTTCTTCCTGAATGACATTATTATTCTAAACAATTAATTACTTCATATTTGCAAAACAAAAAAACCCCACTCTCACTCAATGTTTTTCTCCATTTCTTATTTAGAATTCATCATTTTATTATAAGGTAATGCATCCCTCGCTTTCCCTCTCTCTATCTCTCTCCACTTTCACTCTATTTTCCCCAACCTGTTCTCTCTCTCTCTCTCTCTCTCTTTCTCCGTCTGTCTCTTTCCCCCTCTTTGAATCTCTCTCTCTCTCTCTCTCTCTTTCTCTCTCTCTCTCTCTCCGTCTGTCTCTTCCCCCCTCTCTGACTCTTACTCTCTGTTTCTCTCTCTCTCTCTCTCTCTTCCCCCCTCTATCTTCTCTCCATTCGGTCTCTCTCTCTCTTTCTCCTCTCTATTCTATTTCCCTCACCTCTCTCTCTCTCCTCTCTATTCTGTTTCTCTCACCTATATCTCTCTCTCTCTCTCTCTCTCTCTCTCTCTTCCCTCCCCCTCTATCTTCTCTCCATTCGGTCTCTCTCTCTTTCTCCTCTTTTTTATATTTCCCTCACCTCTCTCTCTCTCTCTCCTCTCTATTCTATTTCTCTCACCTATCTCTCTCTTCCCTCCCCTTTATCTTCTCTCCATTCGGTCTCTCTCTCTTTCTCCTCTCTATTATATTTCCCACACCTCTCCTCTCACCTCTCTATTCTATTTCTCTCATCTCTCTCTCTCTCTCTCTCTCTCTCTCTCTCTCTCTCTCTTCCCTCCCCCTCTAACTTCTCTCCATTCGGTATCTCTCTCTTTCTCCTCTCTATTCTATTTCCCTCACCTCTCTCTCTCTCCTCTCTATTCTATTTCTCTCACCTATCTCTCTCTCTCTCTCTCTCTCTCTCTCTCTTCCCTCCCCCTCTATCTTCTCTCCATTCGGTCCCTCTCTCTTTCCTCTCTATTCTATTTCTCTCACCTATCTCTCTCTCTCTCTCTCTCTCTCTCTCTCTCTCTTCCTCCCCCTCTATCTTCTCTCCATTCGGTCCCTCTCTCTTTCCTCTCTATTCTATTTCTCTCACCTATCTCTCTCTCTCTCTCTCTCTCTCTCTCTCTCTCTTCCCTCCCCCTCTATCTTCTCTCCATTCGGTCCCTCTCTCTTTCCTCTCTATTCTATTTCTCTCACCAACCTCTCTCTCTCTCCCTCTCTCTCTCATCCCCCTCTCTCAATCTCTCTCTCTCTCTCTCCACCAACATCGAGTGCCTTGGCGATGTAGTTGTTGTTGTTGAGTGAGAAGATGGCCGCGAGAGTGCCATCGTCGTACTCGCCCGCCTTCCTCTTCAGCATCCCGCCGAGTGCAGAGAGGAGCTTGGCTAGAAAAAAGAAATTGACAAATGAGGTAAATAGCAAATCAAATAACCAAAAAAAAAAAATATTCATTGGCCCTTTATTCCCAAATAATTTGGTAATGAAGTACATTTCACTAGCATATTACGAGCGCGCAAAACAATAAGTTTTTGCCGGTGAAATTATTCAAGCAGTCATCTGCATTATTAACTGTAATGCTAAGGAAATGAGCAAAAAAGTGAAGAAACTATATTTAATTTACAATTTCTCAATCAATCAATAACTCGAACCAAAGTGCTTGGGCATGAGCAGAGAGGCTGGCTCGCTGGGGTGGGCGGAGAGAACGAGGACGTGGTTGGTCAGGGTCTGGCGGTAGTGGGCGAGCAGGCACAGCATCTTCAGGGCCTGGATGGAGAGATGAGAGATGAGAGACGAGAGAGGGAGAGGAAGAGAGGAGAGAGAGAGTGGACAAAGAGAGAGAGAGAGGGAGAGGGAGAGAGAGAGGCAGAGAGAGAACGAGGAGAGGGAGAGAGAGGCAGAGAGAGAACGAGGAGAGGAAGAGTGAGAGAGGGAGAGAGAGCGAAGAGACAGGAGAAATACAGGGAGAGAGGAGAGAAGGAGAGAGAAAGAGACAGAAAGGAGGTAGATCAGAGGAGAGGGAGAGAGAGAGAGAGAGGAGAGATTGTGAGGAACGAGGCTAGGGCTCAGGAAGATATAGAAGCATATCACAGACAAATAAGAAGATCAGATATGAGGGAAAAGAACAAGGAAAGAAAACTCCTCTGACATTTGCTGTCTGTGGGTGGACATTTCCGTCCGAAGGAACGAAGCGAGCAGCCTCACCTATAAAACGCAATCTACTCTTGAAAATAAGGAGAATATTGACAATTTTCAAAATGTATTTTGATTAAGTTATGTTAGCAATTTTATTCTTCAAATAAAAATAATTTTATAAATTTCAAATTTCCCGCCTAGACCTGAGTCAAGTCGATCGATGAAATCCTTGCAGAGGGAGTGGCATTTCATCTGAAGAGCGCGGAAGAAAGCTGGGAACGAATCGCCGAGAGCTCCATTCTGGAAAAAAATATAGCATTATCTACATTTCTCAAACCACTCGAAATCACGGCAGAGAAATGGCATTATAGCATAAAGTTTTGCCCCATCATAGAAATATTTTTTCGAAAAAGATAATAAAGTGAAAAATAAAATAATTACAAAAAATTGCAACAAACCCTGGCTATCGTGTCCAGTTGAACATAATGCACTGAAGCGAAGCGAAGGAGTGGAAGTAGGGCAGGCAGTCCACTCTGTAATATTAAGTACAATTTATTATTGCCTCATTCAAGGTTTAAACGGTGGCCTCAATTTGCGCAGCATACAGCATGCCTAACTTAATATTACTGGGATGACTTTTTTCTCTGTCCTTCCATCAATCTCCCATTCTCTCTCTCTCTCTCTCTCTCTCATTTTCTTTCCCTTTTCCCCCAACCCCCCTACGCACCTGGCACTCTTGAACCGAATCCGACACCCTCTTCAGCACCAAATCGAGCGGCTGTTTGAAGAGATCGCAATGTACCTTGATAAAAAAATATATATTTAAAAATTATCACGAATTAAGCAACCACACCTAAATCTCGCACTTACAATTATGTAAAATTAAACTGAGATAAGCAAAAAAGAATACAGTGCATAATGACAATTCGAACCTTATATTAGACACTTTTAAGCTGAACTACAGTACGCCATCACATCCAAATTACAGTACTCGATCACATACCAATTACAGTACTCTCCGCTCGTACCTGTGCCCTCGCCGAGACGTCCTTGATACTCTTGTCGAGGACTGCTTCTTCTAGTTGCACGAGAGCCACAAAGCATCCCAGCAAGAGAAGCGCGCACTCCGTCTCGCCGCCCTCTCCCTCGCGCACTCCTATAGAACACAATAAAAAGACTACCGATTTTTTTTCAAGGCCCTGGTAGGCTACATTTACGTTTACCATAATAATTACCAAAATAGTATTAAGCTTTAGCTATCAACGGTTAATTAATATTTTTTCTCTCCAAAGAATACAGTAGCCAATGCAGGAGTTACTGCACTTCACTGTTAATTGACACAGTATTAATTCATGTGGCAGAAGGACACACTAAAACAATACTAACCTGGTCCTCGTTCAATCCCGAACCGTTTCGCTTTCGTTGGCCTGCAAGTGGTCGTTGGTTACAATTTTCGTGTTTTTTTATATATTCTAATTTAGTTCACTCATCTCAGTCGCTATGCCTAAATTTCGTGCTTTATCGTGGGAAAGCGCGCGAATTTAAAAATGGTTTATAAATAGTTTTAGTAATACCGCACGTCTTGGCAAAGCTCGTGCTCCTAGGTACTCGGTTGGTGGGTGTCACGGAGGAGGATACGGTAGGTCCAGGAGATGTCCCGGATGCCCCTCCGCTCATGTGCTTGGCTGCTGTGAGATGGCTCGCGTGCAGCTGGACGACGGCAAGCAGGGCGCGTCTCATGTGTTCGCCTCTCAAATAGATTTTATAATTTAATCTATTTTATCACTCCCTTATAAAATATCTTCCTTAATGATACATTGTATATATTTCACGGTTCTCCGATCACGCTCAGAAACAAAGAAACAAATCATTTATATAAGAACAATGTACATTATTAATCTCTTCCGTATTGGAGAGATACAGTATTCCGCGGAGTACTGTAATTAGATCTTACAAGTTACAGTAACCTAATCTTGGAGTACTCTTGAAGGAATCGCCTGGGTCGGCCACGCTTCAGCAGCCAGTCACTAAGGCGAGCCATCTTCTCAGGGGCACGCACAATTTGAAGCTCCTTTGCTCGGCCAGGGATCAGCTCTGGGAAGGGAGGAGTAAATGGGGGATGTCTTTGTATGAAGGCAACACGGATAGAGAGAGAGAGTGTGAGAGAGATAGAGAGAGAGTGAGAGACAGAGGGTGAGAGGGAGAGAGTGAGAGAGAGAGTAAGTGAGAGAGAGAGGGAGAGAGAGAAAGAGAGCTCATTTACATCCCTTCAAAACACCTACCGTATTGCTCGTCAAGACTGTCCACGAGCGCTGAAGCATCGGCAGGAGATGAGTTGGTGTTGACAATGTTCTTGAATTCCTTCTCGAGAAGGAAGAATCCAGACTCGAGTGTTGCGTTCTGGAGAGAAGAAATGAGTACAATAAGTAGTTTATGGGTCATAATAATGACTTTTTACTCTAAATCATTCACTAGTTAAATACAGCGCTCGTTAGAGTTTCCTTTAAAAAACAAGGTAAAAAACGAAAGAATTATGTCATGAAGCATATAATTATATAATCAAAAGCAATGGATCCAACCATGTTCTCAAGTTGAGAGGTGTAATTCGGATAAGTCTGGAAGAACGAAATCGCCTGTTGCAGACTTTCCATCTGCTCGAGATATGCCTGAAGATCAAGGAAAGGTAATTATCTTTCTCCTTCTCTGCCACCATTTTTGCACGCTTACTTTTCTTCTTAAATCTCTCCCTCTCTCTCTCCCTATATATCTCTCTCTCTCTCAATCTCACTCTCTCAATCTCACTCTCTCTCTCAATCTCACTCTCTCAATCTCATTCTTCCCCGTGCTCGCTCGCTCTCTCCTAATTTCTTGATATTTCCCTCCTCCTTCTCTCTCTCTCTCTCTCTCTCGTTTTGTACTATATGATGAAGAAGAGCCAACATCCAGATCATGTCCTGGAGAGCCATCTCGTATAGCAGTCTCCAGCACTCCCTTCCTTCCAAAGAAGATGATTGTCGTATCAATCGATTTGAGCAGCCGTTGGATGTCTACAAGATCATTATATTAAATCTTCTTTAGAAGTCTATCACTTAAATGACTCTAAAATATTAAAAGACCATTTTTATAGTAAACATGTTCTAGAAGTGTATAGTTAAATGATCTTAAGTTGTGGAAAAATCATTATCATATTAAACTTTCTCTGGAATTACATACTTAAATCATTTTAAAATATCAAAGTTCAACTCTATAATTTCTTTTTTTTACTTAAATTTGCTAGATTTGTGAATACATTTCTTGATGGAATAATATAAAAAGACTAGCAAAAGATGAAAGACACGAACTCTGCTGCTTAATCTGCAGTTTTCCATTCGTTTCATGCATTGGCAGAACATTTCGCTCCAGCGAGTCGAGGTGACTTTCAAAGTTGTTGAGGATTCCCTTTAATTAAATGTATTATTGTAAACGTAAAAAAAAAATCTTCTAAGCGAACAGAACTGATTTAGTTGCAATAAACACTCACTGTTAAATCTTTCAATATATCCTTAAAAATTCATGTTTATCGCATGAGATCTGTGACATATTCTCCAGCGCTACGATATCTCCTAGTTTTTGGACAAAACAAATCTTCGAAAATGCGATAATCCTCTGACCACAATAAATAAAATCAATAAATCGACCTCAATATTCGTTTTCAGCTGGCCACTGCGAGTAACGTGCTGCTCGAAGGTTCGAAGCCATTCCTCGTCCTACAAGTAGTGAGGATATAAGAAAAGAAGAAAGAATAGAGAGAAAGAGTGAGAGAGGAAGAGGGACAAAGGGAGGGATAGATAGATAGATAGATAGAGAGAGAGAGAGAGAGAGAGAGAGAGAGAGAGAGAAAGAAAGGGAGAGAGATAGACACTTGTAACAAGAGTGTACTCTTATCTGCCTACACTATCTACGTACGCTCCATACTAGAAAACTGTACTACTGTCTATTCTCCCCATTTATTAAAAGATATCCGCGTTTTAGAAAAAGTCCAGAATTACTTTACCCGCGTTATTTTCCGTCGATGTTATGGCTATTCAGCATTATCCGTCCCTCCTAGTGAGGAAAGGAACCGCATCCTCTCCCTCCCTTCTCTTAAAGCGCGTCGGGAAGATTTTGATTTCACATTGGCTCGTCGCCTCATATTTGGTCATAGAAAACTGTCCCTTAGTCACCCCCATCACTTTTATTTCCGTAATTCCCGAACTCGTGGCCTCTCGTTTAAATTAGCTTACCCAACAAGTCGATTGAAAGCTCGGTCTCATTTCTTCTTTATCCGTGCCGCGAAGCTATTCAATTCTATTGCCAGCAATAAGCCTTCGGTTGTTTTATGATCTGTACAATTTATATTCATTTTATTTATTTTTACTCGCTAAATTTTACCTCCACGTATCACTAAGGTGTGCGTAAATAAAGTATATAAGTATATAGAAAGAAAGGGAGAGAGACGGAGCGAAAGAGAAGAACCAACCTGTTGGAGCTTCTTATTGATTCCATCTACAGATGTCATCTCCAGTCCTTCATCCGCCGAACTATGCCTAGTTCATGTCTTCATAAATCCCGCTTACATAGTAAGTAAACTTTTCGCTTTTTACGATTGTTCTCGGATTTATGTTCCAGTAAGTAACAAAGATTACAAGGCTAGCTTTATTTTCCAACAGGACATTAAAAAAAGAACTGTAACGAATAAGTGGCAAACGAATAAACAACATGAAACATTAAAATTCACACGAATTTGACGAATCAAAATTGACAAACTTTTGTAAGAAGTTCGACCACGGCATACTATTCCAACCGGAATAATGAGAAAAAGTCGCACATGTTGGAGAGGAAACATTAGAGGTTACACGTGCGATAATATGGAGAGAGAGAAGAAAGAAGTAGACGATGAGGGTGCGTGAGAAGGAGACGTGGAAAGAGAGGGAGAACTCGAGAGAGAGACAGAGAGACAGAGAGAGAGAGAGAGAGGGAAACAAGAAGAGAAGGTGAGCGAGATTGACAACGTGAGAGAGAGAGAGAGAAAGCGAGAGAGAGAGGATGCCAGATCGCAAGCAGATAAATATATTAAAACAAAATAGGTCAGTTAAAGAAAATTTGCAAAGTTTAACTACTAAGTGACTACTGCATACAAAATTTACAGAGTGCTTGGGCACAAACATGATGAATGATATTTATAGAACAATTATTGGATGAGCACGACGCCTCATAACTGCCATCAGCGAAAGAAAGGGGGGGGGGGTGCATCCCTCTGTTGGGAACTAGTATATTCTCAGTGGGTTGGGGGGTTACAGGAAGTGGGTATGGGTCGGGGGGTCTTAAATGGGTGCCTAAACCTCCTCCCCTGCCACCTCCTCTGCCGGCATCTCCATCTCCGCAATGTTAACCTCTTCGGTCGCTGGCTCCTCGTCCTCCTCTGGGTGCTCTTCCTCCACCACATCTTCCTTGATCTCTTCAGTGGTGGAGAGATGCTCTCCAATGATGACCTCGGGACCCTCTTCCACTGTCGCCATGACCGTGGTCTCGAGGACGTGGTCGGCGCCTCCTTCGTCTGGCGAGGTCGTAACGAGGTCGCCATCTCCTGGGGACGAGGTCGTGACCACGTCGCCGCCTCCTTCCACCATGTCCAGCTCGCCCTCCATTCCCTCATCCACGTTCGTCACAATCTCCACGCCAAAGTCCTAAAGAAGATTAGCATTCATCTTGTTGCTACTTACTTAAATTATTATTATTATAAGAACTATCTCTTCATAATCATATAATAAATTCAAATAAAGTTTCCCGTAATGCTGATTTTAAATAATACAACATATTAATAGTGCCACCGTACCCGTCGAATGTTCTGGAGGACTCGTTGCTCGTTCCTCTCCACGAACATCTCCCAGAGCACGTCGAGAGTCTCGTCTTCGGTGGTGGCTCCCGTTTGTCGCTGGATCATCTCCAGAAGTCGGTCTCGCCTGGACATACTGCGTTGATTGGATCCACTGCTTTAAAGATTTAAGATTCACCATCAGCATTTTTGAGGCTAATTATATGCAAGATTACGACGTTTTCGAGGAATTACAATACGTTAAATCGAATTGGGAACAACGAAGTGATCAAAGCAAAAACTACTTTGATGTACCACTTTTCTGCTTGTAGCGAGCCATTGAATAACTTCTATTACAGTACCTTATTCATTCGATCTAACTATCTTATTTGAGCCACATAGAATGACCGCATTACAGTAGGGTAGTCAATAACCCTATTACAGTACTTTAGTCTATTACAGTACACTAGTGATTAGG